>CM054125.1:62931702-63531702 GCA_028751855.1 Ambrosia trifida
ATTAAATAAATATATAAAATTCTAAATTATATATTTAAATCTTTTTTTATGCTTTTTAAGCATTTGATAAAAGTTATTTAATATATATATATATATATATATATATATATATATATATATATATATATATAGGCCAATTATAAAATGAAAACCCTCTTGAGTTGAGAAAACTTTGGAAACCCATGTAAAAAATTGTTATTTTTTTTGAAAAAAATAACCAATGTAAAATACATGTTTTTAAGTGTTTTGGCCACAAAAATAAAAAAAGCGCCGAAGGGATTTTTTTAAAAAAAATAAACAAAGATGCGAAAACACATGTTTACACCTGATAAAAAACAGCAAATAGCTGAAAACATATGTTTTTTAGCAACTTTGTTTATTTTTTTAAAAAAAATCCCATCGGCGCTTTTGTTATTTTTTTGCCCAAAATGCTTAAAAACATGTATTTTACGTTGGTTATTTTTTTCAAGAAAAAAAAAAATAATGGTTTTTTACATGGGTTTCCAAAGGTTTTCTCAACTCAAGGGGGTTTCCAAAATATCCTTCCCCCTATATATATATATATATATATATATATATATATATATATATATATGGTAAGGATCCATAGAAAACCCTTGTTATATGGTAAACTCTGGAAACTCTAACTTCCCGTCTTTTTTTTTTTTTTATATGAAAATTTTAGGGCATGTCATATACATAATTTTAAGCATTTTTGGCCAAAAAATGGAAAAAGCGCCGAGCCATTTTTTTAAAAAAAAAATAAAAAATCGTCTTCGGGTAACAAATGGTTAACACGTGTTAGTTTCGCTTAACATGTGTTAGTCAAAACTTTAATTTTTTTTAAAGAAAAAACTACTTGGTAGAATGATTTTTTTTTGAACATTCACTTCATTCAAAAAACGAGAAAGTCCTCAAAAAGAGGACGCACTCACAAAACCAATTACAACATATACATCGGGTATTTAACCCATTTGTTTCAATCCAACTTCGAACTATAAAATCTAGAATTATACCAAAGAAAAGACATGCTCTTAACTCTAGCAATAACCTCTACAACTTTTGGTGCCGAATTCTGGAATACCATCTCGTTTCGCTCCATCCAAATCGCCCAGCAAGTAACCATAGTAATACCTCTAATCAACTCTTTGCCCCGAGTAGACGGAAAATGCTGCTCCAGACCCTGCACCAAGTCTGTTATAGAAGCGAATTGATTCGGATTCAATTTACACCATCCCCAAATTAGGCTCCAAACAGCAAATGAGAACTCGCATGAAATGAATAAATGAGATACAGACTCGTCCTCCAAACTGCACAAAGGGCAGCTACAATCAGGGAGAACCATCCTTCTCTTTACCAGCTCCAAACGCGTAGGGACCCTGCCTTTCTCAATCCTCCACATCAGAATGTTTACCTTAATCGGAACCCATTTAACCCAAACCATATGATGGGCCTGTGGTGAATAAATACTTCCCCTCAGCAAATTCTTTACTACAGCCACGGAAAAACCAGCTTTCGGATTCTGATCCCAGACCCATCTGTCACTGCAGCCGTTAAACTTGACTTGGGATAACATATGCATCACATCTTGAACTTCCGAAATTCCTTCTACTGTTGAAGCATTCAAATCCCAACTATCATCCAAGACTATAACAGTCCCATCTTCTCTGAGTCGCTCCTTGACAGCAACATTTTTGTTCCTGTCCTTCAAATACAAAGTCGGCCATCTAATAAACAGCGGCGTTGTGCCATACCATATGTCTTTCCAAAAATTAATCCCACTTCCGTCCCCATGCTGGCATGTAATGAACTTATCAATACCCAGACCATTAATCCGAATTTTATCCAGAAAATTTACAACAGATTTCCAGTTACCGGCTAAGGCGTTTTTAACCGGTAAGAACGCCCACCTATTCCGCCCCCCATGAATACCAATAATAAACTTCCTCCACCACCCTTCATGATCGGTTTTAAACCTCCACGCCCATTTCACAAGTAACGCCAAGTTCACTTCGGATAACTTAGAAATACCCAAACCCCCGAATTTTTTTGGTCTAGTAACTATATCCCACGCCACCCAATGAATACATTTGCCAACTCTACTTCCTTTCCACAAGAATTTTTTCATCAAACTCTCAATGTTTTCCAGAACCACTTTTGGCGCTTTAAACAACGAGAGATAATAAACCGGGAGACTAGACAAAACCGACTTAATATGAGTAAGCCGACCACCAATGGACAACACCTTAGCTTTCCACGATTGCAATCTATTCCGAACTAAGTCAACCACGGGCTCCCAATGAGAGGAGCGATTCATGTTCGCACCGACTTTGATTCCAAGGTATTGAAAAGGGAGACTTCCAACTCTAAACCCCAAATCCTCGGCCATACCACTAACCTCCAATTCACTAACACCCAACCCGAATAAATGCGACTTGTGGACATTGATTTTCAGCCCTGAAACCATGAAAAAAAATACGAAGTAGCCTCGTGTTCATGACAATATAGATAGGACTACAAATCTCATATAATAATTACATATAACATTAAATAACATTAAAGCATTGATAATTTAATAGTGATACTAACTTGCAATGTCCTTCTCTACTAACATCTACCCGTCCTTCTCAACTAACCTGCACCGTCCTTTTGTACTAATGTGCACCAGCCCTATTTTCTAGCGTACACCAATATCAATTTGAAACACTTTTTTTTTTTTTTTTTTTTTGTGTAAAACTCCTTTTTTATTTTGTAATGGGTACTTTTTTATTTCTCCTCTAAGGGATAAGTATTTGGTACCGGGCTACCGAGTACTTGTACTGAACTGATACTTTCGTTACTTGTATAATGATATTTTTCTTTATTATGGAGAACTGAATCAGTACTTTCTTAATTATCAGTATTGATCATACCGTAATCATTTTTATAGTTTTCTCAACTGAACGGTATAAAATCCAATGGAAATTGAGTTATATTTGTAACAAATCATTTATTCATCAACTTTGGTCTTTCTATTTCAATACGTACGGAGTTCAAACTATGTTCCACAACATCACGTAGGTAATTACGGCCCTATTATTGTTATATATAGAAAACAAATATTAATTTAAACTGACTTAAATTAAAATGTAAACAAATATTGGTATATGAAAATGTATATCCACATGCATGTGTTATGTGTTTATCTTTACGATGAGATCATTACATGACATTTCATTTGTTTTACCGCCGGTGTTAGTATGAATTGCTAGACGCTTGTCGGTTGGTGAAATATCAACTAACGGTTATTAGAATTAGTAGGGATTAATTGTGATTAATTGAATTGGGGTTTTATATGTAATTTTTAGTTATATATATATACACACACATTTTATATGTAGTTTTTATGTAGACAGATTTTAACCCCACTTCAAGAAAATTACCATATAGGGACGACTTTTGTCGTCTCTATAGGTACACTTTTATGGACAACATGTCGTCCCTATAGGATGAACATAATTTTTTTCCCTTATTTGATATATCAAAAACCAAAATAAAAAACTTTTTCAACGTTTTGGCACAACATATCGTCCCTAAAGGTTTTAGAAAAATATAACTTATCTTTTTTTTAGTTTCCTTAACTAATAAATAGAACATATTTTTTTAGTGAAATAAAATGATAATTTATAGGGACAACACCTCGTCCCTAAAGAATTTGAATGGTAAAAAAAAGAAAAATCATTTAGGCGCCAAAATTTCCCAGCACTCAAAAAACAAACAAATTTTCAACATTTTGGCACAACATGTCGTCCTTAAAGGTTTTTAAAAATTTATAAGCCTTTTCCACTCTTCTTCGTTAATAATTAAATTGTAATTTATTTTTCAAAAAAAAAAAAAAAACGAAACTATAATCTATAGGGACAACATGTTGTCCCTAATGAATTTGACTTGTTAGAAAAATAATTTTTAGGTGCAAAAATCTCCCACCATTGACCATTACACCAAGTTTTCACCATTTAATGTAAATATTTTAAACATCATTTATTGTTGTGTTATAACTAATATTTTTTATTAATATTAATTCAAAGTTAGGATATGTTATAAAAAGTAACTTTTTATGTTTATTATTATTGATTGATAAAGGATAAAATACAAAAAAGAAAAAAAATTGATTGTATATGTATATATGTGTATGTATATGTATGTGTGTACGTGGATGCGGTGCGTATTCCTCTACAAGGTTAATTACGTGCGCATCAACAGATATGCGGACATTCATGTATATGTATGTGTTAGTGTTAACTGTTAATGAAAGTGTATGTGTATATGTGTATATGTATGTGCGTACATATGCGTACAAAAGCGTATATGTTTGTACATGTGTACATGTGCATGTACACGTGTACGGGAAACGTGTGGTTATGTATGTGTGTTTGTGTGTGCTTGTGCTACTGTATGTGTATATGTGTTTGTGTATGTATGTATTAGTGTGTTGTACATGTGTATGTATGTGGTACGTATTTATTTCCAAGGTTAATTGCGTATGTATTAGTGTGTTGTATATATGTATGTATGCATGTATGTATGTATGTATGTATGTATGTATGTATGTATGTATGTATGTAAGTGTGTGTGTAACAACCATCTCTTAGGTGTTGCTTAAGGGTGAGCAAATGTAGGCCCGGACCGAGAATTTCACAAACACGAACCAACATTGTCCAAAGAACTATAAGATTGGTGAATGTGGGCCACGTCTTTGTGTATGTGTCATTTATTAGTTAATCTACACATACTTTGTAAAGAATCAAACTCCGGGATCTCCGGGTGTTTTATTATAAAAATGGCATCTATAGTGGACAATGTGGACCCCACATGTCGTCATGGGTCGTAGATCATTCCCAATCTAACACATGTGGTCGTTTTGTAGCAAATCGAGTATTTTGAATATATGATTAAGCCTTGTAATATTAAATAGTAGCATTAATGTGATACCCCGCAATTTCAGGTTCTCACTTTATCTAAACTCTAGTTACATTCCTTGCATCCTACTTAACTAGGGTTAGCTAGATAGGTCACACGTTGCATAGTTATTGGTTATTAACTGCATGAAGTGGTAATTCGGGGAATTACCAGGCTGTATACATGAGTAGTAAACCTCGAACGTTGGTAAACAATGAAATTAAATAATTGTGAATTAATTGATTGAGATTGATTGCAATTATGTGCTTCTATGATACTCTGTGAAACTATTTGCAAACTGTACGTGATTACGTGAACTTAAACCAAAAAGATTAATAAAAATCGTAATAGGTGGACCGGTATGATGGTAGGGGTCTTAACACATGGGGTTGCACTTATTATGGTCCGAAATAGCGAAAACATCGATAAAAACACGTTGTACGACAAAAGCAGGCCACCCAACGCGGGCCGAAGGGCTGTGAGCGGCCGCTCACAGGCCCCGAGCGACCGCGTGCGGGTGCCAGACTTCACCAAACCACCTCAATGCACTATTTAAGGAAACCTTAAGCTTCTTGTATCCCCTAAACTCAAACCCTAATCGTCCCTACTTCCCTATTATGAAAATATCAACCCCTAACACCTTCTAAGGCGCAAGAACATCAATCGGGAAGCTTCAAGAGCATTCGGTTGATTGTTTTGAAGAGCTTGCGGTATAACATTCGATCTCTTGTGTTTTAATCTTCCTTAATATGTTATTAAACCTTATAACTAAGTTTGTCCAGTTCTGAAACGTTTTCATAAAGATTAAAACTTGAGGTTTATAAAGATTGAATGAGTTAAACATAATCTTATACGATTAATAATTGATAGGTTGCATGTTGCGCATGTTTATGATGTTTAGATCTTTAGGGTTTATGGTTTTGCATGTGTTATGATAGGTTCTGATCATGTTAGGTCTTATGAATGTTTTATGATTGTTTTTGATTATCGATTGATCGGTTATATGCATACGTGAGTAGTTTAAATAAGAGTTCATGCATGAATAAAATCTAGACAGAATATTTGGGTCGATTTGTAGGGTTTGTTACGTGACTTAAACATCTTGGTTTTGATGATTTCTTTGCATGGTTGTATTATACATGGTCTTAGAGTTCATAATGGGCAAAATCGTCTTATTTGGACGTCGTATGAATAGTTTTTGGATTTTTCTTTGATTAAAGGTCATATCAGATTTTCGGATTAACAAACTGAGTCAACTTTAAATAATCCTAACTCAAGTTTAACAAGGAATTAAGTTATGAAATTTGGACAGTAGGTTAACATTGGAATAAATTGGCTTTTCCAAGTGGATTCATCCCGTTTGGACGAATACACGATTTTTGGGAATTTTTCTACTAAACTGATCTGTTGCGTGTATTTTCTTAACGTAGCTGTGTTCCGTGAATTTTCATAATTTTTATACAAGGTTTTATCACAAACTAAAAATGTGGATTTGTCCAGTTGATCCCCTAGAATATTTAGTAAAATTTTGGGAGTCTAAGTCACTGGATAAGTATTTTTAATAAATTAGTTTTCATGGCGCATAATCTATCCTAAAAACGCAGATTATGTATTGTGAGTTTATGTGACTAATTGGAGTCCTATGTGGTATGTATTTGACATGTACTTGAATGGACACTTATATGAGATGCATATGAAGTGTAAAACTAATGATAACTAACATATTCACCAACGGGTCCGCAGGGTTTACTTATGCATGTAGAATCGTTAGGTGTCACTTACACGGTTTCGAATATTTAAACGTCTTGGACAAACGAGTTATATGGTGTAATGGTATTACACATATACTCACTTAGTGAAACGTGTACTAGGGAGTCGGTAGCACACCCTACTTTGGATGTTTGGATTTACTTGCTTGCATACTAAGGCGAGTTTCACTACTTTTTCTCAAAAGCATGCATCTCAGGTTGAGACAACTTTGGTAAACGTTTTCTAGTCCGGTTCGGGACTACTTAAACAATGACTCTTTGGGAGAGTCCGACACGAATCCTTGTGTGGATTGCGCTTTGATCAGTTTAAAATTTATTGGTCCTTTCACCTTTGTGAACTAAACACTCTATCACTGAAAAGTCAAGTCCTTACATATTATTGGGTTAATCGATGGAGGCGAACGGGGTATTAGTTGATAGCGCAATTAGGTTGTGCAGCAACCTCATGTTTGCGATGCTGGGAGCATGGGCATGAACTTCTGACCACATCCGTTATGCTAGTGTTGATAGACACTAGTTCCTAAGGCAGTTTAACGTATGTTAACACATTTCTGAAGGTTCCCAATAATCTCCCGTTTAGTTGCAATGAGTGGGTTAGCTACCCTGACACGCTTTACATCTTGAACGTTTAGGTCTTGGGGACCTACGCTTTTACTTGGTTACGTGTTTTTGGAAACCAGCTCATTTACTTACTCACCTTCTTTACTTTGTGAACTCACCAACATTGTTTGTTGACCCACGATATACATGCTTTTGCATGTAGTTAGCTTTCGGTGCCACGATTAGAAAGCACTGCACACTTCACTGCATTTGGGTCTTGGGCATACACCTAAATTACATATCATGCTTTTATGTTTTCTTTCATATGGTTTTATCTTGGGCGCTTTAGTTTGCGCATGGTTTTAAAAGGTTTAAACTTGGTTTACGCTTCCGCAGCTTAACTAAACTTGATTTTTGAAAACGAACTAAATGGTTTGGGCATTTAGAGTTCGTTCATATGACTTATGGCTATGGGATCCTGGTATGTCATGCGCCTCGCGGTATAAACCCAGCAGTGGAAATTTGAGGGTGTGACAGATTGGTATCAGAACCATTGGTTATTGTGAACTACGACTGCATGTAGAGTCTAGTCTATAATCATCATAGCATAAGTATTAGTACACTCACAGCTTAAGTGCACAACTAGCTTTTAGCTACATATAGCTACGACACATGATTTTAGGAGATATGTTATCTTCTAGTTCTAAACCTGATTCTGAACACGTCACTGGTGGGGGACCCAGGGTCACACCAGGTGGCGCATTACTGGGATTAGTATCCTAACAAAACTCATGGATGAGGAAACAACAATAGTACAAGGGAGAGAGCCCTTGCGAGCGTTGTGGCGCACGTACACAGGAAGTTGCACGATGCGCATGATGTGGTACCAGGAAACCGAATCGAACTCAAAGGAATCAAATGCTGAGACTTATCCTTTTTCTCACTGAGCAAGGAGACAATTAGTTCTTGTTCCTTGTCGCTTGATCTTTCTTACTTCCATTTGAAACTCAGACGAGACTGGGTTACTTATATAGAATTTTATTCTTATTCTCTGTTGAGCATGTGATTGGCTTCACTGTTCAACGCCAATTGTTGTTGTATAGTTTGGGTGTTGTATGCATAAACGAGTGAATTATTGAGTTTTCTCAATAATTTGTGCTTTATCAGTGTGTGCAAAAATGGCTAATTATGCACATGAAATGATACAATAAGTAAAATGGGTACAGATGTTGACCTGGATCATTGATTGGTGTCATACATATGGTCAAAGGTTACGATCTAGCCTAATTTAGAACAAATGGTTTTTTGTAAGAACTAATAAGTAAAATAGTATATACAATTTACAATATTATTCTTGATTTATATTGGTCTTTAAAAAAAACTAATATTCACTTCAACCTTTTTTTTTTTGCCCTAAATCAAACACCCGCCAAGCACATTTCATTTGCCCCCATTTTTTACAATTTCATTTACTCCCTCTCCACCTCCGCCGTCAACCTCAGCATCTCCCTTCCCACCTCCATCGTTCGCTTCAGACGCCACCACATCTCCTTCGCACTATATCTGGCTCTGTTTGTCTCATTGCCTTGAAATGTTCAGGTGTTGTACTATTTGTTAATTTTTTTGCAATAAACAAAATTATGAGTTATTTTAATGAAGATTACCAACTTGCATTTTATATATGTTCATTTTCTAACTCCGTGGTTCTGCTTTGATATGTTATCCCTAATTGAAGTCACACGTAGGCACCCACCGGTTTGCAGATAGTGAATTTTTTTTGAAGGTTAAAGAATTCAGCTCCATATCGATTAAAGGTAACCCACTGCTTTTTATATAGCGATTTTTTTTTTTTTTTTTTGGGGGGGGGGGGGGGGAGGGTTAAATTTTACTTATTTTTGTGATTAAGTTACATATATGTGGATTTTATGTATTTGTGTATGGCTTATTTACTCTTTAGACTTTGCTAAAATACCTCTTTATGTTTAATGCTATGTTTTTTATATATGTTTTTTTTTTAATCTAGCAAACTGCTGGTTATTAGTGTTATTGTCAATTTATGTTGGTCTTTTTTTAACACAGTACAACAAACTATTAAGGGCTCATATAGAATAAACTGGTTATCAAAATTTGCTAGAAACACAGGGTTATAATGGGAAACGAAGAAGAATTTTATATGGGTATAATAATCTTACAAGTAAATGATGATGATGATGAAGCAACATTATTGATGGTCTGCAAAGAAAGCTCCACTTTTTTTTATAAGTGTTGAAGTGGTGTTGTTCTTGTATAAATATTTTGTAATAGATTTCTTTTCTCCTGTGTCACTGAATCACTTTTCCTTCATAATCTTGAATATTGATGTCAAATGACAATTATACCTTTTATGACCATATGAGTTCTGGTTATTGTGTGCGGATTTGTAGTTCAAGTATTATGGCTGATTTGTTCTTGTTTTCTGCCTTTTTCGAATTGATAACATACTTCTATGTATTATATTTTTATTGTGATTTTGCTGGTAATTTCACTTGGTTACATGATTGACTTGCTATGTCATTTATCTTTGATTGCTACTTTGTCATTATCTTTGCTATTATGCTTTTCTCACATAAGTGTAACTAATTTATTCATGTTAAATTGTTTAGATATATTATTTATGTTTATTATATTTTTTACTATGCGTTATTTGTTTTGTTAAAGGAACGGCGGATGTTGCACATGGACATTGGGGAGACGGCGGGAGTCAGGATCCCAATAGGAATCTAAATACAATACATACCATTTGCAAGTCTTGTAATTTTTTTCATTTGATTATATCTTCGTATATTGGATATCTTTTTAATTTGCTAACTTTTTAATTTCATGTATCAATGTAGCCCAACTCAAGAAAAAGCGTGGACCGGGGAGAAATATAAATATATTTAAAAAATGTGAGCAAAACGAGGGTAATCCACTACCCCTTGAGGTTATTGATGGTGCGCGTCAGTATAAGTTCGTTGGAAAGCAAGGCTCGGATTTCGTAAGATATATCTCCACCTCTATTTTAAGGGCAGTTCCTTTCCATTTTAAAGATTGGCAGCATGTTCCACAAAAGTTTAAAGATGCCGTTTATCCCTCACTTTTCGTAAGGCCTTTATGTGTGTTGTTTTATTTTTATTTCAACTTCATAATTTCTACATGTTAACTAATAATTTTTTACAGGATTATTTTAATCTTAAGGTGTATAAAGAGGGTGACGCCACCAAGTGGGCAGTGATCCAGCTCGGAATCATTGCTGAATGTCAGAGTCGCTATAAGTTTCGAAAGAGTAAACTGAAACAACATTTTTTAAAAAATGGAGGTTATGACGATGTTGAAAGAGCAAAGAGTTGCTGCCCAAAATATTATGAACAAAACAAATGGATTGATCTTATTGATGTATTGTTCTTGGACCCCAAATATAGAAACCGATGCAACGCAAATAAAGTAAACAGAGGAAAACAAAAATACCC
This sequence comes from Ambrosia trifida, assembly GCA_028751855.1. Classification (NCBI taxonomy): domain Eukaryota; kingdom Viridiplantae; phylum Streptophyta; class Magnoliopsida; order Asterales; family Asteraceae; genus Ambrosia; species Ambrosia trifida. Next base: position 62,942,438 of record CM054125.1, read on the forward strand.
TAGTTATCATGGTACTCGATCTTATACCCAATATCGATACATACAAAAATACCCTAGTTATCATGGTACTCGAACCCTTTAACCCTTCCTGTGACTCAGAACTAACCATTCAAACACCAGTTAATTGTTTACAGACAAATTGCTAACAAAGCTACGAATAAAGGATAAGAAGCTAAGCAACATCACCAGAACCCGAAGGCTTCGAGGCTTCATCCTCTCCAACCACCTTCGCCACCTTTGCTTTCTTAGTCTTCTTCCCCCTTTTCAAAGGCTTTTTACCAACAATCCCAGCCTCAGAAGCTTCAACACTTGCATCCTTGGACAGTAACTCTTCAGCATCTAAAGTCTCCTCGCTGTCACCGGAGCAAGCCCGTTTCTTGGAAACTGATTCAAGCACTTGAGCACAAACAACTTCATTCAAACCGATGTGCTTCGTCTGTTTTAGCACCTGCAAAGGTTTTCCATAGCAGGAGGACACCTGGGAAACATAATGATAGGATTTTTGCTCCATCTTCAACACCGTCTCTTTAAAAACATCCAGGGACTTAGGCTGAAACAAAGGAGACTCCTCCATAACTTGACCCGCTTCATGAGCTTTAAAACCAACAACAAAACCTGTATGTTTACCATGAATGAGGAGTTTGGTATAAACCTCACCAAGAGTAGAATTAAACTCCGCAGAATGAAGCAGATACGTAACAACTTGCTGGAAACCTTCCTCAATCAACCATTGATTTTCATCCAAGGCACCAGCAAGGGTAGCCTCCAACCCAACCCTCTCTTGTTCAAACACCTTCCTCTCTGCTTCAAGAGTCAACCTATCAACCTCAAGCTTCACACGAGCAGCCTCATGTTTAGCAACCTCAGCTTCATGCCCTTTCTTCAGCTCATCTATCAAACCAACAAGGGTCTTCTCTTTTTCAGCCCATTCCAAAGCATCCTTCTTTAAAGAAGCCAAAACTTGCTTCATCTCTCTTCTTTTCTTGGCAAAATCACTATACTCTCCCATCATCTTCCTAAACCTGCTCACACCTTCAGGAAGCGTTGCAGCCAGATTGCCAGTTCCAACCATCATCTTAGTCAAAAGAGCATCATCATCCAACCTCTCCAAGCAGGCCTTGGCACCAGGGGTAGCAAGATGTGCAAGAACATCCTCACAAACAGAAGATGATTTAAAGGCATCAGAGGGTTTCACATTCCAACCAGGGGTATACACCCCTTCACCATCCACACTTGTGGAACCCTCACCATGCTTCATCATCACAACCTTTGCAGCCACCTTCTTACCCTTACTCTTCTTACCAACAACTTCACCAATAACACCTTCAACCTCCTGATCTTTCTCCTCCTCGGAGTTCTTTATATCATCACTAACATTAACCGCTTCAGAAACATCCGCAGACTTTGCAGTCTTCAACAAACGACGACTTGACCTCCTAGTCGAAGTAGGCTTAGAAAAACTTTTCACATTGGGAACAACGACATAGTTACCACCATCATACCTTCCCTTCTCATACTTAGCCAAAGCATCCTCACCCTCGGCAACTTCAGCATCCTTGAAAACAACTTCTGAAGCATCATCACCCTTAATGAAATCCAAAGTCGACATGACTACAAGAAAAACAATAAGAAAAACAAAAAACATAAATAATACGAAAAAGAAACCAAGTAAAAACGGTGATAAAAATAAGCATACCCTGATCACCCTTCATCAACACAGGGTCTCTACCCTGTTTGTCCCAACGAGTGCTAATACCGGATAAAACCAGAAAAGGTTCGCCAAAGGTACGAAGCCTCGAAGGACATGCCCGAATAGCCTTAAGAAAATTCTCATCTAAGGCAGACTCCAATGGTTTTGCTTCATTAAGAACAGCCTCGGGATGCCTCCACACAGGCTTGAAGGGGAAAATGGATTCAGAAACCCAGCAAAACCTAGTCTTCCATTGACCAACGGTTGTTACATGAGAAGAAATCAAGTTAGTTTTAACCGAGGACCCTTCAAAGGTAAACCAATCGCCATTCTTGGCAAGGCGAAAGAAACGCCTAAACATAAGAAGGGTTGGGTCATAACCAAGAGCCCTACAAAGGATTTCAAAATGCAAAACACAGCCAACCCCATGAGGATGGATTTGACCCAACGAAACCCTATAATACTCAAGAACATTGAGCAAGAAAATAGAAAAGGGATGACGAACGTTGGAAAATTCAAAGTGACGACAATATAATGCAATCGAACCATCAGGACAACTGGAAACAGGATCTGTAAGACCAGGAGCAGTAGGCTTGAAGGACAGATCAATGTCCCACTCCAAGCAGAATGCTTCAACTTCCTCTTGTGTAAGGGAAGAGAAGGTGATAGACATATCCTTCTTAGCACCCATAGCGCCGTGAAGGATGATTAAAAGCAAAGAAAAGTAAAGAAGAAAAGACTGATCTGAGGGAATGCACAAGCGAAACCCTAAGAAAGTGAAGAAGAATCGTTGGAGAAGAAGGTAAAAGAGTAAAGTAATTTTATGGCAAAGAGGTAATATAAGGGCAGTTATTATAAAAATAAAATAGATAATGATGCCCTATAGTTAATACAAAGACTGAACGACTGACACCTGTCACGTCAATCAGTCAAATCACAATTCAAATCCAGAGAAAGTAACCTCCTAAAACCTATGAACCTTCGAACCTTTCAACCAAGAACAAAAATAACAAATAGTCAGAAGCCTTCTACCTACGCCACAAAGACTCCTGACTTGGGGGGCTGATGACGTAGGTAGCCCAAGGCAAAAAGGTTAACAACCATCACAAATATATGCTTGAAGTGTTGAAACCTACAAAGGTTCAAACGACGAATAAGCACAGATCAAAAGATGACCTGTCTTGCCACCTTTTCCTCGGCCAGCTCAAAGCAACTGTCGTGTAGACATTGCACAGCTTGGACCGCAGGTCCAAGCCATTACCAACCTAAAGTGGCCTGTCCTCTTGTTGCAACATGGTCCAAGATAATATGCCTTCCCAAATTAGAAGACAACTCCTCTATATAATCAGGACCAATCCCACAGATCTGATCCATCCTTGATTATTCTCTCTTACACTCAATCTTCTATTCCTTTGGCCCACACACACATGAGGAGTCTATCTCCATCACACGCACACATCACTCAAGTCTTAGAATAACAATTCTGGTATTGAGTAATACTCAGACCAGACTTCTAACACTTCAAAACAATATTATCTTGAACCTCCTTCTACGTTTTGCAACGTAGGAGGACACCACGACCTGCGTTTGGTAGATCGAAACCCTTGAACCCTTCCTATGACTCAGAACTAACGTTAGGCTATTATTTGTTGTAGCAACAACTTTCATATTGAATCTTTTTTTTTTTTGTTGTTGTTTACAGAGGAGAAGCAATGTCACACCCTCAAATTTCCACCTGCGGGGTTTTACCGCGAGGCGCGTGACACACCAGGATCCAAGTCAACGGTCACAACAAACGACAACTAAATGTAAGAAAATACGTAAGACATTCCATGAAACAACCAAAACATTATGCTTTGAGCCATAAACCAGCAGCAGAAGCATTTCTTGTTTACAACCAAAAGACATATTACAGTTTTTCCAAATCATAGTTTAATATGCAACAAGACTTCTAGACGCCGTGCAAGACTCCGTGCGCGCCTAGCCATTAACCGCTACCTTAGCGACCTGAGAAAACATGCAAAAAATGTCAACATATAATGCTGGTGAGTTCACAGGTTTTTCTTTTTCAATAATAGTTTCATTAATCCTTTGAAAACTGTTACCGTTACCGTTATTGTTACTGTTCATACTATGCTTGTTCGTACGCTAGCTAGGCGTCAAGTGTGTTACTCATACGGGCGAAACCATTGCTGACTGTGTGATACCCCTGTTTACAGACTACCTCATCTTCGGTAAGCCTAGTGTGATTGAGACAACATGCACCCGCCCGGCCTCCAGCCGTCGAGTGGGGTTTGTCAGGCCCAATAGCGCTATCCATATTTCCCCGCTACATACCCGTATTAGTGGTTTCTAAGGGACTTAGATGAACCGTATAGTAATAAGATGTGAGCCATAGTATAACATGAAAACGTGTGTTTATAACTTATAACATGTAAATGTGTGATCCAAAATGTATACGCATGTTTCTCACCCCGAAAACAAAACCAATAAAGTATGGGGCCGTGAACTCACCTTAGATCGCGTTACTTGAAAACAGTTAAATCAGTGTGCTATGATAGCCCCAAATAGCGGCGACCTATCATAAGATGTATGTAAGTAACCGGACTGATAACCCGTAGGTTAACTAGTCCCCGAATGTCCAGACCATGACCATAAACGTTTGAAAACACCTTTAACTGTTAAACCGACCGTGCCAGACAAGACCCGACATCCCATTGGTGACCCGGCATTCCACGTGTTAGATAGATATAAGACATCATGCAACATATGCAATTAAACACTTAATGCGCGCAAGAGTTCACCTAGTCTAGCATAATGTCCAATTAACGCATAAACAGGTCCGAACACGTCTTACTAAGTCATTGGGTGTATCCCGGGGTTCCTATCATGTTCCTAGGTGTCAAATCATGTTCCGGGATGTCAAAACGCGTTTACGACAGCAGTACGCGCGATTAGGAAACCTTCATGCGATTAGGAAAAGTCAACTAGTGAGTAGGAGGGGGGGTATAGGCGAGTAGGCTCTACTCGCATGAAGCTATAGGCGAGTAGGCTCCTACTCGCGTGAAGCTTCAGGCGAGTAGGGCCCTATTCGCCTGATGCTCTGCTGTTGCGCGTTTTCGCGCGTTAAACCCTCCAAATCAGATCCGAAACATGTAAAAACACCCAATATCAAAACTAAACTATTAACCAACCCTTTTCAAGCAAAAACCCCCAATTTACCTCTGCTCTAACGGGCTCGGTGCGATTATTTCCAAAAATGGCAAAGTACTAGGTTTCACCAACCAACCTTATCTTTCCTTAAATGGAAACAATCAGGTTTCATCTCCTACAAGTTGCAATTCATCATTCCTATGTTATATCATCATTCTAACATGATTTCTAACCACAATCAAGCAATGAATCACATCATACATCCTATTCTTCAAGAATTACCCAAATGGGTCAAAATGCATACTTGCACCTAAACATCATATCAAGGGCTTAAACTCATAGATAATCATCCTAACACCACCTACATATCAGAAGTACAACAAATTCATGGAGACATTCATGTTATAATTACCAACAATCATCATATGCACAAATACTTCACATATAGCAAGTATCATGGTGTAGACTTGTTTTAGAACTCTTTTCAAAGGGTTTTAAAGACATAAACTTAACAAAACAAGGTCTGGACTTTTGGGGAATCAAAACAACAACTTTACAAAGGTGTAGGATGAAGAACACACCTTGGATTTTATCAAAGAAGGGTGTATAAGCTTGGTGATGGTGTGTTTTTAAGCAAAGCAAGCTCCAGAGGTGTTTCAAGGTGTGTGGGAGGCTTAGGGTCAGTTAGGGTTGCACAAATGGTGTTTAGGGAGTTAAGGGTTCTATTTATAGGTGTTTTGACCCGAGTTCAGCATCACAGGCGAGTAGGATTCCAGATCAGGCGAGTAGAGACCCTACTCGCCTCTGTTCATGCGAGTAGGCCTCCTACTCGCCCCAAGCTTCTTGTAATCGCCCCAGTACACGCGATTAGGGGTCCCCCCAGGCTCCTAATCGCCTATAATGTGCTGGAATGGGTTTTTGGCGCGTTAAACACTATTTTAACATATATAAACACGTATTCACATACCGATAAGTCACATAATGATTCCAAACATATAATGCATGATAACTAACACGTTTACATCCGTTCACCAATTCCCGGGACTCGAGACTCGTGTGTGCATTAAACCCGGCGATTCCACGAATCGCCGATCCTTGTACCCATAGTTATGGACCGACTCCCGATGACCCCGCGGATCATCATAACGACTCCCGATGATTCCTAGAATCATCATACCGACTCGACTGACCTCGTTAAGGACGTAATATGCATGACTCGCTAAGGTAGACTTACTAGTTTAACGAAAGTTATTAACCGGAGTTTGCCGGGTGTCACATCATCCCCCAGTTCAAAGAATTTTCGTCCCGAAAATTTCCCGAAGCAAAATAGAACGAAGCGATAAAAAGAAAAATTTTCCCGGTCGTCACATCATCCCCCTGTTGAAAGGAATCTCGCCCCGAGATTCGCTCTCCGACAGTAATGAGTGTCAACCCAAGCACACGGGAACCCCTGACCCATCAGAGTCTCGGCCCACCACGTGAACCGTAATGAATCTAGATAACACAAGAGATGACCCACCAAGCACGCAACTGAGCATCCAGCGCCCAAGGCAACGTTCCCCGAAAGTACAGGAAGATATAAGGGTCGCGACTAGAGATGTTAAGAATGAGTACTCCGACTCGAGAAGCTAATTCCTCGACACGAATATGGAACGGCTGTAGTTAACTGTCACATAACCAACCCGACCCGACCGGAGGTATGCTGAAGACCCTTGAGATCGGTATAAACGAAGTATCAGGTACCGTCCAAGCAGTGCCTCCAGACTACCTCCTCACATCGAATTTAGACACTCGAGACCCGAACAAAATGCAGCACGATGCACGATAACCAAGGACTTACCCTCCCAAGGTGTAGACACAGGGGATAGTAACAGATAAAGTTTAACGGATATGAAACGCTTGACAGTACGAAAGCCAAAGTAAAAGGGAAGCAACACGACAAATAAAGGACGTACCGGTAGTAGTATCAGGTTCCCCTTTGCCTCCATCATTGTCCTGTTTCATCATAGGACAATCGCGCTTGAAATGCCCCGTTTCCCCGCAGTTGTAGCAGCCCTGATTTCCCCACGAAGCGGGAGTAGCACCTGTAGCCTGAGCCGGCTTAGTTGGAAGACTGGCCCGACAATCCTTAGCAAAGTGGCCCGTCTTATTACAACGCTCGCAACGAAACCTGTCACAATTCCCATAGTGATGAAACCCACACAGATCGCACCTCGGTTTCTTCCCGGTATACCCACCCTGTTTCAGGTCGGACGACGATCCCAAAGCTTCAACCCTCTTCACCTGCTGCTGCGGTTGACCCGAACCCGAGCTCTTACCAGAACCATCCCACTTCCTCTTGTGGTCCACCGGTGCTTTCACAGTGGTGCCCCTTGGAGGTAAAACACCCTCAGCAACCTTCATATTCGTCAGCCTGTGAGCCGACCGAACAACCTCAGAATACACCGCAAGATTTCCCGCAGCTACTAACCCTCTAACCTCCGGTACCAGCCCCGCAACATAATGCTCGATCCTCCTGTACTCCGGCGTGTGTAGATCCGGGCACAACACCGCCAGCTCATTATGCCTAGCCGTATACACCTCAATCTCGGACCCCACCATTTTGTGATTCCAGACCTCGTGCTCGAGCTTTTGTACCTCGTACCTCGGACAGTACTCACTTTTCAGAAGTCGGACAAATTCTGTCCAGGGCATTGCGTGGGCTTCCCCAATACCCAAAGTCTGGGTGGTGGAGTTCCACCAAGTCAGAGCTTGACCCTCAAGGGTCGCCGAAGCATACTTCACGCGGTCGCATGCCGGGCAACTGCACATAGAGAACACGGACTCAACTTTTTCCAACCACCGGAGCAGTCCCACTGCCCCTTCAGTCCCATTAAAGTTGTGGGGTTTGCAATCCATGAACTTTTTGTAAGAGCACTGAGGTGGAGGGGGATTGACAGCGCCACCTGGGACAGTACACTCAGGTAAACAATCAAGGAAGGAAATAAGATACTCAGAAACAAGGTAGAGTAGGTAGCAATCGACTTACCACCCATAGCGTTGTGGGCAGCTTGGAACGCAGCTAAAGCCACATTCACATGCTGTTGCATCAGATTGTTCAGCTCCTCCTGGGTCATGTTAATGTTGCCACGACCGCCACCACCGCGGCCGCCAGCACGGCCACCCCTACGACCGCCACGAGCTCCCGACATCTTCTGCCAGAACAAGAACAAAACACTCAGTCCATCACCAACGCTAAACCAACAGGAATCAAAAAGGAATAAGGAATTGGGTCCAAACGTGACCATTGATCCCAACGCGAGGTCCACCAGGTCTTCCATGCATTTCAACTTATGATTTCGTGTGCACCCGAAATGATAAATTGCTCTACATGGTCCTCTAGGCGTGCCCCGAGCTTGAACCTCAAGCCACTCTATACCCTCAAATTAGAAGAAACGACCAACCCAAGGAATTTCCAAGTGACTAATCACTTAGAGGTAAATTTCAACGAGCGCATGTGCAAGTTAGTGTGTGTAAGCAGGTGTGTCCATTGGAGCATAGAAGGGAGATGTCCGAATCCTGGACAGATCTCGAGAATGAGTCGAAGCTGCCCCAATGTACACCATCGCCGTGGAGAGTTCAACAAACAAGTCCCTCTGACTTTAACCCGAAAGGAAGGATAGAGTAGAGATAGAAACAACAAAGACAAGGGATATAATATGCCACTGTGTGTTAAGGATACTGACACCCCGACAAAGTTAATATGTTTACCCAAAGACACGACTCATACGTATGTGACCGTATAGTGTGTGCAAGACTCGGCTATAGACTAGACTCTACATGCAGTCCTAGTTCACTATAACCATTGGCTCTGATACCAATCTGTCACACCCTCAAATTTCCACCTGCGGGGTTTTACCGCGAGGCGCGTGACACACCAGGATCCAAGTCAACGGTCACAACAAACGACAACTAAATGTAAGAAAATACGTAAGACATTCCATGAAACAACCAAAACATTATGCTTTGAGCCATAAACCAGCAGCAGAAGCATTTCTTGTTTACAACCAAAAGACATATTACAGTTTTTCCAAATCATAGTTTAATATGCAACAAGACTTCTAGACGCCGTGCAAGACTCCGTGCGCGCCTAGCCATTAACCGCTACCTTAGCGACCTGAGAAAACATGCCAAAAATGTCAACATACAATGCTGGTGAGTTCACAGGTTTTTCTTTTTCAATAATAGTTTCATTAATCCTTTGAAAACTGTTATCGTTACCGTTATTGTTACTGTTCATACTATGCTTGTTCGTACGCTAGCTAGGCGTCAAGTGTGTTACTCATACGGGCGAAACCATTGCTGACTGTGTGATACCCCTGTTTACAGACTACCTCATCTTCGGTAAGCCTAGTGTGATTGAGACAACATGCACCCACCCGGCCTCCAGCCGTCGAGTGGGGTTTGTCAGGCCCAATAGCGCTATCCATATTTCCCCGCTACATACCCGTATTAGTGGTTTCTAAGGGACTTAGATGAACCGTATAGTAATAAGATCTGAGCCATAGTATAACATGAAAACGTGTGTTTATAACTTATAACATGTAAATGTGTGATCCAAAATGTATACGCATGTTTCTCACCCCGAAAACAAAACCAATAAAGTATGGGGCCGTGAACTCACCTTAGATCGCGTTACTTGAAAACAGTTAAATCAGTGTGCTATGATAGCCCCAAATAGCGGCGACCTATCATAAGATGTATGTAAGTAACCGGACTGATAACCCGTAGGTTAACTAGTCCCCGAATGTCCAGACCATGACCATAAACGTTTGAAAACACCTTTAACTGTTAAACCGACCGTGCCAGACAAGACCCGACATCCCATTGGTGACCCGGCATTCCACGTGTTAGATAGATATAAGACATCATGCAACATATGCAATTAAACACTTAATGCGCGCAAGAGTTCACCTAGTCTAGCATAATGTCCAATTAACGCATAAACAGGTCCGAACACGTCTTACTAAGTCATTGGGTGTATCCCGGGGTTCCTATCATGTTCCTAGGTGTCAAATCATGTTCCGGGATGTCAAAACGCGTTTACGACAGCAGTACGCGCGATTAGGAAACCTTCATGCGATTAGGAAAAGTCAACTAGTGAGTAGGAGGGGGGGTATAGGCGAGTAGGCTCTACTCGCATGAAGCTATAGGCGAGTAGGCTCCTACTCGCGTGAAGCTTCAGGCGAGTAGGGCCCTATTCGCCTGATGCTCTGCTGTTGCGCGTTTTCGCGCGTTAAACCCTCCAAATCAGATCCGAAACATGTAAAAACACCCAATATCAAAACTAAACTATTAACCAACCCTTTTCAAGCAAAAACCCCCAATTTACCTCTGCTCTAACGGGCTCGGTGCGATTATTTCCAAAAATGGCAAAGTACTAGGTTTCACCAACCAACCTTATCTTTCCTTAAATGGAAACAATCAGGTTTCATCTCCTACAAGTTGCAATTCATCATTCCTATGTTATATCATCATTCTAACATGATTTCTAACCACAATCAAGCAATGAATCACATCATACATCCTATTCTTCAAGAATTACCCAAATGGGTCAAAATGCATACTTGCACCTAAACATCATATCAAGGGCTTAAACTCATAGATAATCATCCTAACACCACCTACATATCAGAAGTACAACAAATTCATGGAGACATTCATGTTATAATTACCAACAATCATCATATGCACAAATACTTCACATATAGCAAGTATCATGGTGTAGACTTGTTTTAGAACTCTTTTCAAAGGGTTTTAAAGACATAAACTTAACAAAACAAGGTCTGGACTTTTGGGGAATCAAAACAACAACTTTACAAAGGTGTAGGATGAAGAACACACCTTGGATTTTATCAAAGAAGGGTGTATAAGCTTGGTGATGGTGTGTTTTTAAGCAAAGCAAGCTCCAGAGGTGTTTCAAGGTGTGTGGGAGGCTTAGGGTCAGTTAGGGTTGCACAAATGGTGTTTAGGGAGTTAAGGGTTCTATTTATAGGTGTTTTGACCCGAGTTCAGCATCACAGGCGAGTAGGATTCCAGATCAGGCGAGTAGAGACCCTACTCGCCTCTGTTCATGCGAGTAGGCCTCCTACTCGCCCCAAGCTTCTTGTAATCGCCCCAGTACACGCGATTAGGGGTCCCCCCAGGCTCCTAATCGCCTATAATGTGCTGGAATGGGTTTTTGGCGCGTTAAACACTATTTTAACATATATAAACACGTATTCACATACCGATAAGTCACATAATGATTCCAAACATATAATGCATGATAACTAACACGTTTACATCCGTTCACCAATTCCCGGGACTCGAGACTCGTGTGTGCATTAAACCCGGCGATTCCACGAATCGCCGATCCTTGTACCCATAGTTATGGACCGACTCCCGATGACCCCGCGGATCATCATAACGACTCCCGATGATTCCTAGAATCATCATACCGACTCGACTGACCTCGTTAAGGACGTAATATGCATGACTCGCTAAGGTAGACTTACTAGTTTAACGAAAGTTATTAACCGGAGTTTGCCGGGTGTCACAAGCAAACTGGAAGTGCGGACCAAATTGGCGTTTTCAAGAAGATGCATTACAAGGAAGGCCATGGATGGGCAAACGCGGTTTGTGAAGCAGACTGGGTAAGTAAAAAACTTATAGCTGGATCATTTTATTGTTGTTCATCTGTTTATGTATTTTTTGACTGTTGATACCACATAATTGAATTGACCACCATGCTGCACCCTGCATTATATTTATATTATTCCAGGTTCCTTCATCTTATTGTATAGAAAATTAGCAATAAGTTGTAATTTTTATAGTATGTATGCTTTCGTATTTCTATAAATCTGCCTGTTGTTTTAAGTTTTTGAGCTGATTTATTGTTATTCGATTGCTCTGTTTTTAGTGTATAGTAATTAGCTGTTGTTGTTGTTGTTGTTGTAGATCAAGCTAATCAGCAGTTGTATTAGATCAGGCTAATCAGTAGTTCAACAATATGAATGTTTAGTCTTTGTTTCTATAGAATAGGGATTTTATTGTATCATTGTTGTTGTTTAAGTAAATGCTTTTTGTGTATGTTGAATATGTGCAGTTAGATTTATTCATATGAATTTATGCCATCAGTCTCGAATGTATGATATTTTGTAGTTGAATAGTTATATGGATTTGAGCTACTATATATGTATGCATGTGTGTTGTGCAGGTTGGTTTTTATCCATTTTAAAGCAATTATGCTGTTAAAATTTAGTAAAAAAACTGATGTATCTCTTAATGTATGATAAAGTTCAAGATGAGTTAGCAAGATCGACAAGAGACGCGGCTGATTCGTCATTACCAGTTGATCATATCGGGGTATTTGAACGTGCATTAGTTCATAGGCGTGGGCACATACGTGACGTTGGTCGTGTAGTGAGAAATGTCACCCCGAAATAGCGAGTACATACCCCACGCCTCGTCAACAACAACAATGGCAAGAAGAAATGCGACAAATGTGAAAAGAAATTCAAGAAATGCGAAAACAACAACCGCCTCCTCAAATGAAACCATTCTCAAACCAAGCATTTATGGAACTAATGCAACAAATGCGGCAACAACATGAATTTCAAATACAACAAATGCAATTGGAGTTCCAACGCGAATTGAATGAAATGAAACGAAAATTGCCTCAAAGTGATGAAGATGATGATTAGGAGTTACATACTTTGGTTTAATTTCTATTTTGAAGTATGAACTTGATAAATAGGATTAAGATGGATGTTTTGTATTTTGAACCTTCGTTAAATATTATGTTTGGGTTGATTATATTAAATTGTTTAAAAATTAAAATTAACAAATAATATAATAAACAATTATCAGTAGGGGCGATTTGTCGTCTCTATATAGCACAAAAGTTAAAAACATTTTACATTTTTAGGGACGACTTGTTGTCCCTATAGGTAAACTATTTCTTTTTATTTAAAAAATATTTTACACCTTTAGGGACGACTAATCGTCCCCAAAGAGTTAATATGATTTTTTTTTATTTTTAATTTACAGGGACGATATGTCGTCCCTAAATGTAAGCTTTTAGAGACAACACCTATAGAGACGACCTAAGAGACCTATCCGCACGGTCCTATAGAGACAAATCATGTTGGGAGGACATATCGTCCCTAAAAGCTAGTTAAACCTATAGAAACGACTTGTCGTCCCTAAAAGTCTAAAAAAAATGGTCCCTAAAAGCACATTTTCTTGTAGTGCCCCTTCATCGACTCATATCTTTAAGTATATTAGATTAATCACCAAACTTTACAGGTTTTGATCGGAATATGACCGAAATTTTTAGATTTTGGCTAGAATTTTGCTGGAATTCAGCTAGAATCACTAGATAGCCACTGACTAGCGATTAATCGGTGTTTACTTGATGAATCTCTAAAAGCCTAAAGTAAATCATGTAAATGATTTATGCAAATCATGCTCACAAATATGTGTCATAATTGTAATTAATATGTAATATTTGATTTCCTAGAATAGGCGCTATTGTACTCTATATATTGTAACGTTGTTATTAAATAATATGTGAGATTGACTCCTTTACATGGTATCAGAGCTAATTGGCAATCCTACTCCTCTCCCTTGTTTCTAGTTCTTCCCTGCCAAAACCCTTTTCGTTTTCTTTGTCGCCGTTTCTTTGACCTTTTTCTTGATCACCGTCCAAACTTTTGTTCACCCACATTATTATCCTCAACTCTGTCGCCGACCATCTCTTTATTATAAATTATCCAATCATTCCTTAAAGCCACAACCTTTTATAATTAATTCCCACCGATTAACTTTTATTATTATTGCAGCCAAATTCGATGGCCTCTTCAACCAATCATTCCTAAACTACAATCGGTCCCCTTCCCACCACCACTCCTCTTCATTCCCTTCTCCACTTTATACCCTTAAAGCTTAACTCTACCAATTACCTAGCCTGGTCTCAACAGGTTTCTCTGGTTCTTTCACTTCAATCTTTAATAGGCCATATAGATGGCTTAGTTTCTACCCCTGGCGCCACTATTATTGAATCTGACAAAACCATCCCTAACCCTTCTTATGCGGATTGGCTTCTCAAAGATCAGTCTGTAAGTCTCCTGCTTCAATCCTCTCTCTCTGAAGAAGCCATGTCTGAGATCATTGGTCTCACTAATGCTCGTCAAATATGGCTTGCTTTGGAGACCACCTAAAGCCATCGGTCTACTGATCGAATGCATATTCTGCGCGATAACCTACGCCTTTTGCAAAAAGGCTCCTCCACTGTGGCAGAATTTGGTCGCAAATTTAAAACTTTATGTGATCAACTTGCTGCCATCGGCCATCCTGTTGCTGAAACTGATAAATGCCACGGGTTTTTATGTGGACTGGGAACCAGTTTTGAGCACTTTTCAACTACTCATCGTGCTTTTGGCATCTCCACTTTTTGTGAGCTTCTAGGAAAAGCGGAAAACCAGGAAACTTTTATGTCTTCTCTTCACGGCCAAACAACACCTCAAGCTGCTTTTGTTGCCCAGCAGTCGCGCTCTGGTAACAATTCTCGTTCCTCTTCAGGTTCCAATTATACTAATCGTGGTCGTGGTACAGGTCGTGGTTGTGGTAAACGACCTCCTCATTGTCAGCTTTGCAGGAAGGATGGTCACTATGCCAACACATGTCCAAACCTTGCCTCATTTGCTCAACAAGCGCCCACCCTTGATGCCAATCTTGCTCAAGCCTTTCATGCTCAGTGTCAGGTCACTAATGAATACCCAGATTGGACCGGCGATACAGGTTCGGCGGCCCATATGACCCCTTCTTTAAAGGATCTTGTTAACACCCTAGGATCCTCCGGTAACGACTTTGTTCGTTTTGGAAACGGTCAAACTCTTCCGGTAACGAATGTCGGGACATCCTCACTTACTCCCACTTTACCGTTGCAAAATGTCCTTGTTGTCCCACATCTTACCAAACAACTTCATTCAATTAGTAGACTTACTAATGATTCTCTTGTAGATGTGCTTTTTTCTAACAATTTCTTTCACATTCAGGATCGAAAGACCAAGGAAATCCTGGCAAAAGGGACATGTGAAAACGGGCTTTACATTCTCCGTGTGGGAAATCGTGCTTTTGTTGCTTCTTATTCCGCTTCGCATCTCAAGGCTTCTTTTGAACAGTGGCATGAACGTCTTGGACATGTTTCCTTTGATATTATTTCTAGATTGCATAAACTTGGATCTTTGTTTGTTACTTCTTTATTACCAAAACCAAATGTCTATTCTCCTTGTCAATTATCTAAATCGCATCGCTTGCCTTTTGTTTCAAATAATAAACATTCTATGCATGCTTTAGATTAGTTCATTGTGATCTTTGGGGTCCTTCCCCTATTACCTCTAATAATGGTTATCATTTCTATGCAATCTTCATTGATGATTACTCTCGTTTTACGTGGTTTTATCCACTAAAGCAAAAATCGGATTTTTATGAAGCTTTGCTTGCTTTCAAACCTTTTGTTCAAAATCAATTATCTAGGACAATAAAAATTTTCCAGAGTGATGGTGGCACTGAATTCACGAATCATCGCGTTCAAAAATTCTTTACCGACCATGGTATTCACCATCGCCTCTCTTGTCCTCATATTCCAGAACAAAATGGTCGCGCTGAGCACAAACATCGACATATTACTGAAACCGGCCTTGCGATGCTTTTTAGCTCTCATGATCCTGCAAACTTGTGGGTTGATGCTTTTTCCTCTGCCACGTTCATCATAAATCGTCTTCCCACTCCATTATTAGATTTTAAACCCCCTTTTGAAATCTTGTATGGACAATCTCCTACATATTCCACTTTTCGTGTCGTTGGGTGTCATGTTTTTCCCTATCTTCGGGATTACGCGAAACATAAGTTGTCTCCACGCAGCACCGAATCCATTTTCATTGGCTATGATGCAAAATATAAAGGTTATCGCTGTTTGGATCCCAAAATACACCGGGTTTATGTCTCACGTCATGCCCAGTTTGATGAAGATACCTATCCTTTTAGTGGACACACCAATCCCGTGGATGAGGCTTCGTTAGTCTTTTCTAATTTTGATGAAAGCCTTCCTTCCATATCGTTACCCGATCCACCACCCGTCATTGTTGCACCCTCTGCTGCTCCTCCTAATATCACGCCTACTGTCCCATGCTCCTTGTGTCCACATGATCACCCTCAAAATTCATCTCATGCTTGTCCCACATCCCAAACCACAACCAGTCCCATTAATCCAACCCATTTGTCCCATTCGCCTATAAACCAAATTCCTTCCACGAACCCACCAGCCCAACATACTTCCACTTCAGCCCAATCACCACCTCCGCCCACTTCCTTTACTTTGTTGGCCCAATCAACCCATTCGACTTCTTCCTTGGCCCACCCAAACCAACCAACCACTGTTCCCCAGTCCGACCCTGAACCCATTGTCGTTCCTCAACCCTCCACCAAACCCAATAACCCGGGATCTCTGATTGCGCAGATGCCATCTCACCATATGAGGACTCGATCAAAAAATGGCATCTTCAAACCGAAATATTATGCTAACTTATGTTTATTTTCAGGTTCTCTACATTATGCTTTGCTTGCAGCTCATGATCCTCGTGGTTACAAGTCCGCTGCTAAACATACTAAGTGGGTCAAGGCTATAGAAGAGGAATTTGCTGCTTTACAATCTAACAACACATGGGTTCTTGTTCCTCGTCCTTCGGGCGCAAATATAGTTGGTTCCAAATGGGTTTTCAGGACAAAATACAAGGCATATGGTTCTATTGATCGTTATAAGGCACGCTTGGTGGCACAGGGTTTTACTCAGGTTCCGGGTTTGGATTTCTCACACACGTTCAGTCCAGTTGTCAAAGCTTTTATTGTTCGAGTTGTTCTCTCTCTCTTGCCACTATTTACGGTTGGTCGCTTCGACAACTGGATGTTCGCAATGCCTTTCTAAGGGTAATCTCACTGAAACAGTATTGTTGTGGGTGAAAATCCTCAGGATGATTTTACCTCACATCCCTAACGTACCATCCCCAGGATGCTGAAGGACTCAACTGACTTCGGGATATAACTATATTTCAGCATGTGCGCTTCCTGAAGATATACTAACAAGCTATCTTTATATGATATAATCGTAGGTACAACTACATTATAATGTGGGCCTGAAACGGACTTCCAACATCTACATTAGTTGGTCAAAGAAGCTAAATATGGAGGAGGTTACGAGCCAAGGTCTAAGCATAAAGAAGAAGTCAAGAATGTAACCGCTATACATTTATTATCGGCGATAAAAGAGGAAACAACTGAAACAATAACTAAGCTAGGAGGAGACCGTTATCTAACGATTTAATTCAATTGAAACACCTCCAACGTTCACCTGAAACAGCCCAACCGATATTGAAGGGGTTTAACTACATAACGGATTCATTGTTGGTTTCATGTACTATATAAAGGGAGTATTGGATGAGTATAGGACACAGATATACACACTGCTTACACTATAGCTACACTGATACACTTAGTTGATCACAATCACTCACACAATCATTGTAATCATAGTATACTCGTCCACTTACTCATCCAAAGTTGTATCTTTTTACCATTTTTAATATTAACAAACAAGGAAGGGGCCCAGACTCCTCCTGAGGTTTTATGCCGGCGATCTATAATTGATCAAGGGCTTTCCTCGTAGATCGTGTGTTGTTCTTCTTGTTATTTGCTTTATTTGTCTATTTCTAACAATTCCATCCTGAGGATATAACTGTTCATCCCGAAACTAACCTAAGCCATCCCGATCATAGTTGCCATATTTTTACTTATTAAACTTCTTGATACACCGTCTCAATAATATTATTGATTTACAAACATAATTCTACACATTTAGCACTCTACCTCACATAAACTAATTTGGAATACAAAGTTATTTTTATTGGATAATTTTTGACCAAAACAATTTGGCACCCACCGTGGGCCAAGTGGTGCTATTTTAACAAAAAAACTTTGTTAAAACTCTCTTTTATTCAATTTTTATTTACAAAATTTGACAACTATGGCTTCTTCACAAAAATCTGTTTCAACATCCATGCCGTCTACAACCTCTACCAGAAACACTGCCTTACCACCTCCATCTGCACTTCCAAGAAGTTCCACTTCCCAAATCCCACCTAGACCATCTGGATCTACTCCTCCTGTTTTTGTATCGAATGATGAATTACTTTCTATGTTTGCTTTGATGAAGGATTCGATACATCAAGAACAAGAAACAAACTAGATGTTGATAAGAGAAATACAAGCTCTTAAATCATCCTCAAGGAGGCCAAGTGATGACATGGGGACACCATTGCAACCCAGGGCGTTAGATTTTAATTCTAGCATCTCTGGAGGAGTACATCAAGGAGATTTCATCCCCATGAGTTCTGGATTCTCTGCCCCAGAAACGATTACTGCTCCCAGGATGGCGACCACTAGGGATACAGGATATGCACCTGTGCCATCCCTAGGATATAATACCAACGGTAACAATTTAAGTTCTAGTACTTTTACTACTAATGAGGTTGCTTCTTTGCGAGATACAGGAATAAGCCCTCATCTAGCAAGGGAATTTCATAAGATCACGGATATGGTATCGAGTGTTCTAGGGATAGTACAACCCATCCCTGAAGTATCCTCGACATGCCATAGAGTGTCAAGATTTGCACCTCCCATATGTGATGAGGAGATTCCAAAATGATTCCAAACTCCAAGCATGAAGCTTTATGATGGATCTACAGATCCTGAAGAGCATGTGGCTTAATATAAGGAAAAGGATGGAAATAAATCCAATCCCTGCCAATCTGAAAGAAGGATGTTTATGCAAGGGATTTGGTCAACTCTCACCGGTCCAGCCCTGAAATGGCTCCTAAGTGTTCCACCCTATTCCATTACTTCTTTTGCACATTTAATTAACATGTTTAATAACCAGGTTTCTTGCAGTCGAACATTCGAACATTTGACAAGTGATTTGTACAGGGTAACTCAACCACAGGGGGAATCACTAAGAGAATATATTACCAAGTTTGGAAAGGAAGCACTTGACATCCCGAACCTGGATGTCACTACAACAGTACAGGCATTCAAGATGGGGCTACAGAGAGGTTCACCGTTCTATCAAGAATTGGTGATGAATCCATGCAGGAACTTGGATGAAGTCAGGAACAGAGCTTTGAGATTCATCCGACTTGAGGATGATAAGAAGATACAAGAGAGGATGGAATCATCCTCAAAATATAATCATCCCAATCGAAAATCCACTCCCACATACGAGCCATATAAGCATAAACCGTATGCTAGGACTGATAATAAGAAGGTCAATGTGGTAGAGGATGATGATGAGGATGACTGCCCTAAATTATCAGAATATTGTTTTTCTGTCGATGTAACAGGTTTATTTTATGCCATGAAGGATCTAGGGGACAAAGCGAGATGGCCAAGGAAGGACAACAAGGCAGGATGGAAAGACAAATCCAAATGGTGTGCCTTTCATGAAGATTCTGGCCATATCACTGAAGATTGCATTGCACTAAGAAAGGAGATAGCATATCTCTTAAGCAAGGGTCACCTCAAGGATCTCCTGGGCAAAAAGAAATCAAGATCTCAGGATGGCGTAAATATCTCGGAAAGAGCAGCATCCCCACCTAAGGATGCTGGCATTATCTACTTCATTTCAGGAGAGTCAGATATTTGTGGAACCTCATACTCAGCTGCTAAAAGACATGCGAGGGAAGCAAAATCTGAAAAAGGAGAAAGACCAACGAAGAAGACCATCCTGACAACCTAAAAAGTGATAAGTTTTGAGGAAGAAGACAGAGAAAACATCCTTGACCCTCATCATGACGGTTTGGTTATTACTTTATATATTGCTAACCACTTTGTTCGCAGGATTCTTATAATGGAGGAAGCTTAGTAAACATCATCCAGCTTGAGGCCCTCAAGAGGATGAACATCTCGGAATCGGAGATAGTATCCAGGTCATCAGTTTTGGTGGGCTTCAATGGAGAAACCAAGAGCACAGTGGGTGACATCAAACTACCAGTATATGTAGAAGGGGTGAACTCTATCCAAAGATTTTGTGTGATAGATTCCCTATCCTGCTACAATGTCATCATGGGGAGACCCTGGATACATGATATGAAGGCCGTGCCTTCAACATATCACCAATGTGTGAAGCTACCCACACCTTGGGGAGTTGTGAAGGTCAATAGCGATCAACAAGAAGCCAAGGATTGGTACACGACATCAATGAAGGCCTCATTCCGACAAGCATAGCAATTATAGCAAAATGCACAGTGCCATCCTCAGAATGTTAAAGCACATCCTGATCAGGATGTAAAAGCCATCTGCCTTGATGAAAACAACAAGGATATCACTGTGCAAGTCGGTAAGAATATCCCACATGATATTGAAAAA
Organism: Ambrosia trifida; assembly: GCA_028751855.1. Lineage (NCBI taxonomy): Eukaryota > Viridiplantae > Streptophyta > Magnoliopsida > Asterales > Asteraceae > Ambrosia > Ambrosia trifida. The sequence goes on from CM054125.1 coordinate 62,962,779, forward strand.
TCACTAATATCTTTTCTTAAATGTATGATGTCTACTTTTGCTTGGAAACATGAAGATATGACCGGCATATCAAAGGATGTCATCACTCACAAACTTGGGATTGATAAAAGTTTCAAGCCCATTCAGCAAAAAAGAAGGAAGTTTGCTCCAGAAAGAAATGTCATCATCCAAGAAGAAGTAGACATGCTGCTGAAGTCTAAGATGATAAGGGAAGTAAAGTTCCCGAGATGGCTGGCGAATGTTGTGGTAGTCCAAAAGAAAAATGGGAAATGGAGAGTATGTGTGGACTACACAGACCTTAATAAGGCCTGTCCTAAAGATCCATTCCCGCTACGACACATAGATTCAATGGTGGATGCTACAGCAGGCCACGAGATGCTGACATTCATGGATGCATCCTCAGGATTCCAACAGATACAACTGGAACCGGATGATCAGGAGGACACAACATTCATGACACCGTCAGGTATATATTGTTATATAGCCATGCGATTTGGATTAAAAAATGCAGGTGCCACTTATCAGAGGCTAGTGAACAAGATGTTCAAAGAAAAGATTGGGGACACGATGGAGGTCTACATTGATGACATGGTAGTAAAATCCAAGAAAGTAGAAGATCATCTTCGGGATCTCAAAGAAGCTTTTGACATCCTGGACGCTTACAACATGAAGTTAAACCCAGCAAAATGCCAATTTGGGTTCGGAGTTGGGAAATTTCTTGGATATTGGTAACAAAAAGAGGGATAGAAGCCAGCACTGAACAAATAAAAGCCATCCTTGATCTCAAATCCCCAAGAAATATTAAGGATGTGCAAAGGTTGACTGGCAGGATAGCAGCGCTGAATAGATTCATCTCAAAATCCTCAGAGAAATGTAAAGAATTCTATGACATCATGAAAAACAATAACAAGTTTGACTGGGGACAGAGACATGAAGAAGCATTAAAGAAGCTCAAAGATTATCTTGCAGCAGCTCCATTGTTGATGAAGCCCGAGGATGGAGAACCTCTCAAGCTATATCTTGCAGTTTCTGGGAATGCAATAAGTGCCGTATTGGTAAAGGACTTTGAAAGGCAACAACATCCTGTCTATTATGTATGTAAAACCCTCCTAGATGCTGAAACCAGGTATTCATATCTCGAAACACTCATTTTGGCTTTAATAATGGCTTCTACTAAGTTAAGACATTATTTTGAAACACATAAAATATATGTTCAAACTAACTATCCCATTAAAAATGTATTAAGAAAACCTGAAATGTCTGGAAGAATGGCAAAATGGTCAGTTAAATTAAGTGCCTTTGATTTAGAGTATGAGCCTAGAAATGCAATCAAGTCACAGGCCCTAGCAGACTTTGTGGCTGATTTCAGTAGTGATATCCTGAGTGAAGTAGCGTCTGAAGTTCAACAACTAAATGAAAATTTAGGAGAATGGACTCTATACACTGATGGTGCTTCGAATGCAAGAGGAACAGGTCTAGGAATACTACTAAAATCGCCACAAGGGGACAATATACCCCATGCAATTAGATATGCATTTCAAACAACCAATAATGAAGCTGAATATGAAGCTCTCATTGCTGGTTTACAACTTGCTAGAGATTTACATATTGTTAAACTTGAAGTCTTTGTTGATTACTAACCATTTCAATGGATCATATGTAGTAAAAGGAGAAAAGTTAGCCATTTATCTTGAAATCTTTAAAAATTTAGCTACTTCTTTTTTAGAATTTTCACAAACACATGTACCTAGGGAAGAAAATGCTGAAGCTGACGCCCTAGCAAATCTGGGATCCTCCTTTAATATACCAGAAGGATCCAAGATTCCTATTATTCACATCTTGAAACCGGCAATCGAAGAGTGGCATCCTAAGGATGGCAAGGCACATCCTGAGGAAAAAACAGATCATCCTGAGGATATCACTGTTTTGGCCACTCAGAAACAAGATGACTCATCTTGGTTGACTCACATAATCAAATATTTACAAGAAAATGTCATTCCCGATGAAGAAAATCCAAAGGCTTTCAGGATAAAGGTATCTAAATTTACAATTATAGACAATATTTTGTATAGAAAGTCTCTTGCAAGTCCATATTTGAGATGTCTCAACAAGGATGAAGCAAACGAAGTACTCAAAGACATCCACGAAGGAGATTGTGGAAATCATACAGGAGGAAGATCTCTCTACTCGAAGACTCTGAGGACGGGATACTATTGGCCTACTATGAAGAAGGATGCCATGCTGTATTCCCAAAAGTGTGATGCATGCCAAAGACATAGCAACATACTTCACCAGCCTGCTGAACCACTATATCCTATTGTTTCACCATGGCCCTTCATGAAATAGGGAATCATAGTAGGAAAACTACCCAAAGCTCCTGGAGGAAAGGTATTCATGCTAGTAATGACAGATTACTTCTCGAAATGGATTGAAGCCGAAGCATTTATGCAAGTTAGAGATAAAGAGGTGGTCTCATTCATCAAAAGAAACATCCTGACACGATTTGGAGTACCATCTGAAATCATTTGTGACAATGGTTCTAATTCATTAGCAAAAGAACAACTGAATTTTGTGAGAGTTGGGGAATCAAGATGATAACTTCAACACCAGTCCATCCTCAAGCTAATGGACAAGCGGAATCCTCAAACAAAATCATCGTCAACAACTTAAAGAAGAAGCTTGGGGAAAAGAAAGGAAAATGGACAGAAGAACTTCCATTTGCACTTTGGGCTGATAGGACTACTTCGAAGAATGCAACTGGTCAGACACCTTTCTCTTTGGTCTTTGGAACAGAAGCAATGCTTCCAACAGAGATGGTCATGCCTACAGCAAGGAAGCATCTTCAGGATGCAACTACTAATTCTGAACCATTACTGCAAGACTTGGAAACTGTGGATGAACTCAGGGATGCTGCTAAACTAAGGATGGCAGCATATCAACAAAGGATTGCTAAAGCATACAACAAAAACATCAGGATAAGAAGATTTCAAATAGGAGACTTGGAAAAGGAGCATATTGGCTACCAACAATGGAAGGAGAGATTCTACCAAGAGCTTGGAATGCTATAAACTTGAAATACTACCATGCTTAAGGATGCATATGAGAAACCATGATTCGAATCACAGATGGGATGAAGGTGAAAGCTGATAGAGATGAATCATTTCCAAATGTAAGTACTTATCCTTGATTTATTTCGATCGATTATATTTTTTACTAAACATGGTCTAGAAATAGTCCATCCTGAAGATGGAATGCTTAGAAGATTAGAGGGCTGGCCACCCTCTCCTCCGTTAAGGTGTCCGACACCTTCCTAAGGTTTAAAGGTTTTCACCTTTCACATTGGGTTAGAAACCCTCGCCTGGAGCGCACGATGCCCATGTATATTCTCGGGATGGTGGGACCAGTCCATGTAAAAGTGGCTGATAATTTCATTATCTTTGAGGTATACGATGGAGCTCTTAAGGTTTAGACATTTTTCAATGTCTCAAATGGTTAGACGTTTTTCGACGTCTCTTCGGGCCTTGTTGCCAGTTATTCCTAAGGGCCTTGTCGCCAGTTATTCCTAAAGGCCTTGTCGCAAGTTATTCTCAACATGTTACATATTGGTCTTGCCATCAGGATTATTTCAAAAATGGTTTTTATCTCAGTTAAACCAAAGGCCTTGTTGCCAGGATAATAACAAAATCTTCCTTTGCAGGATATTATCAAAACATAAGTCTTTCTTGTGAAAGGTTACGAGATCTATTCTGAAGATAGCACATTGGGGACATCCTCAGAATGTGAGACCATCCCAAGGATGGAAAAGGAACTAGATGCATCCTTAAGATGCAACACTATCTAAAAAATGAGGAAGAAACTGGGGACATCCTCAGGATAATGGAGACCATCCTGATGATGAGAAGAACTTATATGGAATATGACAAGATCAGGTATTGTTTTTCATTCTTTTATAACACTAAGTGTTTGTTAATGTTTGCAGAATATTGGATAACACAAAGATGATAGCGTCAAAAAAGTTGTTAATTATGCATCATGATCAAAATATGATGCCAACCCCTGGCTTCATCCTAAACCAGGACCCATCCACCAGGGGTCAACATTTTAAAGTCAGGGTTGAAAAAGAATTTGGGGCTTCGTCTTGAAAACCAAGATCCCTCCACCCCAAAAACTCTCATTGTTCATATAGACATAAAAATGAAATTGTTTAATTGTTCACAAACCAACCAAATATCATAAAAAGTGGGCTCTGGCCTAGTCATCTCATCCTTCATTGCCCACCGGTCCATCAACCTAAAATTCCTTGGCCACGCCAGCATCTGTTACCTCATCATCCTTGCTGCCATCCTGAGGATCAGCAACAGGGACGGACTCAAATGCCACATCTTTTCCACCCAGACTGAGAATCTTCTCCTGCCAAGCCTCCACATCCCAATATTCCATCTTGAAATTGGGATCCCTAGCCTGCAATGCCATTCTTACCCTAGCTTGAAAGACAGAAATGGTGGCAGACTTCATCAAGCCTTGTTTATATTCTTCCATATCCTTTTCGTGATCCCTCATGCTTTTGGCTTGAGCAGACTTCACAACCTTCAGCTCAGTCTCCACCTTGCCTAATTTCTTCTCGAGCTGTTTGGTCTTGTCAAGAGTAGATTTCTTCGCGCCTTCAAGCTTGGCCTTAGTATCAGTAAACTTTTTGTTTATATCATCCAAGGATTTCATCACGTATTCATGCCCATGTAGAAAGGAGTTAGGTAAGTACTCAAACCCTATTACATGTTAAAAATAACCATCCTCAGGATAAGTAACGTACCTGAAGAACAAACTGAGAGACTTTGCCCAAAATGGCATCACAACTGAGGCCATCAAAGGGAGAAGTTTCTTGAGTCGAAATGCTGACAGCCTTCCTTTTCTTAGAAGAAGGTGCAGCTCTGGCCTTAGGGGCAGGGGGAGGACTTGTCATCCTGGAGCTAGATGGAGAAGTTATCTTTGAAGACTTGATATCTTGACTATCAATCTCCTCAAGATCAAAGTAATCAGGTTTCTTTGCTGAAATCAAGAAAAACATATATATGTTAATATAAAAACCAAGGATAAACATATTCTCAGGATGACTTACCAGACATCTCAGTGGCACGACTTGTAGAAAAACTTTCTTCTACCCCAAAAGTCCTTGCTAAAGCAGGTAGCTCTAGTATTGCCTTACGTCTGATGAAAGCGTCGTCCAAAGTAGGAACAAGTTTTGCGAAACACGCACCTGCGAAATGAAGATGATTTAGAATATCACTAACATCCTAAGGATGTGACTATCCTATTTATATCTAACATATTTACCGCTTCTTAACCAGGACATGGGAATTTCATCCCCATAAGGAATGGAATCCCTCCTTACAAAAAAGAATTTTGATTTCCAGGGCTTATCAGATCTTACAACGTTATGTAGCAGAGGAGGTTCTTTATCAATAAGTTGAAGAACATAACGGTTTGACCCATGTGTCCTTAACTTATATATGTATGGCAGGTCACCAACTTGAAGATTAATGCCGTGAGTCTGAATGATCTTATCACAAAGTATTAAAATCCTCCAGATCTCAGGCATGGCCTGGGCAAAAGCCATTCCTGTCGCATCAAAGAATGCTTTGATGAAATCTGGGAATGGATATTTGAGGCCAAGCTGGAATGGTAAAAAGAAAAAGCAAACCCAGACAGAAGAAGCAATGTCAAACTTTGCATTTAGGTCAAAGGGCCTAAAAACGGCAGAATCACGAAAAGCCCCTGATTTCTTAAGGGCTTGAATATCTTTATCATAAAAAGTACAGATTTCTTGATCAGGGTCTTTGATCAGGTTTTGGGTTGTGAAATCCTTAGGAATCCCAACGCTTCCAAGAGCCCTTGTTAATTTCTTACTCATTCTAAAGAACTAAATTAAAAGATTTCTTTTTTCAGGAATAAGGAAAAGAAGACGAGAAAGAAGCAAAAGCAGTTACCTTTTCAAATAATCCAAGTTGATTATAAAGGAGGAAGGGAAAGCCTAGATATAGGCAGCAGGATATGATGAGGCATAACGGTCATCTCGAAAAGTTAGCCTGAAAAATAGCCGTTAGATCTTAAAACTTGAAGAGATAAGCCCATCGATTGAGAAAAATATTTTTACCATTAAAGATAACGGTAACATATTTTTGGGGACATTTGTTGTGGGTGAAAATCCTCAGGATGATTTTACCTCACATCCCTAACGTACCATACCCAGGATGCTGAAGGACTCAACTGACTTTGGGATATAACTATATTTCAGCATGTGCGCATCCTGAAGATATACTAACAAGCTATCTTTATGTGATATAATCGCAGGTACAGCTACATTATAATGTGGGCCTGAAACTGACTTCCAACGTCTACATTAGTTGGTCAAAGAAGCTAAATATGGAGGAGGTTACGAGCCAAGGTCTAAGTATGAAGTCAAGAATGTAACCGATATACATTTATTATCGGCGATAAAAGTGGAAACAGCTGAAACAATAACTAAGCTAGGAGGAGACCATTATCTAACGGTTTAATTCAGTTGAAACACCTCCAACGTTCACCTGAAACAGCCCAACCGATATTGAAGGGGTTTAAGTACATAACAGATTCAATGTTGGTTTCATGTATATAAAGGGAGTATTGGACGAGTATAGGACACAGATATTGTGACATCCGGGAACCAAGCGCGCATTTTTACGCTGGCTTTACCGTTTACAGAAGATTAACATTGGAATAATTTGGGTTTTACAAGTGGATTCATCCCGTTTGGATGAATACACAATTTTTGGGAATTTTCCTACTAAACTGACCTGTTGTGAAAGTTTTCTGAATATAGCTGTGTTGAACGAATTTTAATAATTTTTGTGTTTGGTTTTGAGATAAAAAAAATATGGGTTGTTAAATGAATCTCAAAGAATATTCATTAAAAATTTGGGAGTTTAACTCACTGATTAAGTATTTTAAATAAATTAGTTTTGGTGATGCACAATCTGTCCTAAAAACGCAGATTGTGTATTATGTGTTTACGTGACTAATTGAAGTCCTAGGTGGTATGTATTTGATATGTAATTGAATGGGCACTTGTATTAGACGCATATGAAGTGTAAAACTAATTATAACCAACATATTCACCAACGGGTCCGTAGGGTTTACTTATGCATGAAGAATTACTAGGTGTCACCTACACGCTTTTGAACATTTAAACGTCTTGGACAAACGGGTTATATGGTGTAATGGTATTACACATATACTTACTTAGTGACACTTATACTAGGGAGTCGGTAGTGCACCCTACTTGGAGTTTGGATTTACTTGCTTGCAACCTAAGGTGAGTTTCACTACTCTTTTCTCAAAAGCTTGCGTCTCGGGTTGAGACAACTTACTTAACTTTTCTAGACCGGTTTGGGACTACTGTTTTCTAGTCCACTTTGGGACTACTCAGGTTTTGACTCCTTGTCTGGGTCGGGTTTTGACTCCTTGTGTGGGTCGGGTTTACGATTCCTTGTGTGGATCGGGTTTTTGATCAGTTTAAAACTTATTGGTCCTTTGTGAACTAAACACTCTATCATTTGGAAAGTCCTTGCATATTATTGGGTTAATCGCTGGAGGCGAACGGGGTATTAGTTGATAGCGCTATTAGGTTGTGCAGCAACCTCATGTCTGAGGTGCTTGAGGCACGGGCATGAACTTCTGACCACATTTGAGAACTGGTGTTGATAGACACCAGTTATTGAGGCAAATTATTATGTTACTGAAGGTGTCCCTATAATTCTGTTTAGTTGCAATGAGTGGGTTAGCTACCCCTGACACGCTTAAATTGATAACTCTTGAACATTTTGGTCTGGAGGACCTACGCTTTTACTTGGTTACGTGGTTTTGGAAACCAGCGCATTTACTTACTCACCTTCTTACTTAGTGAACTCACCAACATTGTTTGTTGACCTACGATTTACATGCTTTTGCAGGTAGTTAGCTTCCGGTGCCAGGATTAGAAAGCACTGCACACTTCACTGCATTTGGGGTCTTGGGCATACACCTAAATTTCATATTATGCTTTTACATTTTCTTTCATATGGTTTAATTTGGGCGCGTTGTTTTGCGCATGGTTTTAAAAGGTTTAAATTTGGTTTATGCTTTCGCAGCTTAACTAAACTTGGTTTTTGAAAACGAACTAAATGGGTTGGGCATTTAGAGTTCGTTCATATGACTTATGGCTATGGGATCCTGGTATGTCATGCGCCTCGCGGTATAAACCCCGCAGTGGAAATTTGAGGGTGTGACAGATTGGTATCAGAGCCATTGGTTATAGTGAACTAGGACTGCATGTTGAGTCTAGTCTATAATCATCATAACATAAGTACACTCACAACTTAAGTGCACAACTAGCTTTTAGCTACATATATCTACAACACATGGTTTCGGGAGATATGAAATCTTCTAGTTCTAGACCTAATTCTGAACACGTCACTGGTGGGAACGCAGGGTTACACCAGGTGGCGCAATACTTGGATTAGTATCCTAACAAACCTCATGGATGAGGAAACAACAATAGTACAAGGGAGGGAGCCCTTGCGAGCGTTGTGGCGCACGTACACAGGAAGCTGCACGATGCGCATGACGTGATACCATTAAACCGAATCAAATTCGAAGAAAGTAAAATGTTGAGACTTATCCTTTTTCTTTGAGCAAGGAGACAATTAGTTCCTGTTCCTTGTTGCTTGATATTCCTTACTCTCATTTTGAAACTCAGACGAGACTGGGTTACACATATAGAATTCATTTCTTACTTTAGTACCTTACGCCTAGTGCGAGCGGGCGAACGTATGACTGCATATCCTTGTTCCTCATAAGTATATGGTAGATTCATGGGAACACATTAGATCGGGGCTTGTTACACACACTCTTGGGGAGTTATGTAAAGCCTGCGACGTAGTGCAACATTACAAGGGAAGATGAAACCTACTAATGGCTGATAGCCACGATTGGAGGAACGAGTGGTACAACTTACCACTAAACTGGCTTACATAGGACTAGAGAAGGAGACTGTACGTGATGAGAACCATATAACTCTGACACCGAGGAAGAGGAAGAAGAGGGGATGGAAGGGGAACCTGAGCAGGACGAGCACATTGAAAGTGAGGATAAAGGCTCTACTATCTAGACAGAGCATGGCGACGATTGGCTCTTACCTTTTCTTACCTATCTTTTCTTTCATTTTCCTTTGTTAACTTAGAAAAGACTGAGTTCTTATGACCAACTATAGGGTGGTGGAGGCCCTCGCATCTTTCCAAGCTAATAAAGATCCATTTTGTTAAATCATTCGTTCCCCTGACTTCCACATTTGAACTTTCTTATTCCTTGAACGCACATGCCACAATAACAACCTGCCATCATATTTTCAAGCCTTTTATTGATCGTAAACCTCGATAACTCCAACGGAACTGAAGGAGACCGTCTGATTGCTTCGATCGTATAAGTCTTTGCCATGTGCATTTGCCCCAGGCAGGATGGGGTAATGTATGCTACATGCACACTCGATGAGTTACAAATACTTGGATGGAGAACGTAACACCCTGTGGTGAAATCTAGAAAAATGGTTATCTAAAGACGGCTGGGTCTGAGATCGACGCCTACACTACCAAGCAACAAGAGATAGCTACTATATGCTAAAAATCTATTTAACCTACCTTACCAACGGATCGAACTTCATACCAAAAGGGTTTGTCCCTCAGATTCGTGGCATGGCCCCCGCAGCTCACCTACCCGAAAATCGAACAAATCTTTCACCTGGCTCGCAAACTCACTGACGAGGCTGTTGAGCATGGTACTTTTCCGAAGCATGGTGCTTCATCTTCTACTTTTAGTGATAGCAAGAGAATGTGGGATAGTGTGAGGTGTAAGTCCTTCAACTACAACAACAACAACGGGGCTCGCGGAAGAGAACTTGTGATTGGCTCTGGGGAAGCTAGGACTGATAACAACGTCGTGACGGGTACGTGCTCCTTGAACGACCCTCTTGCTTCTATTTTATATGATATTGGTGCGGACTATAGTTTTGTGTCGTCAAAACTTAGTAAATAATTAGGGATGGTTCCTACTCTTCTTGATACCCCGTACTCTATTGAATTGGCTGATGGGAAGCCTGTCGAGGTAACCCATGTACATCTTGACTGTAAGCTCGAATTGAATGGGCAATTGTTTGCCATCGACCTCTTACATATCACCCTAGGTAGCTTTGATCTCGTGGTTGGCATGGACTGGTTGTCCAAGCAACATGCTGAAATTCTCTGTCAGGAGAAGATTGTTCGTATTCACCTCCTGGAAAGCTTTTATCTATCCAGGGTGATCATGGTGGTGCCATGGTGGGCATCATCTCCTTTTTGAAGCCTAGAAATGTATTCGTAAGGGCTGTCCAGCCATTTTGGCTAACATATCTAACACTCGAGCTGAAACTGAAACCAAGATTGAGGACATCCCAGTAGTCCGAGATTTCCCAGATGTTTTCCCAGAGGAACTACCTGGACTTCCACCTGTTTGTCAAGTGGAGTTTCAAATTGATCTTGTACCTGGAGCAGCTCCAGTTGCACGCGTACCATATCGCCTAGCACCAGGAGAACTTCAAGAACTGTCTACCCAAATCCAAGACCTATGGATAGGGGCTTTATTAGACCTAGTTCTTCGCCATGGGGAGCTCCAGTTCTGATTGTTAAGAATAAAGATGGGAGTTTCCGCATGTGTATTGATTATCGGGAGATGAACAAAGTGACGGTTAAGAACCGCTACCCCTTTCCTCGTATTGATGACTTGTTCGACCAGCTTCAAGGGTCGAGTTTCTATTCTAAGATTGACTTGAGGTCAGGATACCATCAACTGAGAGTCCGAGGGAAGGATGTGGCGAAGACAGCCTTTCGAACTCGTTATGGACATTATGAGTTTTTGGTGATGCCATTTAGGCTAACCAATGCACCGGCTGTGTTCGTGGATCTAATGAACCGCGTGTGCAAGCCTTATTTGGACAAATTCTTCATAGTGTTCATAGATGACATACTGATTTATTCCAAGAGCATGGAAGAGCACGAGCAACATCTGGAGCTGATCTTGGAACTCTTGAGAAATGAGCAGTTGTATGCAAAATTCTCTAAATATGACTTTTGGATTCGAGAAGTCCAATTTCTTGGACATGTGGTTAACAAGGAAGGAATACATGTCGATCCCTCCAAGATTGATGCTATTAAAAAGTGGGAGGCTCCAAAAATCCCACAGAGGTGCGCTAGTTTCTTGGTCTTGCGGGATATTATAGTAGATTCATTGAGGGATTCTCTAAGATTACTCAACCCCTTACTGCTTTGACAAAGAAGGGTATTACTTACAAGTGGGGAGATGCCCAAGAATCTGCTTTTCAATTATTAAAGTCGAAACCTTGCAGTGCACCTATACTATCACTACCTGAGGGTACAGAGGACTTCGTGGTGTACTGTGATGCGTCTATCCAAGGGTTAGGGTGTGTGCTGATGCAGCGTGATAAGGTAATCGTGTATGCCTCACGTCAATTAAAGGTTCATGAGAAAAATTACACCACCCATGACTTGGAACTAGGAGCAGTGGTTTTTGCTCTAAAGATCTGGAGGCATTATCTCTATGGAACGAAGTGTACGATCTTCACTGACCACAAGAGCCTCCAACACATATTCGATCAAAAGGAGCTGAACATGCGACATCGTCGATGGGTCGAGCTTCTGAATGATTATGACTGTGCCATCAAGTATCATCCAGGGAAAGCTAACGTAGTAGCTGATGCCCTCAGTCGAAAGGAAACGAAACCTAAACGGGTGCGAGCCTTACAACTTACCATTCATTCTAATCTTCCTGATAAGATACATGAAGCTCAGGGCGAGGCCTTGAAAGGAGAAAACATCGGGCTAGAAACATTACATGGTGTTGATAAGCACTTGGAACTAAAGACTGATGGTCTTCAATACTTTATGGATCGAGTCTGGATACCACGTTTTGGGGATCTCAGGCAACTGGTGCTCGATGAAGCTCACACCTCTCGATACTCGGTACATCCTGGTTCGGACAAGATGTACCAAGATCTTAAAACTCTTTACTGGTGGCCAAACATGAAAGCTGAAATAGCCACTTATCTTAGTAAGTGCTTGACTTGTGCGAAGGTTAATATTGAATATCAGAAACCTTCAGGCCTACTCCAGCAACCAGAAATCCCTATGTGGAATGGGATGGGATTTCTATGGATTTTATTACAAAGATTCCTAAGAACGCCAACGGGCCATAACATGATTTGGGTTATCGTGGATCGTTTAACCAAATCGGCACACTTTCTGGCAATAAAGGAAGCGGACTCGCTGGAGAAACTAGCAAATCTATACATCAAGGAGGTAGTCTCTAGGCATAGGGTGCCTACTTCTATTATATCTGATCGCGATGCGCGATTCACTTCTCATTTCTGGACTACTCTCCAAGACGCTTTGGGAACTCGCCTAGATATGAGCACAGCCTATCACCCACAGACGGATGGACAGAGTGAACGTACCATCCAAACATTGGAAGATCTGCTACGAGCGTGCGTGGTGGATTTTGGCAACAGTTGGGATAAGCACTTGCCTTTGATTGAATTCTCTTATAACAACAGCTACCACGCTTCGAGACAGTGTGCGCCTTTTGAGGCACTTTATGGACGCAAGTGTAGGTCTCCTATTTGCTGGACTGAGGTTGGGGATAGCCAGCTAACAGGTCCCGAACTCGTGCACGAAACTTCTGAGAAGATAGTGCAAATCAGAAACCGGATGGCTGCTGCTCGTGATCGACAGAAAAGTTACGCTGATAAGCATAGGATACCTTTGGAGTTCCAGGCTGGGGACAAGGTTCTATTGAAGGTGTCACCTTGGAGGGGGGTGATACGCTTTGGAAAATGGGGAGAGTTGAACCCGCGATACGTTGGACCATTCGAGATTGTCGAAAGGATTGGTCCAGTAACTTACAGGTTGAACCTGTCTAATGAACTTAATGGGGTACACGATGTACTCCACATATCAAATATAAAGAAATGCCTGTTGGATACAACACTGATGGTGCCACTGGAGGAGATCCAGGTGGACCAACGGCTACGGTTCATGGAAGAACCAGTGGAGATTCTTGAGCGGGGCGTCAAGAAACTTAAACAGAACACTATACCCATTGTTATGGTATGATGGAATTCCCGTCTAGGACCGGAATACGCGTGGGGATGCAATGATCAAATGCGGCTTAAATACCCACATCTCTTTACTGAACCTAGAACTATGCATAAACCAAACACTAAACATAAAACAACTTTTTCAAAGTGAATTTCGGGGCGAAATTCCTTTCAACTTGGGGATGATGTGACATCCGGGAACCAAGCGCGCATTTTTACGCTGGCTTTACTGTTTACAGAAGATTAACATTGGAATAATTTGGGTTTTACAAGTGGATTCATCCCGTTTGGTTGAATACACAATTTTTGGGAATTTTCCTACTAAACTGACCTGTTGTGAAAGTTTTCTGAATATAGCTGTGTTGAACGAATTTTAATAAATTTTGTGTTTGGTTTTGAGATAAAACAAAAATATGGGTTGTTAAATGAATCTCAAAGAATATTCATTAAAAATTTGGGAGTTTAACTCACTGATTAAGTATTTTAAATAAATTAGTTTTGGTGATGCACAATCTGTCCTAAAAACGCAGATTGTGTATTTTGTGTTTACGTGACTAATTGAAGTCCTAGGTGGTATGTATTTGATATGTAATTGAATGGGCACTTGTATTAGACGCATATGAAGTGTAAAACTAATTGTAACCAACATATTCACCAACGGGTCCGTAGGGTTTACTTATGCATGAAGAATTACTAGGTGTCACCTACACGCTTTTGAACATTTAAACGTCTTGGACAAACGGGTTATATGGTGTAATGGTATTACACATATACTTACTTAGTGACACTTATACTAGGGAGTCGGTAGTGCACCCTACTTGGAGTTTGGATTTACTTGCTTGCAACCTAAGGTGAGTTTCACTACTCTTTTCTCAAAAGCATGCGTCTCGGGTTGAGACAACTTACTTAACTTTTCTAGACCGGTTTGGGACTACTGTTTTCTAGTCCACTTTGGGACTACTCAGGTTTTGACTCCTTGTCTGGGTCGGGTTTTGACTCCTTGTGTGGGTCGGGTTTACGATTCCTTGTGTGGATCGGGTTTTTGATTAGTTTAAAACTTATTGGTCCTTTGTGAACTAAACACTCTATCATTTGGAAAGTCCTTGCATATTATTGGGTTAATCGCTGGAGGCGAACGGGGTATTAGTTGATAGCGCTATTAGGTTTTGCAGCAACCTCATGTCTGAGGTGCTTGAGGCACGGGCATGAACTTCTGACCACATTTGAGAACTGGTGTTGATAGACACCAGTTATTGAGGCAAATTATTATGTTACTGAAGGTGTCCCAATAATTCTGTTTAGTTGCAATGAGTGGGTTAGCTACCCCTGACACGCTTAAATTGATAACTCTTGAACATTTTGGCCTGAAGGACCTACGCTTTTACTTGGTTACGTGGTTTTGGAAACCAGCGCATTTACTTACTCACCTTCTTACTTAGTGAACTCACCAACATTGTTTGTTGACCTACGATTTACATGCTTTTGCAGGTAGTTAGCTTCCGGTGCCAGGATTAGAAAGCACTGCACACTTCACTGCATTTGGGGTCTTGGGCATACACCTAAATTTCATATTATGCTTTTACATTTTCTTTCATATGGTTTAATTTGGGCGCGTTGTTTTGCGCATGGTTTTAAAAGGTTTAAATTTGGTTTACGCTTTCGCAACTTAACTAAACTTGGTTTTTGAAAACGAACTAAATGGGTTGGGCATTTAGAGTTCGTTCATATGACTTATGGCTATGGGATCCTGGTATGTCATGCGCCTCGCGGTATAATCCCCGCAGTGGAAATTTGAGGGTGTGACAGATATACACACTGCTTACACTATAGCTACACTGATACACTTAGTTGATCACAATCACTCACACAATCATTGTAATCATAGTATACTCGTCCACTTACTCATCCAAAGTTGTATCTTTTTACCATTTTTAATATTAACAAACAAGGCAGGGGCCCATACTCCTCCCGAGGTTTTATGCCGACGATCTACAATTGATCAAGGGTTTTCCTCGTAGATCGTGTGTTGTTCTTCTTGTTATTTGCTTTATTTGTCTATTTCTAACAGTTTCATCCTGAGGATATAACTGTTCATCCCGAAACTAACCTAAGCCATCCCGATCATAGTTGCCATATTTTTACTTATTAAACTTCTTGATACACCGTCTCAAGAATATTATTGTTATACAAACATAATTCTACACATTTAGCACTCTACCTCACATAAACTAATTTGGAATACATAGTTATTTTTATTGGATAATTTTTGACCAAAACAAGTATATATGGAGCAACCTACGGGTTTTGTTGATGCTCGTTTCCCAAATCACGTATGTCGTCTACAAAAGGCTCTCTATGGACTCAAACAAGCGCCTCGAGCTTGGTTTCAGTGACTCAGTCACTTCTTACTGAAAAATGGTTTTGTGTGTAGTCAAGCCGATACCTCGTTATTCATCTTTAAACGAGGCACTGCTGTTGTTTATCTGCTTGTGCATGTTGATGATATAATCATCACTGGTAGTGATTCTTCACTTATTCAGCACTTCGTTGGTCGTTTACACAAGGAATTCTCTGTTAAAGACTTAGGTGCTCTTGGTTATTTTTTGGGACTTCAGGTTACTCACTCTTCTGATGGTAGTTTTCTCTGTCAAACAAAGTATGCACATGATATCTTGGCTCGGGCAGGCCTCTTGGATTCCAAGTCTGTTGACACGCCTCTCGCCACCACTGACAACTTTCTTTCCAACGGTGTTGCGTTTCATGATCCTACTTTGTATAGGTCTTTGGTTAGGGTGCTTCAGTATCTAACTATCACTCGGCCGGATCTCTCATATGCTGTTAATCAAGCCAGCCAACACTTACAGGCCCCTACTGTGTCTCATTTTCAGTTTGTTAAACGCATTCTTCGGTATGTTAAAGGCACAATTTCATTTGGTTTAACTTTCTCAAGACCTACTACTACTACTACTACTACTACTACTACTTTAGTTGGCTATTAAGATGCAGATTGGGCCATATGCATAGAGACCCGTCGATCCACTTATGGTTATTCGATTTATTTGGGTAGTAATCTTGTTTCATAGAGCGCAAAGAAACAACCGACGATTTCTCGCTCTAGTTGTGAATCTGAGTACCGGGCTATGGCCAACACAGCCACTGAAATTATTTGGCTTACACATCTTCTTCGAGAGCTTCATGCGCTACCTATGGTTCGTCCCACCTTGCTGTGTGATAACAAAAGTGCTATATTTCTCATAAACGAGCGAAGCATATAGATATTGATTATCATTTTGTTCGTGAACTTGTGTCGTCTGGTCGCCTTCATACCAAGTTCGTTCCATCCAATCTCCAGGTTGCGGACATTTTTACCAAAAGCCTTCCCCATCCTCTTTTTGAAAAATTTCATGGCATGCTACGTATTGGTCCGCCACCAGTTCGATTGATGGAGGGTAAAAGCCTAAAGTAAATCATGTAAATGATTTACGCAAATCATGCTCACAAATATGTGTCATAATCGTAATTAATACGTAATATTTGATTTCCTAGAATAGGCGCTATTGTACTCTATATATTGTAACGTTATTAAATAATATGTGAGATTGAGTCCTTTACAACCTCCAACTAGCGATTAATTGAAGGCTAGGTGGGATTTTTTTTACAACTATATTTGGTTTTAGGTAAAGATATACGCTATACATACCCGTATGAAGTAAACATAAATTATGCATCCACATATTTTATATTTTATGCGTTTAGGGGATTTATATATAGCATTATTGTGTATTATTGTATCTAATTTAAATGATGGAACACCATAATATTATTTGCTTTAACTCTAGATTCAATGTTTGGTGCTTTAGTATTCACTACCAATTTAACTTTGGATTATGCGCTAAAACCTAGTTTTATGAATGACGTCATTGAACCAGATGATTCAGAATCACTCATCTTGAGAACTGATTGAATCAGCCCAGCTTTTACAATCAGAAGAAGCTTTAAATTGAACCGGAATTTTAATTCAGCCGGTCAAATTAAACAAATTAACTATATTCGCTTGCCACTTTTAATTTGTAGAAACGCTCTGGCCCTCCACACTGGTTGGACAATGACGTGCTATCAATGAATTAATCTCTTTCGATATAGGTTGAAGCTAAGATGTGGGTCACAGGTTCCTTCAGTACAACATCATTTAATGGTGTGGTAAGGGGTAAAGTGGGCGAAGTCACGCCTACGTGAAGGTAAAGGCCGTTAGGCTAGAAGGTGCAAGCAGTGATGGATTGAAGAGCATAATTACAACTCATGCTTCATCTTTTTTTTTTATTACTTTTAGCATATGAATATACGATGTGAATGATACGAGTCATTTGTATAAAAAACCTGATGATATTGTTACAATCTCATCGTTTTTTATGATATTTTAGAGGCTGGCCCATTTGTTTATCCAAGATTTTGATTTGGAAAAGTCACATTATTTGTTTGAAATTTGAATGGTTTTGTTTATTCATTACTGTTGATATATTCAATCAGATAAAAACTTGCTATACAAATTGCGATTACACTTTAGTGGTCTTAATTTGTTTGCTAGATGCTGCAAGAAAATCTGGTGTTTCCATTACACTTAACAAGCCAATGAAGGTAAATATTTCCTAGTTAGAGAGAGAAGCAAGTGTGAAATTTGAACATATATATGCTCCTCAACCAGCCGATATTGCTAATGTTGTTGGTGGGGATGCTGCAGAAGCTATAATTCAAGTTGCTGATAGGTATTGATATAGTTTATCGTGTCATTTTTGTTATTTCATGGTTAAGGTAAAAAGTTATTGACATGTATTGCATATTTTTGACAATATAGTGTGATCCCTATCTTCAAGTCAGCTGCACGAGTTGTTAAATATCATGTGCCTCAAAACTATTTTTATTTTCTTTATTTGGTGTGATATTTTATTCTCATTGTTAAATTTCATGGCTTTTTTTCTTTCTTGTATGTAGGGATATACTAAAATTAAAAAGAGGTCACTTTTAACTTCCCTGGAGAACTATGTGACAATACTTCTTGAGGCTGGGTGACCTGTTTAAACACCCCGTAAGCTTTTCAATTTATTAGGCGTTTTCTATACATGTAGTTTGTAGTTTCTTTCTTATGGCTCATTATTAATTGATGATCATAGTTCATTTTCAGATTTGCTGTCCCGTTGTAATGTGTTGTGGATATAAATTTCACAGGAGGTTTCTGCCTGAAGAGAAAGTTGAGTCGATTTAAGGTCTTTGATGTTGCTGAGGAAGACTTGAACACTTTCCTTGTTGGAACTACAACCAATTAATAAATTAACTTTTATTATGCTTATACTGCTCTTTGTTCTAACTGGTAAATGGTATGCAGGCCAGGAGAATGCTGCTGGCGTAAGCTTAGAGGTCGTAAAAGAGTTGCCGCAATTGCAAGAAAAAGAGCAGTCACAGGGAAGATTTATAACAGACTTCTGCTTGCTTCTATGTTCTCCTTTTAGTTGTACATTCAAGGTTTGTTTAATTTTTATTTTTTAGAAGATTAAATGTGCAAGTTGTTTTCTTTTCACAAGAAACACCAAGTTACATCCGGATAATGGGTAAGCGAGCAAGGTGCGCCGCTATCCCCTTTTTAATCGCAAAGCCTATTCTACTAAATACAAACCCTTGGTTCCTTGGGTTGTGCGAGTCACTGTGGACCACCTTTTGCACCCATTCCAAAATACGAACTGTCTCAGGGGCTAGGGATCCAATTAATTTGCTTCATAGGTCAGCAATTTATTTTTAAAAAATTTAGGACAACTTATTGTTAATGGTATGCGTGTTCTCCTTCTAGTTGCACATTCAACATTTAGATTCTTCATTCGGTCAACTTGAAACTTGGCGGCTTATACATTGGGATGCGAAAAAAGGTTGGGTATCTAAAATGTGGCTGCAATACATGTAAGTTTACTTTTTCTTTTCTACCGCCAAGTAGTCATTATTTGGTAAACAGTTAATTTATTGTATTTGGTTTCTTTTTTTCCTAAAAGGAAGAAATGGTGAAGTTGAGAAACCAGCATACTGTGGAATCAATGAGTGACAAGTCGATTATTGAGAATGTACTTGGACGAAGCTCTATTCATTTAAATGGGTGGGGAAGTGATCCGGTCAATGTTGATAATACAATGGGTACAACTAAAAAAGCAAAGTGTCCTGCTTATGATGAGTTGGTCCATGCATTTCAAACAGTGACAGGTAATCGTGCAATTGCGGAACAAGCACTGATTGAGAATAATATCATGCCTTCTCCATCAAGCACATCTGGACAATCTCAAGGTGATACTCTAGAGGGTGATGAAAGTATCGATGTGTGATGTCATTTAGTAATTTTATATAACCCGTTACTAACTTATGGTCAATATTTGTTTTGTATGTTTGGTTGTTTGAACACTTATGTTTTGATTAAGAATGTTAATTTGGTCGCGTTTGTTTCTATAACTCTTTTTGTATTTGTTTGTATACATTTAAAAATTATTATTTAAATAAATCGTGGTTGTTATCTACACATTTAAATATTTATACCAGCACATCAATACATATTATTTCTTCACATGTTAAGATTAATGCCTACACATGATAAGATCAATACCTACACATAATTAGCTGCCACATTGGATGCCACGTCAGCAGCCACGTCATATGCCAATCTAACAAGTTGTTATACTTCTACCAACACATATATATTAGTTTTAGCTACACATATATGTGTAGGTAATGATCTATATCCACAGTGCCGAGTCTACACATCATGACAATTAATTTATGTGTAGGTAAACATAACTACTAACACATTATATGGTTTTTCCTACACATACTATGTGTGGGTAACTACCAAAATTTCTTACGGTGGTTGTCTAAAGTAATGCACACTTTTAAAAGTCAAAATATTTGTATAATTTTGAGAGGCTTAATGTGGTTAACATGAACTTGAGGGATCATTGTTGTCAATACACTAATCTTGAGGAGTTAAATTGTTATCAAACTTAAAGTTAAAAAATCTTGTTGGGTGACAAAGGTATCCTTTTTTGAGAAAATTACCTTTTCCCCTTCACATTATGGTGGCAGGAGGGCAACCCGTGGAAGACACCACGGGTTCTCCACCACATCAGCCACGTCAACCACCCAACTATCGACGTTATGAAATCTGTGTGCTACCTGTTATACCCATCTAAAACACACACACACACACACTGTCTCACCCTCAAATTTCACTAGCGGGGTTTTACCGCGAGGCGCGTGACATACCAGGATCCAAGTCAACGGTCACAATAAACGACAACTATATGATATGAAAATAACGTAAAATAACCAACCACGTAGTTTTTAAAGTTCAAACTAAACTAGACAACGATAGCGGAAGCATAAAGTTACAAAACCATAGTTTCAAATATATGTAGTTAAACCAAACATGGTTTACTTATGAATGCAAGACCAGACGCAGTGCGACTCCAGTGTGCCTAAGACTCCCTGCTACCTTAGCGACCTGAGAAAACATGCAAAGTTAGTCAACACATACAGTGCCGGTGAGTCACAGAGATAAAGTTTGCAAAAGTTTGTAACAGTTGTAATCCAGACCCAACAATCCTTACATCTATACCTGATGCTAGCTAGACATCGTTACAAGATACTATAGTGTCGTGAACCACTGCTGAACGTTAGAATGCCTTTATGCCCATCACCGGTTCATCACCCGGTTCCGTAAGTTTGTAAGACAAATATGCACCCGCCACCGACCTCTAGTCGGCCCGAGTAGGGCTTGCCAGGCCCAATAGATCTATTCACACTTTACCCGCTATGTATCCACATATTAGTGGTTCACTAAGTTTGAGAGGTCTTTACTGATGAATAAAAGTCACTATGTATCCATGTGATATAATGTAATGTGTTGGTCTAAACGTTTGCAAGTTCGTACGCATGTTTCTCCCCCTAAAGTATGAAAACAGTAAAGAATGGGTCTGTGACACTCACCTTAGTTTGCTTCCTTAAATAAAGACACAATCCTTATAGTTCCAAATACCGGCTATCTATCATAAAGTTTGCATATGTGTTTTGACTAATAAGCCTCAGGTTAACTAGTCCCCGATTGTCCAGATCATGACTAAGTATATTTGAAAACGTATCTGACTATTGAACCGACACACCAGACCGACCCGACATCCCGTTGGTGACCCATTGATGGGTTGGTTAAAAGATGTGCATTAACATGTCTTAAGTGAATTTTAAGGAATGTTAAGTTGTCGAATGGTATTACTTTGATGTTATTATGTTATTTCAGGTTTTGACAACTAAAGGGAGCAAATATGAAGTTTTGGAGTTGCTCGGGTGAGAAATGGAAGCCGAAATAAGTTGGGAAATCAAGATCCGAGAGCATTAAGGTTTTTGGCGTATCCTACGCCAAAAGTGGTGTAGCCTACGCTAATGGCGTAGGCAATGATCAACAATCTAGCGTAGGACAGTAGGGAACAGCAGAGGCAAAGTTGGTTTGGCGTAGCCTACGCCAAATGCTGATAAATCCCAATCATTTCCTTAATTAACGCAATCATGATGGGAATTACGAGGCAACTCATAAAAGTCGAAAATTCTGGATCAAGAGGATCATTCTTTCATTCCAAAACACCTTCTATCATTCCCATTCATCAAGATTCATTCCAAATCCATCCTTCCATCATCTCACAAGATCGAATGCTGAAGATTGAAGACCAAAGCTTAATGAAGAACACCATGGCCATGCTTGGCTAATTCCTTTGTATCACACTGGGGATGTAAACATCTGAAGATCTAGGGTTAACAATTGGATATTGTTCTTAAACTATTTGATTGTGTATTTGTGTGTTTGAAACATTGTGTTAAATTGTGACTAACCTTATGTTGAACTCATTCCAGTTAATTGATCTTGTGCCAATTTCTAATGTTATGAACATGGTTCCTTGCTTTAATACAAACGTAGGGTTGTGTGTTCTAGGTAATGAAGTGTAGTTTATTCTATCTTTGATATTGAAAAAACTTGACACCTAAGCCTATTGAGCAATCAATCCGTTAACACCATTTGCACTACCATTGTTTACCCATTTGTGAAATCCCTAGCCTTCATTTGTTGAAACCCTAGTGTGGTCCTTTTAATTAAAATGTTTACAAACATCATTACTTTTCATTCCTACAATTTCAATTCAAGTTTTAGTATAATAAAAAAATCTTTCCAATCAAACTCTTAAATGAACCAAGCACAAACTTCATAAGTTTTCTAGCATCTTTGATGTGTGTAAATGTATATATAAAAATGTGCACAAGTTTTAATTAAAACGACTCACCTAAAAACTACACACGCACGGCAAGTGTACCGGTCGCAAAGTAGTAAACAGATAAGACCGAGTATCGAACCCAAAGACGCGAATGCAACTCTAGATCACAACCTCTACCGAATACTAGCCTAAGTAAATATATACTTATATGGGGGGTATTTTAAACTACTAATTATAAACTTAAAAGAAACTAAATATAAATAAAATAACTTTAGTTGCTTATAGGAACAAGGAACTTGGAGAAATCGGATAGGAAGAAGGTTGGTTACTTAGGTAAAATCCCTAGACACTAGCAATAAATCCTGAATCTGGTAATTAACTTGAGACCCTATTCTTATCTAATAAACCTCCTGTCAAAGATAGCTCACTAGACTCAAGGCGGGACAAGTGTAGAAATGCTAAGATGGACCTGGATCGCCCTAGCGTACCAAAATCCCACAGAAATCAGATTAAAACCTCTCCTGGATTAAAATCCTCAAACTATGAAGCAGACTTAAACTCTACTGAAGAAAACCTAGGAAAACTCTAAACACGGACAAGTAGCGACTCCCGCCCTAGCGCTTGCCAACTACCGAACAATGCCTAGTTAGTTACCTAGCAAACTCGAGTTAGATTTCTCACCCTCAAGAATGTACTGCATGCCTTAGTTAATTTATTATATTAGTTTGTTATACTTGTGTCGTACTCCAACTCCAAATACTAGCACGCTAACCTAAGTTGACGAACTAGATTGATTTCAAGACCTAGGGGGTATCTCTACATGCCTAGCTCCACAAAACCAATAAACAAACTTCAAATAAAAATAACACCAACACACATATATCAAATCCAACAATAAAATTAAAATCATGTAATCCTACACATCAAACAAAAAACCAAAAATCATTAAAAGCTGCATATTACGTGTCTAGTTCATAAACCTAAGCAACCATAAAAGTCTAGCTACTCATAATATTTAGAAACATAAATTCAAAGTTTATAAAAAACAATTTCATCATGTCTATAAAAATATATAGCGAAAACTAAACCTAACCCACGGCTCGTTGGCTCTTGATCTTTAGCGTGCCCGTGGCCTTTTCTCCTTCCATGCTCGTTCAATCGTCACCGTAGTTGACCTTCACTTTTGTTCCTGTGCTACGTGCGACTCCAATTGCAATTGTCAGTGAATGATTTGTTGAAGTCTTCGGCGGCTGCTCCTTTTGTGAATATTAATATATCCGAATTCCTTCTTCAATTTGAGGTGGGCCTTGGGCCACCAAAGTGTCACGATGACTTTATTTATTTCTTTTTTTCTTTTAATTATTATTATAATTATTATTATTATTATTATTATTATTATTATTATTATTATATATAGTAGTAGGAGTAGTAGTATAACTCCGTACTTCTCGACTCGGGTGTTCTTGGCTTGACCAAAGTTCATCGTTTACGCTCCAACGTTCACACGAACACCTACCAAAATATAAAATAAATAAATAAGTACTAAAAATTAATAAAAAACTATACAATGACAAAAATAGGTCAACAAACGAATACACACCTAAAACTACTAAAAACTATATACAAAAGACTCAATTATAACAAAAAATACATAAGAGAATAGATGTGTTTTATGACACATCAATCTTCATAAGTAACACTGTTTTTTCAAATGGGACTGACCCTCTAGTCTATGATGAATGCTATATGGCAAACATTGTTGACGAGTGTATACCTCCATACGACACTGTTGTAGATGAGGAAAACACAATAGAGGAGTGTTTTATGTTTGACAGGTTACAGGTGGAGACGTTGAAAGGCATGGTTGAGGAGGAAAAGAATCAAGAAGCAATGGCGATACAGGAAGGAAGGCCACCATGGACTCATCAAGTAGAGTGTCTTCCAAATCATATTGATACAAAATTGAAGCCAGTTGAGCCACCACAAGTGGAATTGAAAGAGTTGCCTAAAGCATCTGAAATATGCTTATGTTGGTGAAGGCAACACGCTCCCGGTGATCATTGCTTCAAACTTAACCAAGGAGCAAGAGGAAAAACTGATGAAGGTATTGGTGACCCATAGAGCTGCTATTAGGTGGAATGTAGCGGATTTAAAAGGCATTAGTCCGTCAGTTGTGATGCACAAAATCATCACAGATGAGAAAGTGGTTCCCACAAGAGATGCTCAAAGGAGATTAAATCCTAACATGCGGGAGGTTGTGAAGAAAGAAGTGTTGAAGTGGTTAGATGCGGGTATCGTTTACCCCATTTCAGATAGCCAATGGGTTAGTCCAACTCAAACTGTTCCAAAGAAGGCAGGTATTCAAGTCGTGAAAAATGACTCAGGTGAGGAGGTAGCTACCCGACCGGTAACCGGGAGGCACATTTGCATTGATTATAGGAAGTTAAATGCTGCAACTTTCAAAGACCATTTCCCTTTACCTTTTATTGACCAAATTGTAGAAAAATTAGCCGGACAAAAATTTTATTGTTTTCTGGATGGGTATTCTGGGTACAATCAAATTGTTATTCATCCTGAAGATCAACAAAAGACCACATTTACTTGCCCATATGGCACAATCGCATTTAGGCGAATGCCATTTGGTCTTTGTAATGCCCCCGCCACCTTTCAAAGGTGTATGATGAGTATCTTTTCAGATATGGTGGGGGAGTCATTGGAAATCTTCATGGATGACTTTTCTATTTTTGGGTCATCATATGAGTCTTGCTTAAATCAATTGGAAAATGTTTTGCTAAGATGCGTGGAAACAAATTTGGTATTGAGTTGGGAGAAAAGCTACTTTATGGTCCAAGAAGGGATAGTATTGGGTCATGTTGTGTCAAGTCGTGGGATTGAGGTTGACCATGCTAAAATTCAAGTTATATCAACTTTACCGCATCCCACAAATGTCAAAGGGATATGATCATTTTTGGGGCATGCATGGTTTTATAGGAGATTCATTAAAGGTTTTAGTGATATTACAAAACCTCTATGTGCATTATTATTTAAAGATGCTTCATTTGAGTTTAGTGAAAAATGTGTCGATGCCTTTGATAATTTGAAAAAGAAATTGGACGAGGCCCCAATTTTGCAATCACCTAATTGGTCTTTACCTTTTGAAATCATGTGTGATGCAAGTGGGTACGCGGTCGGGGCCGTGTTGGGTCAACGGGTAGATAGGAAACCCGTTGCCATATATTACGCAAGTAAGACTCTTTCCGAAGCACAATTGAATTACACCACTACCGAAAAAGAGCTACTTGCGGTGGTATATGCTTTAGATAAATTTAGATCTTATGTGTGGGGTAGCAAAGTTATTATCTATGCTGATCATAGTGTTGTCAGGTACTTAATGGATAAGAAGGATGCGAAGCCTCGGTTGATAAGGTGGATACTCTTAATACAAGAGTTCGATTTGGAGATCCAGGATAAGAAGGGCACGGAGAATGTGGTTGCAGACCATTTGTCTAGATTGATGGTTGAGGAGGAAGACTCAGCGAATGAAATTAATGAGTCATTCCCGGATGAGCATTTATTAGCTGTTTTGACATTACCTTGGTTTGCTCATATTGTTAATTTTTTGGTGACAGGTACAATGCCGAAGCACTGGGTAAGGAAAAAGAGGCTCCAGTTTTTGTCCCAAGTGAAACATTACATTTAGGATGATCCAGACCTGTTTAGAGTGGAAGCGGATCAAATCATTCGAATATGCATTCCGGATGAGGAGATCATGAGTATGTTGAAGCACGTGCATTCTTATGCATATGAAGGGCATTTTAGTGGCCAAAAAACGGGTCACAAGGTTTTGTCGAGTGGGTTATATTAGCCAACGATCTTTAGAGATTCGTTTGAGTATGCAAAAAATTGCCTACATTGCCAACAATTAGGAAGCATCTCAAAACGTGACGAAATGCCAATCCAACCCATTATGGTTGTTGATGTTTTTGATGTATGGGGAATTGATTTTATGGGGCCATTTCCCAATTCCTTTGGTAATTTGTACATTTTGGTGGCAGTAGATTATGTTTCTAAGTGGGTTGAAGCTATTGCCACCAAAACCAATGACCATATCGTTGTTTGCAATTTTATACAAACGCATATTTTTTTCAAAATTTGGGATACCCCAAACAATCATAAGTGATGGGAGATCCTATTTCAAAAACCGAAAATTTGGAAAATTGCTTAAACAGTATGGTGTTGACCATAGGATTGCCACCCCATATCAGCCACAAACTAGTGGACAAGTCGAGGTTTCCAATAGGCAAATTAAAGAAATTTTGCAAAAGACGGTTCGTGCGGACCGAAAGGATTGGTCAACAAAGCTAGATGATGCTTTATGGGCCTACCGCACAGCCTATAAAACCCCTATTGGAACAACTCCTTATCGACTAGTGTTTGGTAGAGATTGTCATCTTCCGGTTGAATTAGTTCACCGAGCATTTTGGGCTATTAAAAAGGTTAACTTGAGTTATGATGATGCAGGTCGAGAAAGAAAACTCAAATTGTGTGTGTTGGAAGAGCTACGGGACGAGGCTTACGAGATCGCGTCAAAATACAAAGACCAAATGAAAAGGGCTCATGACGCGAAAATTTGTAAGAAGGAGTTCGAAGTGGGTCAAAAAGTTTGGCTCTACAATTCCAAGTTGAAGCTCTTCCCTGGGAAACTCAAAAGCAATTGGAATGGCCCGTACATAATCACGTGGGTTGGAAAGCTTGGCGAGGTGGAGATTGAGGACCCGAAAGATGGGTCGAGGCAAACCGTGAATGGGCATCGTCTGAAGCCTTATGTAGAACATCTCACGGAACATGGTAAGATTGTAGAGTTGGTAAGCTTCTTGGAAGGCTTAACAACCTAGGAAATCAACTAAAGGTGCAAGTGTTAGCTCTCATCCCAGGTACGTATTCTAATTACGAGTATTGGGGACAATACTAAAATTTTTTTGGGAGGTGGAGAGCTTAGTTGTAAATTGTATATATTTTTAGTTTTTAAGGTAAATTATTAGTTTTATAGGTAATTTTAGTTTTATAGGTTTTGTTAAAAAATAAAAATTAGCGTAGCCTACGCCAAAATTAGTGTAGGATACGCCAGACCATGTTGCCTACGCCATGAGTTTCGCACATACGCCAGAAATTAAAATACTGCCTACACAATTAGCATAGCCTACGCCAAAACTGGCGTAGGATACGCTAGATTCTGGAAAAGTGCAAGGTGCTCGGGTGTTGACCATTGTTGACCAAATCCAAACACAACTAAAACCAATTTTAACCACTTAAAACATATCCCTACCTAATTAAAACCCTACCAACCATTCATTTAACCAAATCTTCATCTCTTTCAACCAAACATTCTTTAAATCTTCCAATGTTTCAATCCACCATAACTTCTTCAATACCTCACCAAATCTTATAATTTTTATATCAAAATCATATAATTTTTCAAGATCTACTAAACCCCTAACTTAGAATTGTGTAATTTTGACTTATTGGGGGCGATTCAAGGCTTGGAAAAATCGGGATTTGTGGGTGTTTTTATTATTGTTCTTATTTCTTGCTTCTAGTTATCTTTCTACCCAACAATCATCATGTAGGTATGTATCTTATCACTCTTACTCTTTATTTTTATAATATACATGTCATGGGTTCATATATGTTTAGACACTTGATGTTATGAGTACTTGTGATTAGGAAATAATTATTGTTGTGGTAGGAAGTATTCATTCCAGTTAAAAAAAAGTTTCAATAATAGCAAGAAATAAGTGTGGGGAAGGAACTATGGTGAGAGAAAACATATGGCATTTGATCTAGACAATGGGTAAATTTGTTTGATTGTTTAGCATATGATAATGACCATAGGATGAATTAATTGAGTAAACCATAATTGATATAATTGATAGTCTTGTTAAGATAGGATGCTAATGATAGATTGTTGCTCATGAATGTTGTTGCAGAACATATTCAGAGGAAGGAAAGGCAAGGAGCAATGTGAATCTTCTTCTAAGTCCAAAAGAAGGAAGGGGATTAGGTCCAACTTAAGAGACGAATCTGATGATGAATGAGATGAGATTCAGCATGAACTAGATCGTGCTGAGCAAGTGGATGAAGACCTTCCCAACTGGAAAGAGAAATCTAAGCGGTTATCCTCGTTTCATGAATCGCTTAGACCCACATTATGGTACCAAAAGATGGCCACATTAAAACATGATACCGAGGGAGTCCTTGTTTGTGAAAGGGCATATAATGCGGATCAACTGAGATTGATTGGGCTGACACAAAAGTTTGAAAGAATTGGTTGAGAGGCAGCTCTAAATTTTTGTGAGAACAGGGGAAACAAAGTCTATCTGAAAGCAATAGAGCAGTGGATGTCTACACTCGAGCGGGACTCTGGCGATAACCCACCTCAAACATTAAAGCTGATTGGAACTGTCGGGAAGAAGAAGATGATCATGTCCTTTGAGACAATGCGTCAAATCGCCAACTTTGATTCTTGTCCAGCAAATGAGTACCATTATATTCTTGAAGAGCATTTTTGGGCTAAGCCACTATTGAAAACTAACCCAACAAATATGTTCGATAATGTAATCACAAGAAAAAGGGAAACCGAATATTGCAGGGAAGACATGGAATGTGAAGCTAGATTTGTATTAGGTATATCGTTTAAGAATCTATTGGCAAGACTCGGGGATAGATCAAAGGTTAGAGGTTGGGATATGAGAGTGGTGCACGCAGTGATGTTTGGTACACCGCGATTGTCATTTAGGCACTTGGCCATGATGAACATCTGGGACAGCCGGGAGAGCCAAGAAAGAAAAATGATTCCTCATGTCAGACTGTTGTCGTATTTGATGGAAGCTCAAGGGGTAGTGAGCAGAACCACACAGTCTATCGAAGTTGATATTGTTAACATGAACTGGGGGACTATGTCAAAGCAAGATTCATGTATGAACGGACCCCACAATATCATGTTCTCCTTGATAAACAAAATAACACCCGGATGATGGAGCTACGAGAGGATGTGGAGCAGGGGGTGATGAAGAAGTGGGGACTGATGAGGAAGATGAGATACAGGATGAGGATCATGTTGTGAGGGAACGCCCGGTTAGGCAGATGGATGAGAATGAGACAGAGATGGTTGCAACAATTAACAAGGAAAGGCTAGCAGGTTATATGGGTTGGACATCATTTACAAAATCCATATAGGATAGAGGCACACGGACTATGGAACTTGCTAGGCAAAGGGAAGAAGCTGCGGTAAGAAGAGAACAAGAGAGAGTGGCGAGGGAAGAAAAGAGAGAAGCAGAGAGGATAAACACTGGTGGGCAGTTAATTATGCCCGAGAGATAGATACGGTCAACAGATTCATGGAGGCCAAACAGATCAGACATCACCAGGATCTAGTAGCGGGACGACCATACATTCCCATGGTTCCACATGTTGACTACTCCACCATTAGAGATCAGCCACAGGAAGTAATTGATCAAGTCAGGTGGCCTCAAGGTGTATCCTCGAGTTATCTTCCTACTCCACCACCTCCACCACCTGCTCAAGGGTCCTCATCATCTGCTGACCCATTTAGTGACTATCATGGATGGATGGATGCGATCTTTGGGCATCCAAGCAATCCTTATCCACCGCCGGGTCCAAATGAACCGTACTACCATTGAGATGAGGTCGAGGTAGTGTTCTCTTTGTACAATTTGTATAATGGTATGGATTGTTTTTCTTTAGTTGCTTTTATTTTGGTGTGTTTTGAGTGTGTTAGGAATTTTATGTTTTTAAGTTCTATTTTTCATTTTGTTTTTGGATGTTTTGATGTTTTTGTTGGAGCCCTGTAACATTCACGATTTTCCCCTAATGATTGTATAAACGAATATCCGAAAACTCTAGAATAATATACATCGATTTATTTTATCGGATTGTATACAATATTTATATATCATAAAATTTATTAACTTATTATACATGAGTAATAAACGTCTCATTAAATATATGTTTTCTTTTGTGTATGGTTAAATGAATATTCTCTTGTTCTAAATCATTTCATAGTTGTCATAAATTATTTTATAATCAAAGAATTTGTTAAAACTTATATGAAAGTAAATTTTGATATTTGATCTTAATTAATGTAATTTATGTGACTAGTTTAGTATATGTAATTACGACCAATTATTTCGAAACCGTAGATTAAAGAAAAAGACTTTAAATTAATGAGTTTAATTCTTTTAAATACATATTAGTTGGGTCATACTTGAGTTATGAAATGGCTTTTATTATTCCTATGCCTGAGTTATGTAAATTTTTAAAGTTTAACTAGAAAGATTAGAAGTCAATAATGCTATTTATTTCAATTCATGACATAATAGTAACCGATGAAACAGTTGATACCATATTAAAAGAATATTAATTAACTTGGGCTATAAAAGAAATCAAGAAACCCTCTTCTTTCAAAACATCTCTACACTATATTTTGTAACACAAACCACCAACCTTTTTGACTCAAGAATTCAAGTTCAAGTACATATTCACGTTTGATCTTCAATTCTAATCACTTTGGTATGAATCTCCTAAACCCATTTTATTTTAGGCTAACTTGGATACTTGATTCTTAGATACAAATCATTGTCACCCAATGCCTACAAAAAAAAAACTAATTTAGTTTCTTAATCCAAGATTTAAACTTGTTAGTTAAACATACACTCTTTGGCACTTATCATTTCTAGACTCAAACTAATACACTATCCTACACGCTTGATTTCTTATTTAGTCAAGAGAAATAAACTTTTATGTGTTTTCCCTAATGTCTGTATATATATTCATTTAAGTTGATTTAAATTACCACTCAAAAGAATTGCGTTTAGAAATATCTATATGTACTATTGACCATTTGGAAAGAAATAGCACTATTAAAATACTTATTTATTTATTTATTTATTTTTTTCTTCTTTTTATAAACCGGATATTGTGCATCAATATCCATACACATTGTTGTCAAGCATATGTATATATACTTATAAGACTTTCAACCTAACGGGTCAACTTTATCAAAATCTTACTAGATATACTATAATTGATTTTTATAGTTTTTAATTTCTTTGTTAATTTTCAACTCTAAGTCGATTATCCTGACTTTCTATAAATATTTATGTATTATTGTATATTTCACACATTACAAAAATTATCAAAACCATTCACCACATTACTACTAAATATATAAACACCGAATAAGGATTTCTTACACAAACTAGTTGGGTGACATGTTACATAATTCCTACATTTACTCTAGGATGAGTGCACAAACCTTATTAGGGTCCTTTATATTTTAGGACTCGAGAAGGTTCGATCTGTTCAGTTTCACTCCCTTCAAGAAATACATTATACTACTACTAACTATGTGAGTATATCTTTTCCCCTTTTTACTGTTTTAATATCTTGGGGTGACTCATGTACTTACTATCAATTTTCTATTTCATCTTACTAAAATAGCAATACTTATGTGTGTTTTCTTGTGTCATTTCGTGTATCTATGACCTGTAAAATCATTAACCGTTGCGGCCTGGCATTTCAATGAATAGTACTATGGTATATACCCTTGTGACTCTGTTGAGAGTCCTCGTCATTGCTATGTATTACGTTACTACTAGCGCATACTATATATATCTGCTTTCCTTTCATAGGGTTGATTTGACCCGGATACCACTTATTACATTTTGCAAAATAACACATGAATTGCTAAATTTTCCTTACTATATATATCAAATGGGTATGCTCACCAATACATTTTTGTATTGACCAAATTATTTTTCGTACATGTTTCAGATTCTTATAAGATCACTTCTAAGCTTTTGGAACTTAGGCATAGATTGAGATTTACTGTATTTTAAGTTTAGATTGCTAGTTTTAATTGTTGTATTTCTTTCATTGTAATAAATTATTCAATTCAATGTATCAGAATTTACATTTCTAGTCCATGAGCTATTGAACAATCGTCACTACGTGACACCTCGATGTTTCCGCCATCGGTTGGGGTGTTACAAGCCCAGATTGCACTTAACCAGTGATGCTAGAGTGTTCAGCTGTAAATGGAGGAGAAAGGGAGAAGGAGCAAGCGAATTGTGGAAGGCAAAGGCTCATTAATGGAAAGAAATCACCAACTGCTTATCAGGTGCATCCTATTCTTTATTTGATGTGTTAAGTTGTTTGAATAGGAATTGGGTGCAAGTTTGTTTTTGCCTTAGATTGGGTATGCATTGGGACGGAAAATAGGCATCCTCACATTTATAATTTGGTTAATAGGTTCCCTTATTCATGACAAATCCACATTGAGGACAATGTTATTCTCAAAGTGTGGGGATGAGGGGATAGCCATTTAAATGTGAATTTTTTTAAGACCCTCAAAATTTCAAAATTTTTGAAACAAGCTCGATCCTAAGAAAGCCTTTTCTGCCTGATTATTGGATCATGAACTACGATCTCTAGTCATGGTCATAAACTCTTTAAGTTCCTTGATGTGTTTTTCCAATGATGGTTTTTGAAAAATGTGGATTGCCTAGTTAGAAAAGACTACGGAAGAATATAACATTTTTGCATATCGGCAACCCATTTTCCTCTTCATGTTCATGAGAGATTTTTGAGCCACCACAACATGCTAACACCCTATAAAATTCCACATCTATTAGCATGTTGTGTTCATTTGAATTGAGTGTGCCATTATAATCGCATAAGGTAGGACTTGCAACTTTTGATACGCTTGCCACCTTAGATCAATTGTGACACAAGAATGATTAAGGCATTAGGTTTGGCCTTTTTATTTTCACACCATTTTGATATCCTTGACCCAAAAACAATCTCCCCTAGTTGAACAAGTTTGAGCCTAAACCTTTCATTTGACCACCCATTTCAACCCAGTTGACCCGTTTAGCCTTTTCAATATTAAACCCAAGTGATGAAAATTCGATTTTAGAATTTTGTTCTGTTTTGTAAATAGTTTGCATTGTGAATTTAGTGTGCAAAAAAAAAAAGCATGAGAACAAAATATGCTCCAAACAAATGAAAGTTCTCATAGAAAAAGCACAAAAATATGCTTTGTTTAGTTGTTGAATAAAAGGCGCAATATTGCCTTATGTTTGAGTAGTTGTGTGTTGATATAAATAAAAGTCGAATTTTCATCACCATAGTCACTTTTAAATATCCCATTCCATACCCTTCGCCTAGCCCCATTACAACACTTTAAAGACCTTTTGACTTGTGTTCGCTTTTGAGTAATTTGGTGAAAGGCGATTGAGCTGCAAGCCTATGCTAACATGCTTTATAATCGGTTTTGAGTGATTAATGTGAAATACTGGCGCATTACATGCTAGTCCAGATATTAAACCGAGTACAGTGAACCATTGTGAGGGGTGTGCAAGAATGTGAAGTCGGATCTAGTTGGATTTGGCTAGGCAGTTTTTTTTTTTTTTTTTTTTTTTTTTTTGTGAGTAATATTTAAAACCTTGGAATGTAAGTCTTGTGAGTTAGGGTATGACTAGGGACCGTCTTTTGAGAATCGATAAAAAGGTTGGAAATGGTTTGAACTGTTGATTGGGTAAAGTTCAGAGATTTGCTTGAGGGCAAGAAAAAGATAAGTGTGGGGATGTGATGGGTTGGTTAAAAGATGTGCATTAACACGTCTTTAAGTGAATTTTAAGGAATGTTAAGTTGTTGAATAGTACTACTTTGATGTTATTATGTTATTTCAGGTTTTGACAACTAAAGGGAGCAAATATGAAGTTTTGGAGTTGCTCAGGTGAGAAATGGAAGCCGAAACAAGCTGGGAAATCAAGATCCGAGAGCATTGGGGTTTTTGGCGTATCCAACGCCAAAAGTGGCGTAGCCTATGCCAATGGCGTAGCCAGTGGTCAACAATCTGGCGTATGACATCAGGGAACAGCAGAGGCAAAGTTGGTTTGGCGTAGCCTACGCCAAAAGTGGCATAGGATACGCCAAATGCTGATAAATCCCAATCATTTCCTTAATTAACGCAATCATGATGGGAATTACGAGGCGACTCATAATAGTCGAAAATTCTGGATCAAGAGGGTCCTTCTTTCATTCCAAAACACCTCCTATCATTCTCATTCATCAAGATTCATTCCAGATCCATCCTTCCATCATCTCTCAAGATCGAATGCTGAAGATTGAAGACCAAAGTTTAATGAAGAACACCATGGCCATGCTTGGCTAATACCTTTGTATCACACTGGGGATGTAAACATCTGAAGATCTAGGGTTATCAATTGGGTATTGTTCTTAAACTATTTGATTGTGTATTTGTGTGTTTGAAACATTGTGTTAAATTATGACTAACCTTATGTTGAACTCATTCCAGTTAATTGATCTTGTGCCAATTTCTAATGTTATTAACATGGTTCCTTGCTTTAATACAAACGTAGGGTTGTATGTTCTAGGTAATTAAGTGTAGTTTATTCTATCTTTGATATTGATAAAACTTGACACCTAAGCCTATTGAGCAATCAATCCGTTAACACCATTTGCACTACCATTGTTTACCCATTTGTGAAATCCCTAGCCTTCATTTGTTGAAACCCTTGTGTGGTCCTTTTAATTAAAATGTTTACAAACATCATTACTTTTCATTCCTACAATTTCAATTCAAGTTTTAGTATAATAAACCAACCTTTCCAATCAAACTCTTAAATGAACCAAGCACAAACTTCATAAGTTTTCTAGCATCTTCATAAGTAACACTGTTTAATCAATTAAACAATATCCACTAACCACACGCTCCTTGGATTGATACCCTATTTACCCTATCTACCTAGGTTAATTCGGTTTTGCATGACCCGTAACGACCGGCTCATCACCCATTACATTAACCAATTAAGTACATATAGATTACAAATAAGGTTCAAGCATAAAACACTTAGTTTGCATCAAACATCGCACACATGATGAAGTAAGGTCGAGTCAACTAGTCTGGGAAGTTCATTCGACCCATACACAAGTTCATTTGGCCTAACATATGTTAATTCGATCTAAACACATGTTCATTCGACCTAACACATGTTCATTCGACCTTAACACATGTTAATTCGACCAAAATAAGATTCGTTCGACTGAAACAAAACAGGTACGACCTCCTTGAACTCCATTTAAACCCACGAAGTGTCGAATGAGTTTGGTTGGTTCGACCCATTTCTGCCAAATGTCACAAAACACACCAAATCGCATATAAACAGTCTAAAAACATCACGAAAGCCACAAATCACAGTAGTCAAACATTAATAACATATCCCCACAAAACCATACTAATTTTACTCCCAAATCAGTCCGTTTTACAACTTAAACAAAATGGCAAATTATGGAAATGTCACATCAATGCGTGTAAACTTTACCAAAAA
Source organism: Ambrosia trifida (assembly GCA_028751855.1). Lineage (NCBI taxonomy): Eukaryota > Viridiplantae > Streptophyta > Magnoliopsida > Asterales > Asteraceae > Ambrosia > Ambrosia trifida. Next base: position 62,998,709 of record CM054125.1, read on the forward strand.
TGGAAACTTGTTGAAATCACTTAACAATTAGCTTAAAATGCTCAGATTATCATGTATATGAAAACCCCTAACCATTTCATAAACAATAACATCATGAACAAACCCTAGATCTAACACAAAATCCCCAAAATAGACAAAACATCATCATGCAACAACTTGTAACCTAAGATAATCATAAACCATCATCTATAGTAGTTCTAGATCATTGTTATAACATCTATACATCACCCAAACATCAAACAACACATAACACAACATGAAACACCATTAACACATGTTTATTTGTACAAAAACTTATGTTTAATGATGAGATTTTGTTTAAAAAGGTGTTAGAAAGGTTTGTAATCATGAAAACCATCTTATAACAGATCTGGACCTTTGGGGTTTAATAAAAACGAATAAAATATATGCTTGAAAAGGATTCTGAATTAAGAACATACCTTAGATCTTCACTTGTTTATGATATAGAAGGTGTTTGTAGGTTAGATTATGAAAAACAAGGTCGAAAACTCCTCCCAGGTGTTTAAGGTTGAGAGAGAGAACTTAGAGGCGTTTAGGGTTTGTGAAATGATGAAAAATTGCAAAGTATGGTATTTATACTAACTGTTGGTTCGACCCTTGCAAGGGTCGAATGGGAGGTTCCTGATCTTGGTTCGAACCCCCATGAGGTCGGACCAAGTTTCAGGTTTTCCAGTTTCAATGGTTTTGTCATTTAAACGTGTTTTAACACATCCTAACACATGAACATGCAATCCTAACACATGTTGAGCGTATATAATCATATATAATCATATAAACACCGTTTAAACACGTATTTGCACATTATATAACATATATGGATCAATCTAAGCATGTCACTTAATTCAATTCATGTAATTCACCAACAACGGGACTCAAGACTCGTGTGTACACAAAATAACCCCAATGATCCTCCAAATCATTGAACCCTGGACAATACGTAAAGTAACCCGACTCAACTGACCTAGTTAAGTACGTTAATAAATGTTTTTTCGCTAAGGTAGACTTATAAGTTTGCAAAATGTTAACTTGGATATGCCGGGTGTCACACACACACACACACCTACTACCATGCTCGGCCTGTATAAATTGACCATCATACCCGACCCATCCTACCCTTGGCACTTGGGCCGGTTTAGCCAAGCTCATAGGCGCTACCTACGAAGGTACCCGATGTCAACACCCATCTCCTTAGAAATTTATGATTTTTAACGTGTGTGCATTTTTTAACTTTTGAGAACCTGTAACTGAAAATTTTACAGGACTTTGCAAATTTCTTGTAAGTGTGTTCAGAATACGATTCAAATTCAGAAAATCAAAATTTGACTTGGATTGATTCAATTATTAAGAATTCGAATTTGATTCAATTTGAATTCAAGTCCTGTACATCAAATACGAAATTATGATTTTAAATCGATTCGAATTAAAACTGTACATGTATAATTTTTAAATATATAATACACATATACATATTATTATATACACATGAAAAAAGAACTTCTCAATTTTGGTCAAATTATAAGAACTCATAGTTTTTACAACTTTTACTATAACCATATTTTACAAATTTACCTTATACATCACAAAACTTTAAAAGACTATAATCTCTACTACTTTCACTATTTCCATATTTGACATATTGTTGTTTATCAATTTTGTGGAATAGTATTTTATATGTTTAATACAACGAGTTTGTAGTAATTTTAAAACTAAAATTAAAACAATTTATTATTTATGGTAAATTTGAACTAGATCGAATTCGAGTTTCTTATTCGAATCGAATACGAATCGAATAAATTGAATTTTAATCGAATACAGATCGAATAAATTGAATTTTAATCGAATACGAATTCATGTAAAAAATATTAAAAATTCAAGAAATTCGATTCGATTAATTCGAAAATTTGTTATTCGATTTGTTAAACGCCCTTTACTCCCTGTAATTGAAAATCTTCAAGATTTATTTGTGTATTGGTTATGGATATTATGGTCAGTAAATTAAGCATTTAAAAACCATTTTGTGCTTGTAAAACTAAACCATTTCCGAAGTAGGGAGGGGTGCAACCGCCTTTTTTTCTACTTTACTGATTTACACCAATCTTGCACCGCCACGTCACTTTACTAAAACTGTTTTTAAAGGCAGCACTCCACTAATTCGTTTATTTATTTTTCATTTAAATAAAGGCAACACTTCATTTCAAAATTATTCCACTCTATTAACCGAAATTCTGTTAACACAGGGGTAAATGTGTCTTTTCAGATTCAGATGCCATTTTGGTAATCTATATTTCTATATCTATATTTATTATCTTATTACGAAGGAGTGATGATCAACATGGTCATTTTCATTTCCATACAACTTAAGATGCAACATGCACAACATATTAGTCTCTTCACTCATCCTTAGGTCTTGTATACATAGAAGACTTTGTGCCTCATTTGAAAGACTAGAAAAAAATACAAGAAAAATAAATAACAGGATTCATAAAAGAATTCTTGAAGAAGAAGAAAAACTTGACCCACATGTTGGGAACTTTTTTTTTTTTGAAAGGTAAACTTCATTAAAAAACGACCACGGCCGGACCTTAAAGCAAGGACCGACGGGCCAACAACTGATATTACATCACGTTCAACGGGTAATTACACCAAACATTCCAATCTACAAATTGCATTCTATTCCTATGTTTAAACCAAAAATAAGACGTCATCTTGATGCTTTCAACCACCTCAACGGGTCTACGACGCTTGCCTTTGAAGATACGATCATTACATTCAAACCAAATGATCCATATAGTAGTGAAAAAAATACCTTGTAAAATCTTTTTGGCTTTCTTAGACATCGGCTGCATATAATCAGTCTTCAACAGGTCCCCAACATAAAAAATAATCACCGGATTAAGTCTGCACCATGACTCAACTCGCCTCCAAACCTCAGCCGCATAAAAGCATCCAGTAAACAAATGTGTGGTTGTCTCCCCCTCGGCATCACAAAGCTCACATAAATGACTCGTAAGATTAACACCTCGCTTACATAATTCCACTTTGGTTGGTATGCGATTAAGTGCCGCTCGCCACACTAACACCTTGCACTTCAATGGGACCCAAACCTTCCAATTCATGTTAAACATAACAGAATTGCGTGGATAATTGGACAACAATCGCTTGGCTTTTTTAACTGAGAACTCCTCTGAATTATCATCTTTCCACCTCCAAATACCTACTCCAACCTTCCAATCATAGTCGTAAATATTAGATATAAGCTGAAAATACTCCACCACCTCTGCCGCGGAAACTGGAGCAGATTTCCAATCCCATTGCATTGTTTTTTTTGCCATTTTCGACCAACAATCTATCCGCAATAGAGACTCATTTATGTCGCTCGAGTCTGAATAAAGCAAGATAAATTATACGAAGTGGTTCCTCCCGAAGCCAGGAATCGGTCCAGAACCCAATAGACGAGCCATCACCAACTACACACTTGAAGTAGCTATCAAGGGTATTACCGTTCCAAATCTTCCCCCCCCCTATTTGCTTCCAACAACCGGTAGCCGATGGCGTACAAGGAAGAAACGACCAAGTGCGACTAGACCCATGACATCCGATCATAACTTTCTTCCAAAGGGTATTTCCACCATTCTTAAACCGCCACGCCCATTTCAATATGAGCGCGTCATTTACATCCTCCAACATTGAGAGTCCTAAACCACCGTCCGATTTTGGTCTTGTAACGACATCCCAAGCAACCCAATTAATCTTCTTTTCCACACAACTACCTGCCCATAGAAACTTTCTCAAAATAGCCTCCATACTATTTATAACCGCCTTAGGAGATTTGTAGAGGGAAAAATAATAGATAGGCAAGTTTTCGAGGACCGATTTGATAAGAATCAATCGGCCCCCAATAGATAAGTGTTTGGCTTTCCAACCAACAAGCTGATTCTTAATGACATCAATAACCACATTCCAATTTTGAATTCTAGTCATCTTAGCACCCACTCGAATCCCCAAATAATTGAATGAAAAAATACCACGCCTACATCCCAACACTTCCATCATACTATCAATCTCCCCATCTTCCGTACCAACTCCGAAAAGATTCGACTTATGAATGTTAATACGATGACCCGAGCACAAATAAAAAATTCTAAGGATACGGGCCGTAACTTGAATGTTCTCATAGGACCATTCACCTATAATTAAAGCATCATCCGCAAAGAAAAGGTGATTTATATTCGAATTTTCAGCTGACAAAGTAATACCCTTAAGAATACCAATCCTTCTCGCTTTCTCCAACAACCACGACAAACATTCCATAACAATAAGAAATAAAAAGGGGGAGATCGGATCACCTTGCCTGAGCCCTTTTTCACTTTTAAATTGGAATGTTGGGGAGCCATTAACAAGCACCGAAGCCCTAGCCGACTCAAGGATACCATTAATCCACTTGCACCAAATCGTCGGGAATCCCATTTGAGATAAAATAGATAATAAAAAACACCAGTTGACATTCTCATAGGCTTTCTCAAAATCTATCTTCAGAAGAAAAGCCTTTGTTTTTTTTTTCGTTTTAATAACTCCAAGACTTCATTAACAACGAGGGCCCCATCAAGAATAGACCCTCGTTGGGAACTTATAGAGATAAGTTTTTCTATACTTGATTCCACCACATTTCCATTATTATTTGTTCCACAAGTTTTAACACCACGATTACAAAGCATTTATGTGCTTCTCGTAGTTTCTATACTTAATATTGGTTATGTTTCAACAAACCTCTATATTTATGTGTGTGTATGTTTATACAAATAAACCAAAAGTAGCTGCCCTTTAGTAAGTTAAGCTAGAATTTGCATGTAGTGGTTAATTTAATCTTTACTCATATCTTATGTAGCTAATTTGATTCTTCATATCAACTTTAGTTGAAGATCAAATTTACTTATGCCATTTTTTTTAATGTAGCACGTAGTATAGTCAAAACAGTACTTCAAGTTCTCCGGTATGCTTTTTTATTTTGATTTTTTTTCATGGGCCTTTATGAATGCCTTGAGTCCATAATCAGGCTTATTATCCAATCTGAGAATTAGCTTTATTAGTTGACAGTTTGACCGTATTTTGTCTGTGATAGACTCATCGCAACAAAAAGCTAATGTCTGTGATAGACTCATCGATCCAGACAATATGACATACGAGGTTTGTTATTTAGTGTTCATTGGTTAATGCTAATGTTAAGGTTTTCTTAATAAATTATAACAAGAACGGACTTAAAATAACCTTGTTTAATTCGTGCAAGAATTACTTGATTTAGGCGAGGCTATTAGGACTGAGAGTCGGGGTCTTTCTGAAGATCTTATTAATTCACTTCCAACTACAAGATACAAGTCGGGCGGCTTCTTTTTGAGGAAATGTTGGATCAGTATTGCTCTTTGTATGAACTTGCTAATGAACACTTAAGTGTCTAGCAAGTTCTTTATCAGTTATAGCACAACGGAATGTTTTAAGTTAAAGCTACACTTATCAACATGAGTTATTACTCCCCCTGGATGTTTGATAAAACCAAAGACAAGTATTTAATGAGAATCTAAGTATTGAATGAGAATGAATACTTAAACAGATTCTCAATAAATGAAATGGAAATAACAATGATAAGCTTTGAAGGATTTTTGTATTAAAAATGTCACACCCTCAAATTTCCACTGCGGGGTTTATACCGCGAGGCGCATGACATACCAGGATCCCATAGCCATAAGTCATATGAACGAACTCTAAATGCCCAAACCATTTAGTTCGTTTTCAAAAACCAAGTTTAGTTAAGCTGCGGAAGCGTAAACCAAATTTAAACCTTTTAAAACCATGCGCAAAACAACGCGCCCAAATTAAACCATATGAAAGAAAATGTAAAAGCATAATATGAAATTTAGGTGTATGCCCAAGACCCCAAATGCAGTGAAGTGTGCAGTGCTTTCTAATCCTGGCACCGGAAGCTAACTACCTGCAAAAGCATGTAAATCGTGGGTCAACAAACAATGTTGGTGAGTTCACTAAGTAAGAAGGTGAGTAAGTAAATGCGCTGGTTTCCAAAACCACGTAACCAAGTAAAAGCGTAGGTCCTCTAGACCAAAATGTTCAAGAGTTATCAGTTTAAGCGTGTCAGGGGTAGCTAGCCCACCCAATGTAACTAAACAGAATTATTGGGACACCTTCAGTAAAATAGTAATTTGCCTCAATAACTGGTGTCTATCAACACCAGTTCTCAATTGTGGTCAGAAGTTCATGCCCATGCCTCAAGCACCTCAGACATGAGGTTGCTGCACAACCTAATAGCGCTATCATCTAATACCCCGCTCGCCTCCAGCGATTAACCCAATAATATGCAAGGACTTTCCAAATGATAGAGTGTTTAGTTCACGAAGGACCAATAAGTTTTAAACTGATCAAAAACCCGATCCACACAAGGAATCGTAAACCCGACCCACACAAGGAGTCAAAAACCTGAGTAGTCCCAAACTGGACTAGAAAAGTTAAGTAAGTTGTCTCAACCCGAGACGCATGCTTTTGAGAAAAGAGTAGTGAAACTCACCTTAGTGTGCAAGCAAAAGAAATCCAAACCGCAAGTAAAGTATGCTATCGACTCCCTAACATAAGTGTCACTAAGTAAGTATAGGCGTAATATCATTACACCATATAACTCGTTTGTCCAAGACGTTTAAACGTTCAGAAGTGTGTAGGTGACACCTAGTGATTCTACATGCAATAGTAAACCCTACGGACTCGTTGGTGAATGTGTTGGTTATAATTAGTTTTTACATTCCATATGCGATTCATACAAGTGTCCGTTCAGTTACACATCAATTACATACCACCTAAGACCTCAATTAATCACATAAGCACATAATACACAATCTGTGTTTTTAGGACAGATTGTGCGTCATCAAAACCAATTTATTTAAAATAGTTAATCCGTGAGTTAATCTGCCAAATATTTACTGAATATTCTTTGGGATTCACTTAACAAGGCTTATTTTTGTTGTGTCTTAAATCCAAACACAAAAATAATTAAAATTCGTTCAACATAGCTATGTTCAGAAAACTTTCATAACAGGTCAGTTTGGTAGAAAAATTCCCAAAAATTGTGTATTCATCCAAACGAGATGAATCTACTTGGAAAACTCAAACTACTCCAATTTTAACCTTCTGTAAAAATTTCATAACCCAACTCTTTATAAAACTCGAGTTATGATGACTCAAAGTCGACTCTGTTTGTTACCCGAAATTCTGACATGACCTATTTTCAATGAAAATTCCAAAAACGACTCAACCGACGTCCAAATCACTTGATCTTACCCATTATGAAAAGCTAAGACCAGGTGTGATTTAACCATGCAAAGAAAATACCAAAATCATCATGTTAAAGTCGTGTTACAGCCCCTATAAGTTCATCTAATCATTCTGTCCAGATTTTAGTTACGCCTAAATCTTTCTTTAAACGACTACCGTGTGCATGCAAACAATCAACAATCATCAATAACCATTACCAAACATTCCTAATGCCTATTGTGATCAGATTCTATCATTATACATGCAAAGATTACAACTTTAGTGATCAAAACTTCAACAACTTGCGCAACAAGTAACCTATGATATTACTAATCGCCTATCATCATGTTTAATTTGTTTAATCTTCAAAAACCTCAAGTTTTAATAATTATCAAAAGCTTTCAGACCTGGAAAAACCTTGTTATATGATTTTTATAACATAAAACTAAGATTAAAGCGTAAAGGATTAAGGATTATACCCCAAGCTCTTCGATTCAATCAACCGAACGCCTTTGGAGCTTCCCAATCGATGTTCTTGCGCCTTAGCAGGTTGTTTGGGGTTAATATTTTGTAAGTGAGGCACTAGGGACGATTAGGGTTTGAGTTTAGGTGATACAAGAGGCTTAAGGTTGCTTAAATAGGTGTTTAAGGCAGTTTAGAGACGTCAGGTACCGGCGAGCGGGCGCTCGCTCCCTGTGAGCGGCCGCTCACAGGGCCTTGGCCCGCGTGGGTGGCCCGTTTCGTCACCCGACGTGTTTTCCTTCGACGTTTTCGCTATTTCGGACCGTAATAAGTGTAACCCCATGTGTTAAGACCCCAATCATCCTAATGGTCCACTTTTAACGATTCTTATTAACGTATTCGGTTTAAGTTCACATAATCACATATGGTTTGCACATAGTTTCACCGAGTATCACCGAAGCACGTAATCACAATCAATCCAAATCAGTTAACACACAATTATTAAACTTCATTATTCACCAACGTCCGAGGTTCACTAATCATGTATACAGTCTGGTAATTCCTCGAATTACCACCTTATGCAGTTATTAACATACAACTATGTAACGTGTGTCCTATCTAGCTAACCCTAGTTAAGTATAATGCAAGGAACGTAACTAGAGTTTAGTTAAAGTGAGAACCTGAAATTGTGGGGTATCACAAAAAATCAATGTCTAAAACAGAGGGATGAACCCATCTATTTATAGACTTTACAAATACATGAACCTTGTCAAAAAGCAAGTTCAGAAACAAGTTGCAGTCTTGGAACTTGTACATAAAGTTAAAGTAATACTAAACTAATAAACTACTGAAACATAAGACGGTGGAAAGATTCTTGAACAAGTGCTGATGAATGACAAACTACTGATGAGTAGTTTGTCTTTAGTAGTACTTCAGTGAACTGTCTGGTTTGGACTTCAGAACTTCTGATGCATTTCTTCTTCAGTACTTGTAGAATCCTTCTTCGGTACTTTTGTCTTCTTTCTTTAGTAGTTCTATACTTAGAATATTCTTGACAGAAGTGAATTAGACTTAGGTTTCCAAAAGTGGTTTCACCAATCCTCTTTGTCCTAACAATCTCCCCCTGGATTGATGAAGCCAAAACCTTTCTAATTCTTTATTGTTTTCTTCTGTCATTCACAATCTTCCATATCCCTTTGAACATGGAATTCTTTAATTGATTAAGCTGCTCATCAGTGAGAGATCCCCTTTGAGGTTCCAAATGTTAAATTGTAAGCAAGTCCTGAGTAGATAATTTCTTCAGTTCATTCAAGGACTTGTAGGTCTTGCTTGTAAGATCTCTCCTTGTCACTAATACTGAGTTGTCATCAGTAAAGGACCATCTGATGATCAGCACTTTAGACTTGTCAAAGTCTGAAGTATAGGGAACCATGTTGGTCCCTTGGGAAGTTCCTGAGTGTTGAATGTTTTCAACTTCAGTGACTCTCAGGTGGGATTCACTTCTTTCTTCTTGTTGCACCACATTAGGTAGTTTGAAAGTTGGTAAGTGATGTTCAGTAACTACCTTAGTGTGCAGTTTGTCTTTGATGGTCTTCTGGATTTGGTAGGCAAATGTAGAAGCATCCCTGAACTGTGTTAACAGAGGCTTTTCTTTAATATCAAAGTCTGAATGGACTACTATGTTTCCTTCTAGTAGTACCATCTTGAAGTCAGTCTTTGTATTGTCCTCTGTCTTCTTCTTCTTAGTAGCCGATCTTGTAACACCAGAAGTTCTAACTACTGAAGTTGATACTACGGAAGTTTTGAACTTCTCTGGATTAGTAGCCTTTGCAACCTTGTACTTCTTGTATGTGTCTAGTAGTCTTTCTTCTTTCCATCTTGACACAAAAGCTTTTGAACCATAGTTGTTTGCTACCAGTTCTTCAATCATCTCAGCTCTCTTGGCTTTTCCACCTTTATTTATTGCAAGTTTGTCTGCAACAATTTGAGCTCTTCTTGTTAGCTCATCCATGGAGAGTCCTTTAAGTGAAAAGGCTTTAGTCTTGCTGTTCTTTGTAATGTAAGACATCAGTTGTTGTCTTTTGTCTTCTTCAGCAACTCTTTCAAGGTCAGCCTGCCTTTGTAACTCTACTCCATAAGCCTATAATTTTTCATTGTAGCTTAAGTCATCCCTTGCTTCCAAAGCATTCCAGATGTCACACCCTCAAAATCCACTTGCGGAGTTTTACCGCGAGGCGCATGACAAACCAGGATCCAAACCAACGATCACAATAAACAAGTCTAAATTAACATATGCAATTTCAAAACATAGTTTAAATCTCCAGTTACAGCGGAAGCTTATTCTCAAAACATAATCCAAAAGTAAACCACATTATTTAATGTTTGAAAACCATGCAATCCTAACTAGACGCCGTGCAGACGCGTGCGCCCTAGTTCCATTGTGCTACCTTAGTGACCTGAGAAAACATGTAAAAGTTTACGTCAGCACAAAAATGCTGGTGAGTTTACAGGTTTTGTAATCACAGTACCAAGTTCAACCTGTCCATACTATAACAAATCGAAAACCAAAGTACGCTAGCTAGGCGTATGTTTTGTTACTACTACGATTGGAAAACCATTACTAACTCGCAAACCAGATGTCGTGCCCGAATAGTAAACCTGTTGTTCCTGTTTGAGACAATATGCACTCGCCCGACCCTCCAAGCCGACGAGCGGGGTTGGTCACTCCCAATAGCGCTATTCACATTTCCCCGTTGTGCTAACCCGCACATTCATGGTTCCCCCCGGGACTTCCAAAGATCGTATAGTAAACCATAGAAACCCATAGTATGACAGTAGTTACCAAACATAAGTTTTAACACATGTTTTCTCCCCCGAAAAGTGAAACCAGTTAAAAGAGGGGCCGTAAACTCACCTTAGGTTGCGTTACTTCGAAACACGAATAATATCAGCAAGCTATGCTAGTCCCTTAAAGCGGCGACCTAACATATGACAGTTACAAGTACTTAGACTAATAACCCGTAGGTTAGTTAGTCCCTAGATGTCCAGACCATAACCAAGTTCGTTTGAAAACACCGTGACTGTTAAATTAACCCAAAGTACAAGACTCGACATCCCATTGGTGACCCGAGACTTCCCGTGTTATACTTGTACTCACAAACATAAAATCATGCAATACATACTTAACATACGTTAAAGTCAAACAAATTATAGCACGTAGTTCAAGTATCACGTAAATAAGTCCGAACACATGTTACCAAGTTATTAGATATGTTACGGGGTTCCTAGCATGTTCCTAGGTGTCAAATCGGGTCCCGAAACGCTATATTACACTTACAGCAGCAGTACAGGCGATTAGGAAAAGTCAACTAGTGATTACGTGGGTCAACAGGCATTTAGGAATGCTAATCGCCTATACTATAGGCGATTAGGGCTATCTCATATGTAATTTCTGAGTTTATAGGCGATTACGTCGTAAAGCATGCAATTCAGGACTTAACTAGCATTTAGGATCGTAAATGCATGAAGTAAAGGGGAATAGGATCCTATTCGCCTATACTATAGGCGATTAGGGCTCCCCTTCAGGCGAATGGGCTCCTAATCGCCTATAGTATAGGGGATTAGGATTCCTATTCGCCTATAGCACAACTGTTCCGGTTTTTCGCGCGTTTAACACTCCAAATCGTATCCAGAACGTGTGTAAACATCAATTATCAATCAAATAACTATATCAAACATATATCAATCAAAATCCTTCGTTTAACCTTGTTCTATCAGCCCTGCATGCAATCATGTATCCCAAAACAACACATATAGCATGAATCATCACATTAACATGCATAACCCTAACCCTAATGAACAATTACTCAGATTTCATCAACATGCTATCATTAATAATCTGTAACTACCTTAATATCATGTTACTAACCCTTCTTGAATCATAAAAATCCTATCTTTTAATCATAAACCCACATACAACAATCATAAAAGTTAGAATCCAATTAACAACAATTAATAACGAATTTCCAGAAGACATTTACGTTTATAAACAGGTCTGGACCATTAGGGATTGAATAAAAACGTTATTAAAGATTGCATGAATGAAAACCACACCTTAGATTTGTAATAGATTGATGTTATAGGCTTGAAATCTTGTGTTTTGATCCAAAATCGTGTTCCAGAGGTTGTGTGGGTGTTGGGATGAGTTGTGGGACGACTAGGGTTGATATAATGAAGTTTAGGAGGTCAAGTATTGTATTTATAGGCGTTTTTAGTCGTCCAGCACGTTATAGGCGATTACGCAGCATTATCAGGCGAATAGGGATCCTATTCGCCCCCAGTATAGGCGAATAGGGCCTATTCGCCCTTCTTGGTTCCCTACTCGCCTACCCTATAGGCGAATACAGCCCCTATTCGCCTATAGGGTCTGGTTCAGCACATTTGGCGCGTTAAACTCCGTTTTAACGTATGTTAGCACCTTTTCACATACCGACAAGTCACATAATGATTGTAAACACATAATACTTGCAAATAAACACATTCACACTCGTTCACCAATTCCCGGGACTCGAGACTTGTATGTTCCCTATGCTCTGACGATTCTACGAATCGTCACCACTTGTACACTTGGTTAAGGACTGACATCTAATGAACCTCTAGACTAACATCCGATGATCCTGTATACTGAATTAATAGTTCCCGAACCATAACACGACTTAACTAACCCAGTTAAGTACAATATACGCGTGACTCGCTAAGGTAGACTTTAGTTTAGACAACGTTGTTAACCTGAATTTGCCGGGTGTCACATCATCCCCACGTTAAAAGAATTTTCGTCCCGAAAATTGCACAAGTACCAAAAGGAATAACAAAAGAACAGATAAAAGATAGAAACCAAAAGAGAGATTTACCCGAGTTGTCACATCATCCCCACGTTAAAAAGGAATCTCGCCCCGAGATTCATTCAGCAGCAGTGGTAACATATCTCGATTCGAACGCTTCCTTAGGAAAGAGATGAGGATACTTAGACTTCATCTGATCCTCCCGTTCCCAAGTGTACTCTGGTCCTCGGTTCGAGTTCCAGCGAACCTTGACAATGCGAATCTTGCTATGACGTAGGCTACGAATCTTGTAATCAAGGATCTCAACAGGTTCCTCCACAATCCGAAGACGATCATCAACCTTGATCTCCTCCAGTGGAACAATAAGAGACTCGTCAGCCAGACACTTCTTTAAGTTGGACACATGGAAGACGTTATGTACGTTGCCGAGCTCCGTCGGTAAATCAAGACAATATGCCACCGGTCCAATCCGTTCCAGGATTATAAATGGACCGACATACCGAGGGTTGACTTTGCCACGCTTCCCAAAGCGTATGACGCCCTTCCACGGTGAAACTTTCAGAAGTACTTTGTCATCTACTTGGAATTCCAATGGCTTGCGACGTTGATCAGCATAACTCTTTTGCCGATCCCGTGCCGCTGCCAACCGGTTACGAATCTGTACGATCTTTTCCGAAGTTTCGTACACTAGTTCAGGCCCAGTGAGTTGACTCTCACCCACCTCAGCCCAACAAAGAGGAGACCGGCATTTCCGCCCGTACAGTGCCTCGAACGGAGCTGCCTTGATACTCGTGTGGTAACTGTTGTTGTAAGAGAATTCTACTAACGGTAAATGAGCTTCCCAACCTTTGCCAAAATCGATCACACATGCCCGCAGCATGTCTTCTAAAGTTTGAATCGTGCGTTCACTCTGACCGTCAGTCTGTGGGTGATAAGCTGTACTCATGTCCAGCTGGGTACCCAAAGCTTTGTGTAAAGACTTCCAGAAGTGGGAAGTAAAATGAGAATCACGATCCGAAATAATAGAAACCGGCACCCCGTGCTTAGAAACAACTTCCTTCAGATAAAGACGAGCCAAACGATCCATGGTTTCGGTCTCCTTAATAGCGAGAAAATGGGCTGATTTCGTCAACCGATCAACAATCACCCATATCTTATCATTCCCGCTCGGTGACTTAGGAAGTTGCGTGACAAATTCCATCGTAATCCGTTCCCACTTCCACTCCGGAATTTCAGGTTGTTGCAAGAGACCCGACGGTTTCTGGTATTCCACCTTGACCTTAGCACAGGTCAAGCATTTGCTCACGTATGAGGCTATATCCGACCTCATGTTTGGCCACCAGTAAAGCACCTTCAGATCTTGGTACATCTTATCCGAACCAGGATGAATAGAATACCGGGACTTATGAGCCTCATCTAAGACAAGCTTCCGAAGTCCCCCGAATAAAGGAACCCATATGCGTTCTGCGAAGTAGTGCAGGCCATCAGGCCTTCGCTCGAGGTGCTTGTCGGCACCGTGCATAGTCTCAGCTTTAAGGTTTTCCTCCTTCAAAGCTTCTAACTGGGCAGAACAGAGTTGGTCAGGTAGAGAGGAATGAATGGTGAGCTGCAACGCCCGAATGCGACGAGGTTTAATTGATTCCTTCCTGCTCAAGGCGTCTGCTACAACATTCGCCTTGCCAGGATGGTACTTAATGGCGCAATCATAGTCATTCAGGAGTTCAATCCAACGACGTTGTCGTATGTTCAAATGTTGTTGGTCGAAAATATGTTAGAGACTCTTGTGATCGGTGTAGATGGTGCATTTGGTACCGTACAAGTAATGTCTCCAAATTTTCAACGCGAAAACCACTGCACCCAACTCCAAGTCATGGGTGGTGTAGTTCTTCTCGTGCACCTTGAGTTGACGAGAAGCATACGCAATCACTTTCTCGCGTTGCATCAACACGCAACCGAGACCATGAATAGAAGCATCACAGTAAACAACGAAATCATCAGGGCCTTCAGGTAAGGACAAAATAGGAGCAGAACACAGTTTAGACTTCAGTTCTTGAAATGCCGACTCTTGTAGTTCACCCCAGTCGAATTTTCTATCCTTCTGAGTAAGAGCGGTCAGGGGTTGAGCGATCTTCGAGAACCCCTTAATGAAACGACGATAGTAGCCCGCAAGGCCTAGAAATTGCCGCACCTCAGTTGGCGTCTTTGGTGCTCCCCAGTCCTTGATCGCTTCGATCTTAGCTGGATCGACATGAATTCCTAGTTCATTAACCACATGTCCTAGGAACTGAATTTCGCGTAACCAAAAGTCACACTTTGAGAACTTTGCGTAAAGTTGTTCCCGTCGCAAGAGTTCCAAAACCAAACGCAGGTGTTCCTCGTGTTCGGTCTTGTTCTTGGAGTAAATCAGGATGTCATCAATAAACACGATGACGAACTTGTCAAGATATGGTTTGCAAACGCGGTTCATCAAATCCATGAAAACCGCCGGTGCGTTTGTGAGACCGAAAGGCATGACCAAGAATTCGAAATGGCCATAACTTGTACGAAAGGCAGTCTTTGCAACGTCAGCTTCCCTTACGCGCAACTGGTGATAACCGGACCTCAAATCAATCTTGGAGTAGTAGCTAGAACCCTGGAGTTGGTCGAATAGATCATCAATACGTGGAAGAGGATAACGGTTCTTGACGGTCAATTTGTTCAATTCTCTGTAGTCCACACACAATCGGAAACTTCCATCCTTCTTCTTAACGAATAGAATCGAGGCTCCCCAAGGGGAAGAACTTGGTCTGATGAAACCTTTGTCCAAGAGTTCCTGTAACTGGCTGGACAATTCCTGCATCTCGGGAGGTGCAAGACGGTAGGGGGCCCGAGCAATAGGAGCAGCCCCTGGTACAAGATCAATACCGAACTCAACCTGACGATGGGGAGGAAGACCAGATAAATCATCGGGAAATACATCAGGAAACTCGCGTACAACAGGAATATCGTCGATCTTCTTCTCATCGCTAGAGGAAACAGATAAAAGTGCCAAAACGGCCGAATAACCCTTTCGAAGATACTTAAGGGCTTTCATGCTAGAGATGAGATTTAGCGGAACACCGCCCTTGATACCGTACACAGAAAGGAATTCTCCATCAGGGAGAGGAATCCGAATAATCTTGTCGTAACAAACAATCTCCGCGCGATACAAAGACAACCAATCCATGCCTACAACAACGTCAAAACTACCCAAAGGTACCGGCATAAGGTCTATGGGGAACGACAAACCCGACAACTCTAGTTGACACTCCCGAAGGATACAAGTAGCTTCAATCTTTTTACCGTCAGCCAACTCAATTATATACCTAGCCTCTAATGGTACGGGTACTACATCTAGCAGTCGACTAACTTCCATAGATATAAAACTTTTATCGGCACCGGAATCAAATAAAACACTAACAGAGCGATTATTGAGAAGGAACGTACCGGTAATTGTGTCAGGATCCTGCCTAGCCTCTGCGGCTCCAATGACGAAGGCACGTGCATTTCTGCCGCCGCCCCCGTTGTTCCCGTTACCGTTGTTCCCGCCCTGCTTCAGTTTCGGGCAATCCTTCTTGTAATGCCCAGTCTCCCCACAGTTGTAACATCCCTGTCTTCCCGTAGTTCCTTGAGTAGTAGGAGCCGAGTTAGTAGTTGGGGCCTGGGTCGATGGAAGTGTCGCCCGACAGTCTTTAGCAAAATGCCCAAATCGCTGACAGCGATGGCAACGATTACGGTCGCAGTCCCCCTGATGATGACGTCCACACTTGTTGCATTTAGGTAACTTCCCCGCATAACCACCCTGTTTGTTACCAGAAGAAGAAGAAGAAGAACCCCCGCCATCAAATCTCTTACACTGTTGTGCTGGCACAGATCCTTTCCCCTCATTATCCCATTTACGCTTGTTATTCTCCGGGGCCTTAACAGTCGAACCTTTAGCAGGCAAAATACCCTCATTCACCTTCAAGTTTGTCATCCTGTGAGCCGATCGGACCACCTCTGAGTATGTAGGATGATTTCCCGCAGCCACTAACCCTGCGATCTCTGGTACTAGCCCTGAGATATAGTGTTCGATCCTTCTGTACTCTGGCACATGCAGATCAGGACACAGCACTGCCAACTCATTACGCCTCACTGTATATTTTTCAATTTCGGACCCAGTCATCTTGAGGTTCCACACCTCGTGCTCTAACTTTTGCACTTCTTCCCTTGGACAGTACTCTCGCTTCAGCAGTTGCACAAAATTTTCCCAAGGCATAGCATACGCCTCCCCTATACCCATATTCTGAGTGATGTTATTCCACCAGGTCAAAGCAACATCCTGAAATAACGCAGCAGCATACTTAACCCGATCCTCTGGGAGACAGTTACACAACAGAAACACTGACTCCGCCTTTTCCAGCCACCTGAGCAAACTCACCGCACCCTCAGTGCCAGAGAATTCCCGGGGCTTACAGTCCCGAAACATCTTGTAGGTACACATGGGTGGGGGTGGGTTAACAGGACCACCTGAAATGAAACGCGTGAGAAACCACGAAGAATGTAAACAAGATTCACTAATGAGGTAAAAGTGGATAAATCAACTTACCACCACCATTGTGCCCTAACTGGAAGGCAGCTTGTAGCAAGTTGTTCAGATCATCCTGTGATAGGTTTACACCTCCACGACCACCACCACCACCACGTCCACCATTGCGACCACCTCCACGTCCTCCTCGTACTCCAGACATGATTCTGACAAAAAGGACGAGAAAATTTAGTTTCACAGCTAATGGTAACCACTAGCATTCACAAAGTCAAAGCTAGATCCAACTCAGGACTATCCATCCAAACCCAGAGCTCACTAGGGCTTTCATGCATTTCGGTTTATGATTTTGTGTGCACCCAAAAAGATAAACCGCTCTACATGGTCCTCCAAGTGTTCTCCTAGTTCAAAGTTCAAATCACCGAACGTAGACTCTTAGCTATACACCGTAATGCTACGGTAGCTTGTGGCAAGTGTTTCTATTGGAGTATGAAAGGGAGATGTCCAAGCCTTGGACAAATCTCAAGAGTATACGATTTACCCCAATATACCACACTGCCTAGAAAGCAAGTAACCCGACTTAGGATAGAACGGACGATGTAACATAGGAAGGTCAGATGATTTAGAGATACCCCGACAAGCCCATACGTAATCCACCAAAATGTTTAGTACTAAGTGATCGTCTAGTGTGTGCGACTCAGCTATAGTCTAGACTCTACATGCAGTCCTAGTTCACTATAACCATTGGCTATGATACCAATCTGTCACACCCTCAAAATCCACTTGCGGAGTTTTACCGCGAGGCGCATGACAAACCAGGATCCAAACCAACGATCACAATAAACAAGTCTAAATTAACATATGCAATTTCAAAACATAGTTTAAATCTCCAGTTACAGCGGAAGCTTATTCTCAAAACATAATCCAAAAGTAAACCACATTATTTAATGTTTGAAAACCATGCAATCCTAACTAGACGCTGTGCAGACGCGTGCGCCCTAGTTCCATTGTGCTACCTTAGCGACCTGAGAAAACATGTAAAAGTTTACGTCAGCACAAAAATGCTGGTGAGTTTACAGGTTTTGTTATCACAGTACCAAGTTCAACCTGTCCATACTATAACAAATCGAAAACCAAAGTACGCTAGCTAGGCGTATGTTTTGTTACTACTACGATTGGAAAACCATTACTAACTCGCAAACCAGATGTCGTGCCCGAATAGTAAACCTGTTGTTCCTGTTTGAGACAATATGCACTCGCCCGGCCCTCCAAGCCGACGAGTGGGGTTGGTCACTCCCAATAGCGCTATTCACATTTCCCCGTTGTGCTAACCCGCACATTCATGGTTCCCCCCGGGACTTCCAAAGATCGTATAGTAAACCATAGAAACCCATAGTATGACAGTAGTTACCAAACATAAGTTTTAACACATGTTTTCTCCCCCGAAAAGTGAAACCAGTTAAAAGAGGGGCCGTAAACTCACCTTAGGTTGCGTTACTTCGAAACACGAATAATATCAGCAAGCTATGCTAGTCCCTTAAAGCGGCGACCTAACATATGACAGTTACAAGTACTTAGACTAATAACCCGTAGGTTAGTTAGTCCCTAGATGTCCAGACCATAACCAAGTTCGTTTGAAAACACCGTGACTGTTAAATTAACCCAAAGTACAAGACTCGACATCCCATTGGTGACCCGAGACTTCCCGTGTTATACTTGTACTCACAAACATAAAATCATGCAATACACACTTAACATACATTAAAGTCAAACAAATTATAGCACGTAGTTCAAGTATCACGTAAATAAGTCCGAACACATGTTACCAAGTTATTAGATATGTTACGGGGTTCCTAGCATGTTCCTAGGTGTCAAATCGGGTCCCGAAACGCTATATTACACTTACAGCAGCAGTACAGGCGATTAGGAAAAGTCAACTAGTGATTACGTGGGTCAACAGGCATTTAGGAATGCTAATCGCCTATACTATAGGCGATTAGGGCTATCTCATATGTAATTTCTGAGTTTATAGGCGATTACGTCGTAAAGCATGCAATTCAGGACTTAACTAGCATTTAGGATCGTAAATGCATGAAGTAAACGGGAATAGGATCCTATTCGCCTATACTATAGGCGATTAGGGCTCCCCTTCAGGCGAATGGGCTTCTAATCGCCTATAGTATAGGGGATTAGGATTCCTATTCGCCTATAGCACAGCTGTTCCGGTTTTTCGCGCGTTTAACACTCCAAATCGTATCCAGAACGTGTGTAAACATCAATTATCAATCAAATAACTATATCAAACATATATCAATCAAAATCCTTCGTTTAACCTTGTTCTATCAGCCCTGCATGCAATCATGTATCCCAAAACAACACATATAGCATGAATCATCACATTAACATGCATAACCCTAACCCTAATGAACAATTACTCAGATTTCATCAACATGCTATCATTAATAATCTGTAACTACCTTAATATCATGTTACTAACCCTTCTTGATCATAAAAATCCTATCTTTTAATCATAAACCCACATACAACAATCATAATAGTTAGAATCCAATTAACAACAATTAATAAAGAATTTCCAGAAGACATTTACGTTTATAAACAGGTCTGGACCATTAGGGATTGAATAAAAACGTTATTAAAGATTGCATGAATGAAAACCACACCTTAGATTTGTAATAGATTGATGTTATAGGCTTGAAATCTTGTGTTTTGATCCAAAATCGTGTTCCAGAGGTTGTGTGGGTGTTGGGATGAGTTGTGGGACGACTAGGGTTGATATAATGAAGTTTAGGAGGTCAAGTATTGTATTTATAGGCGTTTTTAGTCGTCCAGCACGTTATAGGCGATTACGCAGCATTATCAGGCGAATAGGGATCCTATTCGCCCCCAGTATAGGCGAATAGGGCCTATTCGCCCTTCTTGGTTCCCTACTCGCCTACCCTATAGGCGAATACAGCCCCTATTCGCCTATAGGGTCTGGTTCAGCACATTTGGCGCGTTAAACTCCGTTTTAACGTATGTTAGCACCTTTTCACATACCGACAAGTCACATAATGATTGTAAACACATAATACTTGCAAATAAACACATTCACACTCGTTCACCAATTCCCGGGACTCGAGACTTGTATGTTCCCTATGCTCTGACGATTCTACGAATCGTCACCACTTGTACGCTTGGTTAAGGACTGACATCTAATGAACCTCTAGACTAACATCCGATGATCCTCTATACTGAATTAACAGTTCCCGAACCATAACACGACTTAACTAACCCAGTTAAGTACAATATACGCGTGACTCGCTAAGGTAGACTTTAGTTTAGACAACGTTGTTAACCTGAATTTGCCGGGTGTCACACCAGATCTCATCTTCCTTAGCCTTTCTTACGGCTGCAATCAAACTCTTCTCAAGTAGTTCTTTGGACATTGATAGTGGAGAATGGATCAGCACAGTCATTGTTGTAGTTGTAGTAGGCCTTGGAATAAGAGTTGGTTGTTGTTCAGTTGTTTTGGAAGGCTCTTCAGTTGGTTGTATGTTGGAAGTGTTAACTTTTGATGTGTTGACAACTGCTGAAGGTTTGTCAACTACTGAAGGATTGTCTTCAGTACTTTCTGAGTCATCATCAGAACTTTCATCAACATCGGAAGTTTCTTCATTATGGCCTTGGGATGTTTCAGCTTCTTCTATTTCTTGTTCAGAGACACCAAATTGTTGAGCCAGTTTTTGTCTTCTGGCTTTGTCTTTGAGTTCTCTTTCTTGGAGAGCCACTCTTGCTTTTATTCTGGCTTTGAATGACTCCTTTGGTTCTCTAATTTTCTCCCCCTTTTTGGATTCATCAAGTTTGGAAGGTTGAGAGAAAGTACCAGTGAGAATGGTGATCTGTTTTGAATTGTGGTCAATTTTGTTGGACAGATCATTTATTTTTGTCTTGACCACTTCAAATTGGTTCTTGACAGACAGCTCCAAAGCAGTTGTGTAGGTTCTGAAGTGATTGGTGATGAGTGTGTTCATCATATGGTATAAGGGACCATCTGGGCTGCATAGTTGGTTCAAGTCTATGCTTGTTGACCCAGGGAATTGGGTAGGCATTTGTAGTGAAGGGTGTGTTTTGGGGTGATCTTCTTGTTTTACATAAGATGCCACTTTAGGGGAATCAGGGATCAAGTGGACTTTAACCTGATCTGGTGTGACCAGCTCTTTGAGCTTAGATACACCAGGTGCAGGACCTTCACTAGCAGCCATCAATTCAATGTTTGGTTGTGAATCATCATCCAAATCAATGGAATCATCTAAATCCCTGATTACATCCTCAATGAGGACAGTATCAGTTACATCATGAGCTGAGCCCAACTCAGTTGTCTCATGTACCTCTTTTTCTTGGTTATGAGGATTTCCTACCTCAGGCATTAAGCCTACATCAGTAGTTGCCACAAATGAGGTCTTAGCAATGTTACTTCTTTCCTCAGATCCACCACTGGGTGGTATGTGAGTAGTAGCAGCCTCAAATGTACCTAGAGTATCTAAGTTTGGGCTTAGAGACTCTGGTTCATCCTCATCTCTTTGGTTAGGGCTTTGAGTGTCCACATCCATGTCAAGTTCTGAAGCTATGTCCCCTGTTTGATGTGGTTGTTGGGGACTGACATGTTCGGATGGGACTCTCTCTTTTAGCCCAGAGAGAAGCTTGGCAATTTCAATCTCAGGTTCAGAAGTTTGGGGTGCTGGTTCAGTAGTTTGGTCTATGGGTTCAGCAGTTTCAAAAGAAGGGTCTATTGGGATTGTTTTCTTGAATTTCTTTCTTTTGAAATGGATTGTTATTGGTGCTCTTGGTGGGGTTTGAGATGGATGAGACTAAGAGGATGTTTCAGTCACATCTTTATCAAGTGCAGATTGCACATTAGCAAGTTCAGCCATCTCAACCTCCTAAACTGCCTTTCTTTTTGGGTTGGTGGGTTTTTGTTTTTGTTGCTTGGGTTTCATGGCCTTTGGGGGTGTAGGTTTGGAGGATAAGGGTTCCATGGGGACTGTTTCTGGTTCCCCTTGGTCATCTTCTGGCCAGGAAGCCGGTTTGTTGTGCCTTGAGTATGCTTGTGAGGACAAAGGGTTTAAAATTTAAGTTTTACCTACAAGCACCTCTTCTCCAAGTTCTTTTATTATGCATTGCATAATAAATCTTGGGTACAACAAAAACTTCTTTTTAGTATTGAGATGATGTAACACCAACTCATTAAAGAAAAGTGATGATGCCCTGAATTTTGTTTCATTCACTATGGAATGAAAAATAGGTTGAAAAGTTGAGGGCATCTGATCATAAGATCCAGTTTTTAGACTCAAACACATAATAATATAATGAAACAACAGTTTATACTTTGGTTCAAAATATTTCTTAAAAATTGTAGCATGTGAGAGAGTACCTTGGTAACCACACTCTGTCATGGTTAAGTGAATTTGAGAGTTTGGAAATTGGTCTGGGGCGTTTACATCATCCAAACCCAGCCTAATTGCCAAAGTAGCCGGTTGAGTTGAGGGAGATCACTTTGTTGTTCACCGTCACCGTCTCTGCGTTTGCCCAAAACTCATTTAGAGTTTTAGTGTGGATTGGAGGGTCGATGGTAAGGGCGGTGAAGTATTGGGATTTGACGACCAAATCAATGATTTCGTCGTATTCGGACCAGGCTTCATGTTTTTTGAAGTAGCCTCTTTGATTGTGTCCCTGTTTTAGTACTAGAGCCATGTGGTTTGTGTGTGTGTGTGTGGATTAAACAGTGTTTTTGCAGGTTTAGTTCTTGAGAGTGTTTTGTGAGAGAGAAGGAGGGAATTTTTGCTTTTTGAAAGGATAAGTGTTGGAAAAGGTATTTATCAGAAGTTTATAACCGCCTAGGTCAAACTTCTGATGTGGGAAAAGTCTGATATACCCTTTTTGACCAAACTGCTGATGAAGAACAATTATCATCAGTAGTTCCCACTTTCTCTTCAGTAGTTGTTAACAACTGATGAGAATGTTTTATAAATACTTTATTCATAGCTTCTGAAGGTTATTTTATCAGAAGTTAATCATTTTTCAGAAAATATTCCCATACTGATGTTTTGTTCATTAGTAGTTTCTCTCTTGTTTGTTTTTCAGAAGTTTTCAGACTTAAAAACAGATGTAAGTGAAAAATGAAAATATGTGCAGAAAAATAAAAAGAGAAACTTACAAATTTAGCATCCCAAGCATGGATACTAACTTCTGAAATGTTGATGTGTCAAGGGGTTTAGTGAATATGTCAGCTATTTGATTAGCTGTTGCTACATGTTTCACTCCAATCTTGCCTTTTTCATAGCAATCTCTTATGAAATGATACCTGATTTCAATATGTTTGGTTTTTGAAAACTGAATAGGATTTTGAATGATGCTAATGGCAGATTTGTTGTCTACATGCAATGGTGTCTTGGTCTCTTTGATTCCATAATCAAGAAGTTGATACTGTAGCCATTGTATCTGTGATGTACAACTTGCAGCTGCAATGTATTCAGCTTCAGCAGTTGAAGTTGCAACAGATGTTTGTTTCTTTGATTGCCAGGACACTAGACAGTTTCCCAGGAATTGACAACCACCAGATGTTGATTTTCTTGACATTTTACACCCTGCATAGTCACTATCTGAAAATGCTGATAACTTGGTATTGCTTGAAGCAGGATACCAAATTCCAAGTGTTGGAGTTCCTTTCAGATATCTGAAGATTCTTTTGACTGCAATGAGGTGTGATTCCCTAGGAGCTGATTGATATCTAGCACAGACACATGTTGAAAACATAATATCTGGTCTAGAAGCAGTTAGATATAAAAGGGAACCTATCATACATCTATACATGGTTTGATCAACCTGTTTTCCTTGATCATCTTGTTCAACTTGTGTGGTTGGTGTCATGGGAGTGGAACATGATTTACAGTCTTGTAAAGAAAATTTGTTTAATAATTCTTTAACATATTTTGATTGATGTATAAAAGTTCCTTTTGTTTGTTGTTTAATCTGCAGTCCCAGAAAGTACTGCAGTTCTCCCATTGTGCTCATCTCAAATTTTGATTGCATGAGTTTCTTAAATTCATCACACAGTTTTGTGTTTGTTGAACCAAATATGATATCATGAACATATATTTGAAAAAGTAAGACATGATTTCCAACATGTTTTATGAAAAGAGTTTTATCAATGGAGCCTCCTGTGAAGTTATTTTTTAGTAGAAAGTTAGAAAGTGTTTCATACCAGGCTCTTGGAGCCTGTTTGAGCCCATAAAGAGCTTTGTCTAGCTTGTACACCCACTCAGGATGAGAAGGATCCTCAACCCAGGTGGCTGACAGACATACACTTCCTCTTTTATTTTTCCATACAAAAATGCACTTTTAACATCCATTTGAAAAACTTTGATTTTGTTGGAAATGGCATAGGCCAGAAATAACCTGATGGCTTCAAGCCTTGCAACTGGAGCAAAGGTTTCATCATAATCAATTCCTTCTTCTTGAGAGTAACCTTGTACTACCAGTCTTGCCTTGTTCTTTATAATCATACCAGCCTCATCTTGTTTGTTCCTAAAAACCCATCTTGTGCCAATTGGTTGCTTGTTTGGTGGTAAGGGACAGATTTCCCAAACCTGTTGCTTTTTGAATTGAAGCAACTCATCTTGCATGGCTTGCACCCAATTGTTGGATCAGTATTGCTCTTTGTATGAACTTGCTAGTGAACACTTAAGTGTCTAGCAAGTTCTTTATCAGTTATAGCACAACGGAATGTTTTAAGTTAAAGCTACACTTATCAACAGGAGTTATTACTCCCCTGGATGTTTGATAAAACTAAAGACAAGTATTTAATGAGAATCTAAGTATTGAATGAGAATAAATACTTAAACAGATTCTCAGTAAATGAAATGGAAACAACAATGATAAGCTTTGAAGGATTTCTGTATTAAAAATCAATGTCTAAAACAGAGGGATGAACCCATCTATTTATAGACTTTACAAATACATGAACCTTGTCAAAAAGCAAGTTCAGAAACAAGTTGCAACAAGTTGCAGTCTTGGAACTTGTACATAAAGTTAAAGTAATACCAAACTAATAAACTACTGAAACATAAGGCGGTGGAAAGATTTTTGAACAAGTGCTGATGAATGACAAACTACTGATGAGTCGTTTGTCTTCAGTAGTTCTTCAATGAACTGTTTGGTTTGGACTTCAGAACTTCTGATGCATTTCTTCTTCAGTACTTGTAGAATCCTTCTTCAGTACTTTTGTCTTCTTTCTTCAGTAGTTCTATACTTAGAATATTCTTGACAGAAGTGAATTAGACTTAGGTTTCCAAAAGTGGTTTCACCAATCCTCTTTGTCCTAACAGGAAAAAATCTGGAGAGAGGTAAGTTTGGGTTAAAAAAATTTATTTATGTTTCTCTTTGTTTCTTTCTCTATTATATTTATGAATCATTATAGTTTGATTATTAAAATGAATGAATGTGTGACAAAAGGTGGATGTTGGTACACTAAACTTACCAAATTTATTGACTACATATAGGGAAAAGATCAAGACACCAACAGTCAACATGTCTCGTTGTGAAAAAGAATTTTTAAAATGATGTTAGGCAAGTTATTAAGATGTGTTACTATTACTCTGTACAAGATTTTTTTCATTTGAGTCATTCGACTCCATATGTTGTGCTGCTAATCTGCTATTACTCTTGCAATAATGAGATATTACTAATGTTTATTTGTTACCAACATACTCAATTAATTTTCGGGCGAACCTTGGAGCAATGTTCATGATAGATTTAGAAGTTTTTTGTCAGTGGGTGCTTAAATGGACCACGCTAGAAAGAACTGAGTAATGCCAAAACGGGTCTTTTAAAAGATAAATTCACAATTAAAATATATAAGTTAAATGGTTCCTTGATCATCAATAAGGTTGTCTTCCTCTCTTTGTTAGTCTTTTTTTTTTCCTAATTAAAAATTAAAATTCAAATTAGTTCTTGTTAATAATATTAGTAAGAAACATATAGGCAACAAATGGATTTGATGCATAAGTGTAGTAAATGGGAAATAGTGTACCTTGATATTGTGTTGTATTATCACCAAGCGCTGATAACATTGAGAAACTAAAACCAATGGTTTAGTTGTTGGAAATTAATCTAAATTTTTATTATACACATATCATGCCTATATCGGAACGACAACCCAAGACCATGCTTGCTCAGCTTGGGCACCGGCTTTGACCTTTTTTTTTCTTTTTTTTTTGTTAAAACTCCTATATAGTAAAAAATATGTTTGTATGCATTTCTTTTTTAAAAATAAAGATGAAAAATTAGAACATGTCTATACGACATGGCAATGTATGTGATCCCAATCGTTGAAATTTTTGGTAGGTAAGAAGTTGCTTGATTGAGAATATAAATCAAAATTTTTAATATTTATAAATCAAATCTCCTTGTGTCCTATGAACAACATCCACAAGCTGAAACACCCGTTGTAATGGATTAAAGGAGAAATCCTAAAATGTTCATCTTCTCCAAATTTTGACTTTATGTGTAATGTTATGCAACACCCGTTTTAATGGATTGAAGTTCATACTTGTTAGTTTGTATTGATTAACAATGCACTTGTATCAAGTGTTTAAAACGATATATTTACACTATACCCAGAATATAACACACATTGATTAGGTATGACATATTTTCTCCTTGTTACAACGTAACCATCTACCCAGAATGTCTAATGGGTAAAAAAGAGGCCGACTCAATCCAACTGCCTCACTACCACTATGAAATAAATGTAACAAGTGATACTATGCTTCAACCAAAGCTGCTAAGCCCCATCCAAAATTTGAGTGAGACCACTCAATGGTAGTATATCGACAATCACCCTTCCCTTGGAACTTTAAGAAGACATGGCCCCACCTGAAATGGACAAAATCATGCCCATTATTTCCTACAGTTACGATTTGCATAAGAACCATTCCTTTACTAAACGTTACTTCTTTTCATTCCTTACTCACGGGAATTCATTACGTAGGTATTTCACACAAGGCACATAACCAAACATAAAACGAACCGTTAAAAAAACAAACAAAGTGCTGCAAAACGTGAAACCCATCGTGCAACGTGCCGGAAAAAAAACATAAATACCCGCCGCAACGCGCAGGCCTTCCCACTAGTTATCTTATTAAGGAGGAGTGATGTACAATATGGTAATTTGCATTTCTATACAACTTAACAAGCAACATGTACAACATATTTAAGCCAAAAAATTAAGGGTATTATTGGCATAGTGGTGACAATTAAGACACTTAGGAGGGTAAATTAGTAAATTCAACATAATCCAATACCTCACATCCTAAAATCTTGTCCCAAGTATGCCCTTATGTCCAACTTTTAAAACACAAAGTACAACCTAACCTATGATGCATCTTAAATGTGAGACATGTCAACCCCTCATCGATATTATTATATATACTTCATAATAATCAATTTCTTGAATGCTTACAGTCTTTTCATAATCATAACCCCAAACAAAATCTTAGAGCTAATTTCATGCTTTGAAACATTGTTTTATCCAAAAAAATTATGTCTTCATTAGATGATAAGAGAAAAAAATCAATGACAAGTTAAGACGCTTGCAAGATATGGTTCCCGGATGCTACAAGGTATAAAGATATGAGTTAATCTTTATATACATATATACATTTTTTCTACTTGTTCATATGTTCTTTGACAATTACAAAATTTTATCTTCATAATATATCATTGTTTTGCTCCAATTAAATTTAGTTATTTGCTATAGACAATGGGAATGTCAGTAATGTTGGATGTAATAATCAACTATGTTAGATTGTTGCAGAATCAAATTCAGGTAATTTAATTATGCAACTAACAATTAAAACAATAAACACACAATATTCAGATTGATGAAAAAATATTTTTCAAAATTAATTAGTACAGATTTTTCTCTTCTTTGTGCATTTTTAGTGACTTTCCATGAAGCTTTCAGAAGCCAGCATGTTCTATGACCTATTGACCTCAACTCTACTGAATTGGATGATATTGCCCCTATGAAGGTGACAGATGGCTTTCCTAACTATCCTTGTTAAGAAGTTGTGTATCTTGAATCATATATACTGTTAACTAAATAAAACGGACAAAATTATAAATATATCATTCTAGATTTGCTAATACGTTTCTAATATATTATAAATATTACTTCCACTTACTACATGAGATGAAAACTGATGTTCCAGGGAACAAATGGACATGAAGGATAGATGATGGAGAGGATGGTTGGAGAAGGGTACGGAGACTTTCCTCAATTTCAATCAACATGGTCTCCTTGAACGCCATGAAATAGTTAACTCTATAAATCTATATATGCATGCTCTATAACTTTACACGTAAACTATATTTGGTCTAAGACTTTTAAGGTATTTGTTGATCTATTTAATGTTCTTGTTAAACGTTGTATGAAGTGTGGTTTACAATATTATTTTGCTTTCGGCAATTGTATATTGTTTAAGTTCTAATTCTAATTAATAAAATAAATTAAACACTAGCATAAAGAGAAAACAAAAACTTAACTATGTGTTAATTACTTATGTTATTTGTGTTAAGAAATAAGAAATCGAAAAGCCATAAATTCACGCTCACGCTAATGAATCAACCCAAATCTTTATCTTCTATATTATATTATAAAGCATCAGTGAAGGATACCCGCAAAATTTAAGTAAATACAACATTTATTGCTTATAGTACAATGCTTATTGAAGTCATTTAGGGGGTAAAATTGTCTTTCTACCTAAATATTAAATTGTTGAAGAAATTAATTTATACATAATTATAAAATTGATGAGTAAATTAACAATAATGTGGTGACTCTTTACATTCATAACCCCATGTCTTTATTATGTTTGTATCAATGTTATAGTCTTATAAATAGTGGTCATGTATTTGCAAATAATGTGGTGACTCTTCACATACATATCTTTCAATGTTTATAGTAAATAAATTATATCATATATTATGTATTTATATCATCTTTTTAAATTTATGTGGTTGCAGGATGGTATGATGTGACACTTCTGCACGGAAATGAATATGCAGGCTTGAAGTTTGCCAACACACACAACCCATGACACGTTTCAACCCATTAAAGTGAGCGATATATGTAGGCTTGACGTTTATACAAGCAAACATGGTAGAGATACTTCATGAGCAACGTCATCATCTTCCTCGATGGTTTTTTGTTTTTCTCTGCTACCATAAGCTTATAGGAACATAATTTAAGTTTCTGATCTCACGAAGTCACCAATTGTTTACATATCCAAAAGAAGACAAATTTTTATCAGTCGATTTGGTAGTTTTAACAATATTTATTACTAATTTTTTTGGTCCAATATATTTGTTACGACGCTTGTCAAACTAACATAAAACGAGAGTATCTATGCAAATCATTGACTCCACTGCATCTCGCGGGTGCCCTAAAAATAATAGAAATATGTTGCACACTACAAATTGCATTTTAGTAATTACAACACTTCCACTACAATCTTATGGTCTTTAAGAGATACAACGCCAATTCACTACGCTAAGCACCACTCTACGATGACATACTTATCTGCCTTTGAGATACATAAAAAGGGTCTCACTGAAGGACGTGGACCAATCTAAGGGTGTTGCAAGGAATAGTACGACCTATTGTGATGTACCCATTTAAAATATTCAGAAGATATACTTATGAGTTTCAGTTTTTAATAACATATATTTTATACATCGTTGTTTTCTACTTCATCATAACGAATAACCAACAAACACGATGCACGATGGGCAAAATAGATGCACCCGCCGCAACGCGCGGGCATTTCTATTAGTTTTAAATAAAACAAAACATTTTTACTTA
Source organism: Ambrosia trifida (assembly GCA_028751855.1). NCBI lineage: Eukaryota > Viridiplantae > Streptophyta > Magnoliopsida > Asterales > Asteraceae > Ambrosia > Ambrosia trifida. The sequence goes on from CM054125.1 coordinate 63,028,806, forward strand.
TTTTATGCTAGTTTACCCCTCTGGTGCTTACCGGGATAGACATATCTAATATGAAGTAACAAAATGTGTGTACCGTAAAAGGATAATATCGTTTTTTATCAAGATTTTTTTAAAAAGATCAACACTTGATAACTCATGAAAGCTAATTCAAATTCTATATGTGCACATCTTGCTCGAATGAAGTCTCTGTACAACTTTGTCACTTCCTCAAGACATTCTAAAGTTGTGATGTGAACCTGAAAAAAAAACGACCAAATTGATATTAAATGATATGTCATGATGATAATTGATTTAAGAGACGTGCATTGTGGGATGATTAATTATCACTTATCAGCTAGAGATTGACCTGTTGTCTAAGAATTATAGGCTAAATCTAACCGGCTTAACATTCTTTATAATCAATATTCCTAGTAACACTAATCAAAATACAAAAAAGAGTAGATTCTTAACAAACTAACTACATCTATGAATATATGTAGTTAGCGGGCTCTATGTAACAGCAAGTTCAAAATCATATATACTATCTTAACATGATTAATGACTTACGTAGACATGACTAGTGAATTACCTGAACATATTGTGTTTTTTTTATGAATGAACAAAAACCCACTAAAATGTCGTTTTTTGTTTTTGGTTTTTATAGCACCATGATACTTGTTGAAAAAATAATAATACGCCCGTTAAGTTGGTGTAATTTAAAAAAAAAGTCGTATATAAAAGTTACTAACGGTTAAATATTGTGGGGGAAATGAATGTGCTATGCACATGAGAGAGAAATGTCTACTGTCTAGTAGCCAATAGTTGCGATTATTTAAATATAATATTTTCTCTAAAAATAAAATATGAGCCTGTTAATAATTTTTACTACGTAATATATACTAACTATATTACATTATTCTTTATAATTATATGAATGATATACTTGTTCAAGCCCGCATCATCATCATACTCAGTTAATCCCGCCAATAGCAAAAGCTAATGTAGGGTCTGAGGAGGGTAAGATGTAGACAGCCTTACCTCTACCCCATGGGAATAGAGAGGCTGCTTCCAGTGAGACCCTCGACTCAATGGTGGTTTTGTATCAAGCCTTAGACACAAGGCACATAACACTTAGCAATCGGGACAAACCCGATTGGTGCATGTACCCCCATGTCCTTTGGCTATCAACGTCACCACCCGATGCATGATTAACCGTCCGTCATTTTTAACGTTATTTTCATGAAATTAGTAAGATAACGTTAAAATTAGTGCAACTTTACTTTTGCCCCCCGAGGGCCACACATATATACATTATATGCGGAGCCGTAAGCGGGGCTTTTGTTCAAGCCCGCATGTGAAATCAAATTCAAGTCACTACAGACTTTTAACGGGTGTAGATCCGTATAAACATGTGAACTCTAATGATCATTAAGATGCTTCCTCTTAATGATTCATAATCTTTGAATAGTTAAGAGACAACCTTAAGTTTGAATGGTTAAAAGATAATCATTAGATAAGAGGGGACGGTTCCTTTGATTAACATCTAAAACCCTAATTGCTCCGCCAATGTCGGGCGATCCAAGACGGCGCGATCCGGAAGATTGGGAACAGGTTCATCGACGTAAAGGGAAGAGGCACGATCATCAAGAGAAGGGTAACAACAAGGTATTCACTAAGTTCTTTGTCTCAAATCTTCCTCCGAAAGGTTCTTCTCAGGATCTAAAGGAGGTGTTGGGAGGTTTTGGGTTCTATGAAGGTTCTTACATTGCTCGGAAACTAGATAAATGGGGTAAGAGGTTTGCGTTCGTTTCTTTTTCACAAGTTACTGACGTTAAGAAGATGGAGGAAGACATGTCGGACGTCTGGTTGGGTTCGTATAAGCTTTTCATAACGGCTGCTAGGTTTGTGGATGGTGAGAAGGTCGCTAAAACGGTCAGTGATCATAAGGGCAAGACGAAAGTGGACACTCAAAGGGCACATGCAAACCCTAGCATGGGGGAGCAGTAACAAGGGGTGAATCTTCTAAACCTAGTAGTTCCAATGAGATGGGGATGGGTCAAGGGAGATCGTTTGTGGATTCTTTTTTAAATAGGAACATTGTTGATTCGATTCATGTGGATGATGTAGTGGAAAACTTTCAACAATGGAAAGGGTTGGCTGTGGTGGGAAGGGTGAGAGATTTCAAGACCTTGTGTGATCTAAATGTTCTCTTACGCAACAGTAAAGTGGGTAAGGTGAATATTAAGTATTTGGGTGGATTTAGTATGGTGTTGGTTTTCCAGGGAAGTGAAGAAGCAGAAGGTTTTTATAATGATTCTTCTCGGTGGTCGTCGTGGTTTGAAACGCTTGATTTTTGGGACGGCCATGTTGTTGGTGTAGATGAACGTATTGCATGGTTGCAAGTGCACGGTGTTCCGGTTCAATTGATGCTAGGTGAGGTGTTTGAATTGATAGGGAGTAGGTATGGGAAGGTAGTGCAAGGTGGTAACATGTCGCAGGACGTGGATAATTACTCTTATGTTCTTATAGGAGTATTATCTAAGTCGTGCAAACGGATTGTGGATCGAGTAGATATTTCTTGGAGGGGGAAAAATTTTAATGTTTGGATTGATGAGGACGTTGGTGAATGGGTCCCTGACTGCATAGAGAACTTCGAGGAGGATGATTCGATTGAAGATGATCACGTTGGTAATACTGTTGAAACTATGCATGGGGGTGAAAGCATGCAGGATCAACGTGAGGAGGGTGAGGTGGCTCATGCACAGGCGTCTGTGGGTATTGACATTAATGGGGATGTTCAAGCAGAAGTGATTGAGAACAATGTGGGTATTGACAACAATGGGGATGTTCAAGCAGAAGGTAACGGCATTCAATCCACTGGGGCAACTAGTAGAAAGAAGTTTCGTCGCAAGGCGTAGTTTAAAAATAGAGTTGAGGGCAGTGGGTCTAATGAACGGCCGAAGAAGAGACAACGGGAAGATAACGATATATTCGGGTTGGATAAATTGATCGGTATTCTTTCTTCTCCAACCGAATGTAGTGAGACAGTGGAGATGGAGGGTAACGAGGTTTTTTTGACACCGGATCTTAATAGGAGGTTGGTTAATGATGTGGATAATGGACCTCCACCTATCCAGAATGATTTGACTGACAGGGCAGACGATGACGGGAATTTGTTCGAGAAGGAAGTTAATGCTACAGTAGTCTTGAGTGAAGCGCTGGGTGTAGAGAACTTGAAGGAGTACAACTCGCAAGTCCGAGAGGTGTTGCAAAATGAAGGTTATCAAGACGGTGCTCAATGAATCTTATCTCTCTGAATATTCGAGGTATTGGTCATCAAGGTAAAGCGGATTGGGTTCGGCGTCTCCGGGCTAAAAATGAGGTTAGTTTTGTTATGTTACAGGAGACGAAATTCGTTTCTTTGGACACGGTGGATCTTGGGATGTTCTGGGGGTTTGGTGATTATAAATATGAAGTGGTTCCTTCAACGGGTAGATCCGGGGGGTTATTATCGTTGTGGGATCCTCAAGTTTTCGGGTTGGACAGGGTGGTTAAAAACTCCAACTGGCTTCTTGTTTCCGGTGTGGTTAAAGGTAGTGGGTGTATGTGTCATAGGCTTAATGTTTACGCGCCGCAACATTTAGTGGATAAGCGGGTTCTTTGGATTGAAATTAAAGGCCTTATAGGGGATGGGGAAGGAATGTGGATTGTGGCGGGAGATTTTAATGCGGTTAGGAATGTGGAGGAGAGACGGAACTCTATTTTTAATGTCACTGAGGCTAACGAATTCAACAATTTTATTGACGATTCAAATTTACATGAGTACTCCTTGAAAGGGAGGCGTTTAACGTTTGTTGCAGGTGAGAAGTTGAGCCGTATTGACAGGATTCTTGTCAGTTGGGATTTCTTTTCGAAGTGGGCGGCGGCTGAATATATTGCTCTGGAAAGATTTAAGTCTGATCATAGTCCGATTCTGTTGAAGATTAGTTCTAGGAATTTCGGACTTAAACCTTTTAGGTTCTACATTTCCTGGTTGGGGCGGTTAGACTTTGATAGAGTGGTCAGGGATGTCTTGGATGGTGGTTCCTTCACGGGTCTTCCAGATTCAAAGTTAATAGATAAGTTCAGGTGTTTACTTCGTGCTATCTCCGGTTGGGTCAAAGATTGTAAAGCTAAAGAAGCAGAAGAACGATGCATTCTGGAGGAGGAACTTAAAAATCTGGATCAAGAGATGGAGTTACGTGATTTGTCAGAAGAGGAAGCTTGGTCTTTGGTTGAAATCAAGAAGCGCATGGGTGAATTAGAGGCGTTCCATCACAGCGATATTAAACAAAAGGCTAGGTGTTTGTGGGCGACACATGGGGATGACAATTCCAGGTATTTCCATGGTGTTATTAATAAACGTAAGGCTTCTAACCACTTACCAGGTTTGGAAGTTGACGGGAGATGGGAATCTAATCCGGAGATAATTAAGCGGGAGGTTTTACGGTTCTTTCGGGACAAGTTTAAAGAGAATATTATTCATCGTCCGAGACTAGTTTGCTATGGGTTATCCACGTTGAGCGATAGGGAGAATGATGAATTGGTTAAGGACTTTTCAATTCAAGAGATAAAACGAACAGTTGATGATTGTGGTGCAGACAAAGCTCCTGGCCCTGACGGATTCAATTTCAGGTTCATTAAACACTTTTGGGATTTGTTCGTAAATGATTTTGGTGACATATTGGCGCAGTTTCATAAAGATAGACGTTTTAGCCCGGGTGTAGGTTCCGCTTTTATTACGTTAATTCCTAAATTTAGTGATCCGTCAAAGCTTGGTGATTTTAGACCTATCAGCCTTATTGGAAGTGTGATTAAAGTGGTTTCAAAGGTTTTGGCTAATCGGTTGAAGTCGGTTTTGAGCAAGATTGTGTCTGAACAACAATCGGCTTTTTTGTCGGGGAGGTATATCCTTGATGCCCCTTTGATGACCAATGAGATTATTTCGTGGGCAAAGAAGAGAGAAAGGCAGATTTTCTTATTCAAGATCGATTTTGATAAGGCGTATGACAACGTCAACTGGGAATTTCTGTTGTCGGTCATGGCGCAGATGGGTTTTTCTTCTATTTGGTGTGATTGGATTTGCGGTATTTTGGTTTCCTCTAGAGCGTCTATTCTAGTGAATGGCTCTCCCACTTTCGAATTTGGTTTTCAAAAAGGTATTCGACAAGGAGATCCTCTATCTCCTTTCCTGTTTATTATTTTGATGGAAGCGTTTTCGGGCATGTTAAATCAGGCGTGTGACATAGGAGCGTTTCACGGCGTTAGATTGCCTAATGATGGGCCGGTGATTTCTCATTTGCTCTATGCGGATGATGTGATGTTGATGGGGGAGTGTTCAGATTTTAATTTTTCTAATTTAAAGCGTATTCTTCGTATTTTTTTTCTATGTTCAGGTTTAAAGATCAACTTGCACAAATCCGTACTATATGGGGTGGGTGTGGAAGAGGATGCTATTGTGGATATGGCTACCGCCTTGGGTTGTCAACCGGGGGTATTGCCTTTTTCTTACTTGGGGATTAAGGTTGGGGCAAACATGAATAGAGTTTCAAATTGGGAGCCTGTTATGACTACGTTTAAAAGACGCCTCTCAAAGTGGAAAGCGAATTCTCTTTCTATCGCCGGCCGTTTAACTCTGATTAAGTCAGTGTTGGATAGTCTGCCAACGTATTATTTCTCTTTATTTAAGGCGCCAAAGAGGATTATTAATGATTTGGAGGGGTTGATGAGACGTTTTCTGTGGGGTGGATCGGAAGAGGTTAGAAAGATGAGTTGGGTGGCGTGGGAGGTGGTGACAAAAAGCATCAAAGATGGTGGGTTGGGGATCGCGGATCTGGAAATTAACAATAATGCGTTACTCGTTAAGTGGCTGTGGAGATATCTTAACGAACCGGACGCTTTATGGCGCAAAGTGGTTGTTTCCATTCATGGTTCGGCTAGAAGTTGGGGTGTTGCTCCTCTAAATAATGCCGTTTCGGGAGTTTGGAAAAATTGTGTTATTTTCTGGAACAAATTTAAAGCGGATGGAGTTGGTTTAAATAGTGTGATTCGTGGTAGAGTTGGTAATGGCCGTCAAATCAGATTTTGGTTAGATACTTGGTTGGGCGATGAGCCGTTAAAAGATAAGTTCCCTTCCATTTTTGCGCTTGAAAAGAACAAAGGTGTTTTGGTTGCTGAACGGCTGCAAGTTCTGGATTCAAGCACTGTTGCAGTATGGGATTGGAGGAGAGATCCTCTGTTGCCGATGGAGGTTATGGACAAACAGCTGCTGGAAGTCGAAGTTGCTTCTGTTTCGTTGGAGGACAGCAGTGATAGCTGGATATGGACGAATGGTACCAATGTTGATTTCGAAGTGAAAGTTGTTAAACGGTGGATGCGTGGGATGGGTGATAGTGCAGGTTCTTTCGGTTTCAATTGGAGCACTTGGATTCCCAACAAGTGCAATATTTTCATGTGGCGCGCCTACTTAGATCGCCTTCCAACAAAGGTAGCTCTTATCCGTAGAAGTATAAATATTGATAATAATCTTTGTGTATGGTGTGAGACGTACGAGGAGAGTATTGAGCATGTGCTCACCGGGTGTATGATTGCTATGGGGGTGTGGGATGCGATCGCGGCTTGGTGCAAAGTTCCTAGACCTTTGGTATTTCATGTTAAGGACTTGGTGGAGTTGCAACATCAAACCGGATTTTCATGTAACAAGAAGATGATTTTGCATGGGATTGTTATTATTGCGTCGTGGAGATTATGGCGAGCGAGGAATGAAAGAGTGTTTGACAATAAAGAACCTAACGTGGTGGATTTGGTGACGGATATCAAGACGTTGAGCTTTCTTTGGTACAAACATATGTTTAAAGGGGGGGGGGGTGGTGGATTGGAATAGATGGAGTTTATTTGATGTAATGTGATAGTTCATATTGTATTTTGGTTTTCGGCCTTTATCTTCGCCTTGGAGATAGTGGTCGGTGTTGGTTGGTTTTAATGAAGTTCAAGTTTCAAAAAAAAAAAAGATAATCATTAAGATGTTACATCTTAACCGTTCAGACTTAATATTACATCTTAATCATTAAGAGGCCATCAATTATTCAGATATAGCCTTCTAATGGTCATTTAGAGGCTACCAAAGAGCTCTAAGTTTCTAACTTGTTGATAATGAAAATTATTAAGCATATACATAATTTGTTTTAGAAAAAAAGTGTGTGTAACAAATTGAAGTAGTTAAAAATGTGTTGGTGGTGGAAAACAGGCAGCGTAGTTAATTATATACTTTACGCCCATCAGTTCGATATTGGATCGGTACCTTATCATAGTGGGTTGTCTAATAGGCTCCATAAGTACCATGTTGAACTTCAATTGGGTCGCCAAAAAGCCCATGCTACATGAACTGTTTACAATACTTAATAAGGAAATTAAACTTTACTAATCAATGAAAAAGTATCCATAAGGAATTAAAATCATGTTCAAGGGTTTGCTTAAAATTGTCCGTTGCTTGCAGGTTGCTACTCGATTCGTATAAATTATCTTATTAAAAATTTGAGCCACATGACCTCTTGGTTTAGTGGTATGGTGTCTCTCCTTATAAATATGAGATTGTGGATTGAAATCCTTGCAAGTACAAGATGAGATGAAATTTAGGTGTTAAAAAATTTGCCGTTAAAAAATAAAATAAAAAGTTGAGCTGATTTGACTCGAGCTCTCTGGCTCATATAAATGGTTGAGCCACATGTAGCTCACTTATATAAACACTTAGGTTGATTTCTCGAGTAACTCGCTTGTTCGCTCGATTATGGTATATTGATATTTTTTACTTTATTATTTGGAACTTCATAATTTGAAATTGTATCTCACTTGCAATTTCAGAATTTCGGTAAAAATAAAATAAAACACATAAAAAGAGTTAACTCGTCAAGTTGACTAGAGTGGGAGGAGAGCAGCCAAGCTTATTTCCAGCTTGTTTGAAAATACAAATTGAGTTGGCTTAACTCATGTTAATACTAGCGAAAGGTAAGGTTTAGGGGTGAACATGATTCGGTTTGGTTATGACTTTAATTTAAACTGACATCTTCAGTTATTGGAGTTTTAACCGTTCGGTTTCAATTATTTCGGTTAATTGGTTTTGTGTTGGTTACAGTTCAATTATGGTTAATTAATTGGTTTTTATTTTTAATAAAGTTCAGTGGACTATGCTAAAAGAAAATAAAGAAAAATGAACGTGCACACAAAACAATTGGGTTAATAATTCAGTTTTATGCTCATTCCTAGTCAGGTACGTTGGTGCCTCCCCGGCTCAAATTATCTAGTTGAACAACACAACCCTACATCCCTACCAATTATTAGTGGATAACAAAAAGCAGGATCAAGTTTCCAACCTTGTAAACCAAGACCTTATACTTATTTAGGTAGGTAGAGATTTATAACCACCTATACTACAAAACATAATTGCCTGATCAGATTAATGATAAAGATTAATGATAAAGTTAATGACTATAATAAATCAATTCTCTCTAATTATTGAGAGATAGGTAGATGATATTATATAAGAAGAGTTACAACATAATACATGAGAATGAAATAAATATATTGACTTGACTACACATATTGACTACATAAATACAAGATAAAGACAATTGACTAAAGGAGCGATTCAAGGAGAAGAATGAGTGGTAGTAAAGATATTATCTTTTATCCCCCTGCAAGCGAAACAGCGGTGATTGAACCCGAAGCAAGTCACGAAAAAAATTCAAACTGAGGTCGTGGCAGGTTCTTTGTAAAAATATCAGCAAGCTGAAGCTTGGTTGGAACAAACTTAATGTGTAGTTTTCCAGACATAACTAGTTTCCTAACAAAGATATAGTCCAAGTCGATATGTTTAGCACGTTTATGAGAAACCGGATTCTGACTCATGAACAAAGCACTTTTTGTAACATCGCAAAATTTTCCCCAAAATTTTAATACATAAAAGCCCTTATATATATATATATATATATATATATATATATATATATATATTACACCTTTATCATTAATATTATACAAATGTGCCTAAGTCTTTATTTATCCTAACTCACAACTTATATACATACATAAATGTATATAAATAATAATAATAATAATAATATGATTCTAAATTCTTTTTTTTTTTTTTTCACATACAAGATTTTTTTTTTTTTAAAGTAAAGCCTTGAGTCAAATAGTCAAAGTCTTAGTCAAACAGTCAAAGTCTTAGTCAAACAGTCAAAGTCTTAGTCAAATAGTCAATTGATCATAAAACCTTACTTTATGGTGTTGACCAATTTTAATGGCTAATTGAATCCAAAACTAGTATAAAAACCCACCTATGACCCATTATACTTTGCACCTCTAAATCGATTGTTTCAATCCGATTAAACTTTCCCTCATACCTTTCTTCTATAGTCTATTACTTCTACAATTGATGCTTTGATTATTAGCTCTTGTAATTGGCAACTTTGGGGCAACACATATTCTATTTTCACGAGACATAACATTTTGCTAAGGTGAGTTTACATAGCCCCTTTTTCTCTTTTACATTTTTGGGGTGAAACATGTTTAAACATTTTATACTATCATTTACTCATTATTACTTGTGATTCAATTACACTATCATTTATTCATTCTATCATTTGACTGTAACAAAAAGACACAGTACAATCATTAACATTGATCAAGCCGCCTGTTTAGATTATAGCGCTATAGGTCTGACAAACCCATCCCCCCGCATAAATTCAGGGATGATCGATAACAGTAACAACATTTAACTAACTTGCGAGTTAGTCATCAGTCGACACAAGGTTTGATTGTACAAAAGACGCATTGTTACATGTCGGACTCATACTCTATCATTATACAACTATGATTGTTGTACAAACTATTGTTATCAATGATATTTAAAAAACCTATGTATTCTCACCAACTTTTGTTGACCCAAAAATATTTTCAAACTTAACATGTTTCAGGTTATACTTGCATGAAGATTTGAGTTATTGCTTGAAGATGTGTAGCTAGTATTTTTCATCTTGTGATGTACAAATTCTTAGAACAATTGTATGTAATCTATTTAAATCATTTAATGAAATTTATTATTCACCATGAGCTACTGAACAATCATCAATACGTGACATCCCGATGTTTCCGCCATCGGTTGGGGTGTTACACTTTTGTTATCATAGCCTTGGTTATAGGGAATTAGGTTATTAGAAAAAAAAAATAATCTAGTCTATAACCATAGGAATATAACCAGTATTTGCTCCTTTTACTTGCTATTCTCTATCTCACTCGTACTTCTTATCCCTACTTCAACCCCTACAAGAAGATTGCTCTCCATCACAAGATCTACTCTTAGACTAATAGGACAATCCTTAGGTTTAGCCTGAACCACCTTGAGATCTCGTCGAAGTTCTAGATTTTAATAACGAACACGTGCAATCTGGAAGGGTGAACACCTGTATTCTGAGTTTTCTGTCTAGGACTGGTATTGCGCATATATCCCAATCAGACGAGGGACACGGATGCCTACCTGGGAATTCTCAGGATGAGTGTTCACTTATAGGCTAAAGCATGTCTTCACTATGTTATTAGAATCTAGAAGTTTTGATAAGTCAACGTTTTCGTTTATTCGTTTTAATTAATGAATAAATGATTACACTCACCTTCCTTAAACTAAGCTCAAAAATCTCAAAATTTTACAGCTTAAATCAATCTCATTTCATAACCATCCATGGATTTCACAATCACACTTCACCTTACCATCTTAGCCACTTTTTAAATATTTAACACCCTACCCAAATCATATAATCTTCATACTATAAAATAAACTCTTTATCAACTATCTTCACATTCACTATCTCTCACAACTTTGATTCTGCTTCAAGAATTTTTCATCATCCTCTCAAGAACTAAATTCATATCCTTCACCTTCTCACACATGAGCTAGTTACCCATGATAACCAAACTATTGAAACTTGATTGTGTGTTGCATCAAACATAATCCTTAGTTATACATGAGGATTCGACTATTTGCCTTATTTGAACATTTGAAACTAGAATTCATGGAATATAAACTATTTACTATAGACACACCTAGAGTCATTAACCTTATCTAGGGCAACTCTATTACAACTCGTATGCTATACTTGATACTCGATTGCTTACATGTACATATTATCAATTTGCTATTCATGTGTGTAATAATTGGTACACTTAATCAAACAACTGATAGAGGATGAAGTACTTGCTCAACAGTTAGTAGAGTACAAAATAACCTACTCAACGATTGGTAGAGGTCATCATGCCTGCTCAACAGTCGGTAGAGGCCCTACAACCTGCTCAACGACTGGTAGAGGCTATCATACCTGCTCAACAATCGGTAGAGGTTCCTACTCACTGACTGGTAGAAGTCTTTTTCCTGCTCAACAGTTGGACTCATTTTTGGATACATGGTTAATCATATTATTTTACATGTGTGTCTAGAGTTATAGAAGGACACAAAACCCTAATGTAAGGTAAATTGGTGATTGCGGTCCGGAACGTAATCATGAATTTACAGGTACGTTAAGGTAGTGTGAAATTCTATCAAGGTTTTCGGTAGTTGACCAATTATAAACCTTAGTTATCTGGTAGTTCATTTAGTCTTTCAACAACTCATTCCTTTTAGGACTCCTAAAACTTAAGATTCTTATTCTCCTTGCTATTTCAGATGAACCTAATCCAACCCTTAAAACTCACACATATCAAAACTCTTACCCAAATTATTCGAAACAGTTTATTCTGTTACCTATAAATTTATGTCATGCCTTAACGCGAAACTTCCCAAACCACCCTTGTCCTAATTTCTACCCAATCACCTTCAACCCTGTGTTTTCAATAAACTTCGGGACGAAGTTTCCAAAAGTAGGGGAGACTGTAACATCGCAAAATTTTCCCCAAAATTTTAATACATAAAAGCCCTTATATATATATATATATATATATATATATATATATTACACCTTTATCATTAATATTATACAAATGTGCCTAAGTCTTTATTTATCCTAACTCACAACTTATATACATACATAAATGTATATAAATAATAATAATAATAATAATATGATTCTAAATTCTTTTTTTTTTTCACATACAAGATTTTTTTTTTTTAAAGTAAAGCCTTGAGTCAAATAGTCAAAGTCTTAGTCAAACAGTCAAAGTCTTAGTCAAACAGTCAAAGTCTTAGTCAAATAGTCAATTCATCATAAAACCTTACTTTATGGTGTTGACCAATTTTAATGGCTAATTGAATCCAAAACTAGTATAAAAACCCAACTATGACCCATTATACTTTGCACCTCTAAATCGATTGTTTCAATCCGATTAAACTTTCCCTCATACCTTTCTTCTATAGTCTATTACTTCTACAATTGATGCTTTGATTATTAGCTCTTGTAATTGGCAACTTTGGGGCAACACATATTCTATTTTCACGAGACATAACATTTTGCTAAGGTGAGTTTACATAGCCCCTTTTTCTCTTTTACATTTTTGGGGTGAAACATGTTTAAACATTTTATACTATCATTTACTCATTATTACTTGTGATTCAATTACACTATCATTTATTCATTCTATCATTTGACTGTAACAAAAAGACACAGTACAATCATTAACATTGATCAAGCCGCCTGTTTAGATTATAGCGCTATAGGTCTGACAAACCCATCCCCCCGCATAAATTCAGGGATGATCGATAACAGTAACAACATTTAACTAACTTGCGAGTTAGTCATCAGTCGACACAAGGTTTGATTGTACAAAAGACGCATTGTTACATGTCGGACTCATACTCTATCATTATACAACTATGATTGTTGTACAAACTATTGTTATCAATGATATTTAAAAAACCTATGTATTCTCACCAACTTTTGTTGACCCAAAAATATTTTCAAACTTAACATGTTTCAGGTTATACTTGCATGAAGATTTGAGTTATTGCTTGAAGATGTGTAGCTAGTATTTTTCATCTTGTGATGTACAAATTCTTAGAACAATTGTATGTAATCTATTTAAATCATTTAATGAAATTTATTATTCACCATGAGCTACTGAACAATCATCAATACGTGACATCCCGATGTTTCCGCCATCGGTTGGGGTGTTACACTTTTGTTATCATATAGCAATGTAGGACGTGTTGATGGAAGAGCATGTAGTTCTTTAAGTAAGTGAGTAAGCCAAACAGTTTCAGCGGCAGCATTCGCCATTGCGCGATATTCAGACTCACAACTTGAATGTGAAACGGTTGGCTGCTTCTTTGCACTCCATGATACCAAATTTCCTCCTAAAAATATAGAATACCTGTAAGATCCCACATCGGCTGAGAAGGAGAACAAACACTTCCTTATAAGGGGTGGGGGAACCTTCTCTACCAGACGCGTTTTGGCCAGTCCTTCGGGATTGAGACCAATGCAAGACAGCGAGCTTGGTCACAGTCTAATACGGCTGGGCGGGCAAAGCGGACAATATTGTGGTACGGGTTAGCTTGGGCTGTTACAGATGGTATCAGAGCCGGGGCCCGGATCGGTGTGCCAGTCGTGCCCGCGAGGACGCTGGGCTCCCTAAAGGAGGTGGATTGTAAGATCCCACATCGGTTGAGAAGGAGAACAAACACTTCCTTATAAGGGGTGGGGGAACCTTCTCTACCAGACGCGTTTTGGCCAGTCCTTCGGGGGTGAGACCAATGCAAAACCGTGAGCTTGGTCACAGTCTAATACGGCTGGGCGGGCAAAGCGGACAATATTGTGGTACGGGTTAGCTTGGGCTGTTACAATACCCGTAAGTAGCTCTCCTTGTTTCGATACACCTAGCCCAGTTCGCATCCGAGTACCCTAAGATGGAAGATTATATGGGACGAGTGAAGACAACACCATGAGAGATGGTACCCTTAACATACCGTAGAATGCGTTTAACCAACTGAAAGTGTTTTTCAGTAGGCGCATGAAGGTGTTGACATGCTTGGTTAACCGCATAAGATAGATCAGGACGAATGATGATCAGGTATTGAAGAGCTCCGACTAAGGATCGATAGGTAGTGGGATCCGAGAAAGGGGTACCATCCGTGAGGAATGTATCGGATGTAGAAAGCGGTGTAGGAACAGGTTTAGCATTGGTCAAACCGGCACGAACAAGAATGTCATTGGCATATTTGGTTTGGGTAAGAAAGAGGCCTTCGGTATTGTGAACAACCTCTAGGCCAAGGAAGTAATTTAGAGAACCAAGATCCTTGATTGCAAACTCTTTGTGTAGGTGAGTGGTGAATTTGCGAATTAAATTGGAATTGTTACCTGTGAGGATGAGATCATCCACATAAAACAAGCAAGTACATGATGAAATCGCCTTGGTGAAAGACGAATAAGGAAGGATCCGCACGACTACATGTGAAGCCGTAGGACATGAGGAAAGCGCTAAGACGCTGAAACCAAGCTCTAGGGGGTTGTTTGAGACCATAAAGAGGTTTGTTGAGTTTGCAAACATGATTCGAGAATCATTGGTCCGTGAAACCAGGCGGTTGCTCCATGAAAACAGTTTTAGTTAAAAGACCATTTAGAAAATCATTGTTCACGTCTAACTGGTGGAGAGGCCACCGATTAATAACGGCTAAGGAAAGAACAATGCGTATTGTAGTTGCCTTAACCACGGGACTAAAGATGTGTTGAAAATCAAGGCCCGGTATTTGTGTAAATCCTTGTGCAACAAGATGAGCCTTGTGACGATCTAAAGTCCTATCCGAATGATACTTAGTACGAAAAACCCATTTAGAACCTACGACATTGTTAGAAGATGGACGAGGCACAAGTGTCCACGTATTGTTTCGGTTTAGAGCACTGAGTTTGTCACGCATAGCCTGCATCCAATGTGGATGTTTGGAAGCACTTCCGAATCCTTTCGGATCGATGTTTCTAAGGAGGGCCGCATGAAGACATGAGTGCATGACTTGGGAAAGATAAGAAGTGTGCTTAGGATTTGGTTTGAAGGTCCCAACCTTGGAATGGGTAACCATGGGATGCGAAAGTGTGGGTTGAGGTTGTGACGGTTCGGGATCGGGTCCGTGTGGTAGTGGGTTGTTATCGGGTAGTGGGTTATTATCGGCTTGAGTAGTGGACTGTGTAGAATTAAGAGTGGGTTGATTAGAAGATGGGTTAACATTGGGCTGGTTAGTGGACGGTTGAGGTGGGTCAACATTTGGGTTGACATTGGACTGTGAAGGATGCATGAAAATTTGACCAGTGGGCCTAATAGATTGAGATGAAATGGGAACATCCTTACACAGAGAACAAGGAGAGTTAATATTAGATGATTTGTTTTATGGTTGAGTGGGAGCCGTGGATTGAGGTTTGGATGGTGAGAAGGTTTTGGTTTCATTGAAAGTGGAAAGGAGGAGTTTAGTGTAATCAGTATGAGAGGAGTCGTTGTTGAAAGGAAAATGGGTTTCATCAAAACGAGCATGTCTCGTGACATAAGTGCGAGACGAAGTAGGGTCAAAACATTTGTACCCCTTGTATGAGGAGCGTATCCTAGAAAAATACAAGGAATACTTCGTGGTGCAAGTTTGTGAGGAGCATAGTCACGCAAATATGGGTACACGCAACAACCAAAGACACGAAAATTGGCATAAGATGGTTGTGTAGAAAAAAGGATCTCGAAGGGAGATTTGTTTTGCAAGAGTTTTGTGGGTAAACGATTGATGATATATGTGGCGGTACAAAAGGCTTCTACCCAATGTTCAATAGGAATACGAGCATGGAAAAGCATGGCTAGACCTGTTTCAACTATGTGACGATGTTTTCTTTCGGCGCAGCCATTTTGAGGTGCGGTATATGTAACGCCCCAAATTTTATAAACACATCTTGCGTTAAATACATATAAGTGGGATATAATTAATTCAAATAAAACACAACAAGGAGAAAATCTTAATACATAGACTAATCTTGTTAGTCTCGATAGTTAAACAAAGGCTACACAAGCGTTTAAAACTAACATAATTAGTCAAACTAATAAGATTCTTGCACTAACTAATGGAGGGGCCTGAATTGCAATTACATGATACTATTGTAACGCCCCAAATTCCCTAATACGCGTAATTGGAGCGTGACCTAGTCTAAACATAATACTAAAAGATACCATTAGTGTGAATTAAAGCAAGAACTTAAAATACTAAAACTAGAAGGGCTAAAAATGCCAAGGGACAAACTTGAGTTATAAGCTTGGCAAAACAAAACCAGGGATCTCATTTCCTAGTTTCATATTCACGACAAAAACACACACACAACACACACAAGCTTCAATCTTTGTATATGGCCTAATCATCACGCAAGTTGAACATTCACTCCTGCATGTATGAAATTCTAGTCATCCAAGGCTCGATAATCAGGTAGGTAACCATTAGTTTCATCCAATTTAACATTTTCTTCGTCCATGTGATGTTAGTCAAATCTTATATGAAGGTCTTAAATTAACTATTAACTAAGAAGGGCACCTATTGAAAGAGGAAGCCCTAAAATGATAAAAAAAAATCTTGAGCAAATCATGACTAAAATGATCCTAAATAGGCCTAGGAATCTTGATGATACTTAATGTGTTTTATGATTTTAATCATATTTGGGGCTAAAAATAGTGTTGGTAATACAAATCAGAAACTTTGAGATAATAGTGGATCGAATCCTCGTGGTCTAAAAGACTAATAAATGGGGCTTGCAAAATATCGCCCATAAGGTGTTCGATGAAACGCCACTATGAGGCTCGACCTCATTAAAACACATGAGGCTATAATTTACATAGGCATAATATTGACAAACACATGTGTATGGTTTTTTGAAACCACGACTAACAATCGACACTCAAATGTCTATGTGAATAAATCTAGGTGTCAAGCGAGAAGCCTCGAGGAGTGGTTCGGGCAAGGAACTACGGTTGAAAGGGCAAGAATAATGTAAGTCACTCGATGACTTAAATCTTGTTAAATATCAATCCTATGCACTTAGATATATAGGTTTGAACATCGTCACGGGAGCTTCACAATGTGGAGCTTGTATTATGATGCATCTTGATACAAACAACCTTGGACGAAGGTTGGAAGCATGCTAGGTAAGTCACTCTATGACTTCTATTTCTCATGATGCTTAGTCTTGTATTTGGTAGCTAAATTAAAAACCAAGTAGACACGTGTTTTTCATCAATACATCGATTTTAGTACAACAGTTGGGACACAAGATATTCAAAGCGACATTAGCATGATCCAAAATAAATTTAGATGAAAACGCCAAAGACATGGAATGATGCGCTTTGGCGACACCCAATGAAGTCTTATGAGGATTTAACTTTTGATCGTTTTGGTTAAATATATATATATATATATATATATATATATATATATATATCACCTTAGACACGTCTTGTATAGCAAAGGATAGAACGACCCGTTTGAGAATTTTGCCTGTCTTGATTAGGCTTGGTAAATGGTTTGGATTTATACGTTGTTACGCCGTGAATCAAGCCTAAAAACTTAGTTATTTTGCAGCCAAATAAGTGTGCTTGTGGCTGCATTTTTATACCCATTGTTGCAATGCTATTAAGAGTTAAAATTTTATAAAGAAAATTGCAATTGGGATTCCTTCCAGAAGTTGTTGGCCGTAGCAGGCTGTGAGCCGTAGCCTACGGCAGCTGCAGTACAACAGCAAGCGGCAGCACACATCTGCAGAATGGCCGCAGTACAGCCGCAGAACAACAGCAAACAGCAACGTTCAGCTGCAGAACGACTGTAGATCAGCAGCGGCAACAGCGTTCAGCTGCAGGACGGCTGCGAATCAGCAGCGACAGCAGCGTTCAGCTGCAGAATGGCTGCAGATCAGCAGCTAATAGCAGCGTCTAGTGGGGGAGTCGTTTGGCTTCGATCCAGTTTTAATCGTTTAGTGATTCCACTACTATTTTTTTTAAATGAGTTGTTATCACTCTAACATTGTTTTAATGATATTTCATGTGTCAAAACCTTAGGTTGTTCAAGGAAATCCGAGATGGGAATGATCAAAGCTCACTTTTGACAAATCAAGCGCATACTAAAAAGAAAAAAAAAATATATCAAGCTTCCGCTTCCACGTTTTGTGTATTCGGGTTCAAATAATTTTATTCACTTTTGATGTAACCAAGTCGAAATATTAAACATGAACTAGTGTCATAATGACTTGTAAAACTTATGAGATTAATGTGGATGAACTCGAATTACTTGTATCTAAATATTAAGGTAAAATATGTATCTTTTGTACGGGTCTTAAAGTGGTAATCAGAGCCCAAGGTTGGGTAAAGTATGCATTTGATTCGAGCTTGATCATCAATCCGGTAAGGAATTTACTCCTAAGTTTACCTTAGTCTAGTCGAAATGTTATGTATCATGTATGAACATGAAATCAATCAGGAATAAATCATGAGAAAGGTGCTTTAAACAAATCAAAACTTGGAAACACACCAATTACACGGTCATGTTTGTCCAAGGCTCAACCGAACCAAAAATTGGAGAACATGATTGCATCGACAAGACAATACAATCCGATAAAACGAAATCAGAATAATAAATCAAGTACAAAGGAATACATTAAACAAACAGACAAGGTGGACAAATGCTCCACCAAAACAAATGAAACATACTTATGGTATCAACAAAACAAATAAGCAACGGTCACTTGTGGACATGTTGCGCAAAATTGCAAAGGATAAAAACCCCACCTTAATTCAAAATAAACACGCGGGGGTAAAGAAAACCTAGCGTTAGAATTAAGACCAGAAATTTCTTGCTAGATAAAAAAGCATGACCAGAAATTGCCTACCTGGAGAGTACCATGCTGATCGCGATAAGATCATCGTGTCATGTGTGGATTGCTTACCCTGGCCAGGTAAGTGTTAAACACATGGTGCGGTGGCTTCTTGTGATCTACACGCCTACTTTTCACGTGACGAGGAGTGGGTCAAGAACAAAAGCATGTAAAGTCTTCTAAGGTACAACTCACGAATTTATACATTATAGGAGCATCACCAAACACTCTGTGAGGTCAGGTAGACCGGGCATGTAAAACCAATGCGTACGTATTTGAGAGGCCGAAAAGCCAAAGGTATTACCACAACTGTACGCGAACCGAGCAAAGACTTGAACCTTAACCAAGGTTAAGTCATAAACGCGTTAGAAACTTAAACAAAGACATACTTGCAAATAGACTTGAACCTTAAGCAAGGTTGAGTCATAATCACGTTTGAGCCTTAATAAAGGTTGATCCATAAAAGACTTGAACCTTAATCAAAAGTTAAGTCATAATCACAGCTGAACCTTAATGAAGGATGATTTGTAAACAACCTTGAACCTTAATCAAAAGTTTAAGTCACAATCGCATTCGAATCTTGAACAAAGGTAACTAATAAGTAAACATAGACCTAAATCAAGGTTGAGTCATAAACCGATTCAGTCCGGAAATAGACCTGGACCTTAATCGAAGGTTAAGCAATGAATAAACTCAAACTTGAATCAAGGGTTGGGTCGTCATCAACTCGAACCTTAATCGGACGCTAATCCGCAACAAGGCTAGAGTTCCAATCAAAGGTTGCATCCTAATCAAGTTGAACCCTAGTCAAAATAGATTCCTAACTAAATACGAACCTTAGTTCAAAGGTCACCTTGTTAGAGAACCAGAACTTAATCGAGGGTTAAATCGTAAATGGACCTGAACCATAATAAGAGGTTAAGCCCTAAGCAAACTCGAATGATATCCATGGGATTGGTGACTTACAATTATAAACCTCATACGAAGGTGGACCCAAAACCAAGACTCGAACCTAGTCGAGTGTAAGTTATATGCGGACTCAAACTATAACAAATTCGTAAAACCCTATTGGCAAGGGTGAACTATGTGTCACACTAATCATGAACGTAAACAAAATGAAGGGCCACGAGGTAGCCGTAGAGCATGGCTCGCACCTAACTAAATAGAGAATCGCGGTGGTAAAACATAAGACCACGTATTACACAAGAAAATGAACCCAACATTTAATGGTAAGGGGCAAGTCAGAGACCCTTGGAACTAGAGTGACAATAACTCTAGTGGTAATCATGTAAAACCAAATATAGTTACCACGTGATCTGATTTCGACACGTTATAATGGCAAAACGAAACGAACCTTTGCGTGGCTTTAGCACCGGAGGAATAGACCAACTGGCAAAGATCTAATATGTATAAACAGTCAAGAATCACAAAATGGAGGCAACACCTCCGTAATAAGCTAAACTGGGTCTATAGGAACAATATACGCATAAAGATTAAACTAAGAAAACACACGTAGAAATACCTGTGTGAATAAGGGAATGATCCGAGAATCAAAGTCCTATGTGCACAAACAAATAAAAACGGGTCGTAGTACCAAAGATTTGATCTTAGGAGATCGGACTAGTAAGGAAGTGGTCTGTAGGACCAAGGTACCCCAACGAACTAAGTAAGACAGATCATGCATGGATATGAACAACTAAATTTCGAATACGAAATGAAATCTAATGATAAATCTCAAGAACGAGATACATAAACTCAAAAAGGATAGATAAGGAAGGAGTCGTGAGCCCTATGCATAGGAAAAAAAAACTTCCTATAAACACAACCAACTCACAAAATGTCGGACTGTCGGTGCGAGGAAAAAAAAAGAAGAAGAAGAAAGCGATCCATCGTGTGAAAATGACTTCGACATAAGGTCGAAAGTTCACGTACCAATGTGGAACAAATGATACCAACGCATGAAGAAACATTCAAGGGGTAGGCCAGACGCCGTCTAAATCATGAATAAATGGAGGATTCCATGAACTCTCCAATTACGAATTGGAAATTCAGGAAATTAATACGGGCACGGCATTTCATGAACGCCTAATCAAAAGACGTTTATAGAACTCGTAAACGAAAACTGCCACAAAACTCGGTGTTGTGTGGTAAATAATTTAATAAATACCAATACACAAACTGCACTTAGAGCAGTAATTCAAGAATCATGATGGCTAGTAATCCGAGACACCACGAACCCTGCCTTAGAAACTCGAATACTAAGCCAAGGAAAATTAAAACACTTAATACGTCAATATATTAACCAATGGAAATTGGGAATCGATTATACACTGAAACGATGCACCAAAGTGCAGCCATGCTCTACAAAAATGTTGCACGAAAGTGCAGCGAAAAGCTGCTGAATCATGGCTGAAACATTGCACAAAAGTGCAATCAAACTCTACTAAAACTCTGCATGAAAGTGTAGCGAAACGAAGCACAACATGGCTGCAAAAACGTTGCTGAAATGTTGCATAACAGTGCAGTGAAACGCTGCTGAAACATATAAGTAAATTCGTGTAGAATCATACAAAGGGGGCCCTTGAGCCAGAACCCATGGCGAAAATACCTTACGTCCGGAGTGGAAGTCACTCCCGGAAGTCATAATCACAACTGAATCTGATGCACGCCAAGATGCGTATAAATAATTCCAAACAAGGTTAATGGACGAAGTGTAAACACGAAATCCATGTTGGCTTAAAGGAGCCAAACGAACCAAGGAGTCAGAAATGGTGACTCTTGAACTAACCCAGACACCAACGGGCGGCTATATTAAACAGTTGTCGGTGACGGCATAATCGAAATAAGCAGTTAAGCCTTATAGGCGAGAACAATGTCACAGGTAATGATAACTCATAGGAAAATGGGTAAAGTACGAGAACGAAACCCTAGTTTACGACCTAACGAGATTCCTAACAAAAGGAATTATTCCTAGCTAAAGCTAAAAGACTTGAATAATATAAGTTAGGGGCTAGAACCCCCATCAACTGCGTGCAAATCCGGTTTCACGAACGAAACCTTCTTAAGGGGGGGGGGTAGAGTTGTAACGCCCCAAATTTTATAAACACATCTTGCGTTAAATACATATAAGTGGGGTATAATTAATTCAAATAAAACACGACAAGGAGAAAATCTTAATACATAGACTAATCTTGTTAGTCTCGATAGTTAAACAAAGGCTACACAAGCGTTTAAAACTAACATAATTAGTCAAACTAATAAGATTCTTGCACTAACTAATGGAGGGGCCTGAATTGCAATTACATGATACTATTGTAACGCCCCAAATTCCCTAATACGCGTAATTGGTGCGTGACATAGTCTAAACATAATACTAAAAGATACCATTAGTGTGAATTAAAGCAAGAACTTAAAATACTAAAACTAGAAGGGCAAAAAAATGCCAAGGGACAAACTTCAGTTATAAGCTTGGCAAAACAAAACCAGGGATCTCATTTCCTAGTTTCATATTCACGACAAAAACACACACACAACACACACAAGCTTCAATCTCTGTATATGGCCTAATCATCACGCAAGTTGAACATTCACTCCTGCATGTATGAAATTCTAGTCATCCAAGGCTCGATAATTAGGTAGGTAACCATTAGTTTCATCCAATTTAACATTTTCTTGGTCCATGTGATGTTAGTCAAATCTTATATGAAGGTCTTAAATAAACTATTAACTAAGAAGGGCACCTATTGAAAGAGGAAGCCCTAAAATGATATAAAATTCTTGAGCAAATCATGACTAAGATTATCCTAAATGGGCCTAGGAATCTTGATGATACTTAATGTGTTTTATGATTTTAATCATATTTGGGGCTGAAAATAGTCTTGGTAATACAAATCAGAAACTTTGAGATAACAGTGGATCGAATCCTCGTGGTCTAAAAGACTAATAAATGGGGCTTGCAAAATATCGCCCATAAGGTGTTCGATGAAACGCCACTATGAGGCTCGACCTCATTAAAACACATGAGGCTATAATTTACATAGGCATAATATTGACAAACACATGTGTATGGTTGTTTGAAACCGCGACTAACAATCGACACTCAAATGTCTATGTGAATAAATCTAGGTGTCAAGCGAGAAGCCTCGGGGAGTGGTTCGGGCAAGGAACTATGTTTGAAAGGGCAAGAATAATGTAAGTCACTCGATGACTTAAATCTTGTTAAATATTAATCCTATGCTCTTAGATATATAGGTTTGAACATCGTAACGGGAGCTTCACAATGTGGAGCTTGTATTATGATGCATCTTGATATAAACAACTTTAGACGAAGGTTGGAAGCATGCTAGGTAAGTCGCTCTATGACTTCTATTTCTCATGATGCTTAGTCTCGTATTCGGTAGCTAAATTAAAAACCAAGTAGACACGTATTTTTCATCAATACATCGATTTTAGTACAAAGGTTGGGACACAAGATATTCAAAGCGAGATTAGCATGATCCAAAATAAATTTAGATGAAAACGCCAAAGACATGGAATGATGCGCTTTGGCGACACCCAAAGAAGTCTTATGGGGATTTAACTTTTGATTTTTTTGGTTATATATATATATATATATATATGGTAGGGTTCCTGTAGGAAAATGATTTTGTGTAGGAAGAGTAAGAAGTGTTTTCAACCATTGGATTTAAAGATGGATGGTGGAGATTAAAAGTTTGGATATGCTTAAAATTTAATTAATATATTATAGAAATTCATGGTAAGATTGTGAATATGTGTTTTAAATGAGGGTATCAATGTCTTTTTATACTAAACTTCTAGAAACCTTTTTAATGCTTTCCTTATATTATGGTTCCTCTCTCTCTTATCATTATTATTTGTCATAATCATTCTTAAGCATCCTTTTTAATTATTATTATTATTATTTACTTCTAGAAACATTTAATGCTTTCCTTATATTAGTGATGATATAAAACATAGTAAAATGTTGATATTTAGTGATGAGATATAACACAGTATAATGTTCATATAAAACACCATTTAGAAGCTAAAGTGTTATGGCTTACAAAAATTGACTTGGTAATTTTGTGGTGATGTAAAACAAAGTTATTATAAAACACTCCTGATAAGAATACAACACTCCTGATGTTAGCCTGTGATGAAAATGATATATAAAACACTATTGATGTTATTATAAAACACTCCTGATAAATATAATACACTATTGATGTTATTATAAAACACTCCTGATAAGTATAAAACACTACTGATGTTATTATAAAAGCGTAAGTCTCAAAAAAATTGAATTCAGATAAATATAAATTGCTTTTTTGGGAATTGATCTGAGAAATTGAATAAGAATGTGGAGATAATTTAAATGATATGTTAAAGATATGGTGCTAAATTAGTGGGATTTGATTAATTTAAAAATTGTTAAAAAGTCTTAAATGCCCTTAATCTCAAAAGTTGATCCTATGGCTATAAATCTTTCCTACACTTCCTACACAAATCAATTTTCTTACTGGATCCTCTACCATATATATATATAAGTGAAAAAAAAGGAGTATCACCTTAGACACGTATTTTAGAGCAAAGGATAGAACGACCCATTTAAGAATTTTGCTTGTCTTGATTAGGCTTGGTAAATGGTTGGGATTTATACGTTATTACGCCGTGAATCAAGCCTAAAAACTTAGTTATTTTGCAGCCAAATAAGCGTGCTTGTGGCTGCATTTTTATACCCATTGTTGCAATGCTATTAAGAGTAAAAATTTTATAAAGAAAATTGCAATTTGGGATTCCTTCCAGAAGTTGTTGGCCGTAGGCAGGCTGTGAGCCGTAGCCTACGGCAGCTGCAGTACAGCAGCAAGCGGCAACACACAGCTGCAGATCAGCAACGACAGTAGCGTTCAGTTGCCGGACGGCTGCGAATCAGCAGTGGCAGCAGCGTTCAGCTGTAGAATGGCTACGGATCAGCTGCTAACAGCAGCGGCTAGTGGGGGAGTCGTTTGGCTTCGATCCAGTTTTAATCGTTTAGTGATTCCACTACTACTAAATTTTTTTTTAAAATGAGTTGTTATCACTCTAACATTGTTTGAATGATATTTCATGTGTCAAAACCTTAGGTTGTTCAAGGAAATCTGAAATGGGAATGATCAAGCTCACTTTTGATGAATCAAGCGCATACTAAAAAGAAAAAAATATATCAAGCTTCCGCTTCCACATTTTGTGTATTCGGGTTCAAATAATGACTTGTAAAACTTATGTGATTAATGTGGATGAACCCGAATTACTTGTATCTAAATATTAAGGTAAAATATGTATCTTTTGTACGGGTCTTACAGTATATGGACATGAAAATCAGTGGAATGTGCCATTTTCATCAAATATTTTTCGCACATATTGATTGGAAAATTCCGTGCCCCCGTCATTTTGAAAAACTTTGACTTTGCCTTAAAATTGAGTTTGAACAAGACGCAAAAAGGTTTGCAGAATTGTATAAAACTCATTTTTAGTTTTAAGCGGGTATAACCATGAGAATCTAGAGTAATCATCAAGAAACACCACATAATATTTGTGCCCATCTTTACTAATAATAGGTGAGGATCCCCATAGATCACAATGAACAAGATCAAGCGGATGAGAAGCACGTTTCTCATTCAAAGAAAATGGTAATTTATGGGCCTTAGCAAGTTGACATGTGTCACACCCTCAAATTTCCACTGCGGGGTTTATACCGCGAGGCGCATGACAAACCAGGATCCCATAGCCATAAGTCACAGGAACGAACTCTAAATGCCCAAACCATTTAGTTCGTTTTCGAAAACCAAGTTTAGTTAAGCTGCGGAAGCGTAAACCAAATTTAAACCTTTTTAAAAATTATGCGCAAAACAATGCGCCCAAATTAAAACCATACGAAAGCATAATATATAATTTATGTGTATGCCCATGCCCGAGAGCCCGAATGCAGTGAAGTGTACAGTGCTTTCTAATCCTGGCACCGGAATCTATCTACCTGCAAAAGCATGTAAATCGTGTGTCAACATAAAGCTGGTGAGTTCACAAAGTAAAGTAATTTAATATGCAAATGCGCTGGTTTCCAAAACCACGTAAATAAGTAAGTTGTGTTGGTGCCCCGCACCGTGTAACCACTAGTTCATCGCATGTCAAGGGTAGCTAACCCATTCATGATAACTAACCGAATATACCGAACTACTATGTACTTGTAGCCACATAAGTGTGCCGCATGCCTGACATCATTGTCTATCCACAATGATAAAGTTTCGTTAAGTTATAGTTCACCCCCGCGCTCCCCGAGCCGGTGTGAGGTTTGTAAGACCTAATAGCGCTATCAACTAATAATCCGCTTGCCAACCCTGGCAACTCATTCGGTACGTGAGGACTTACAGATGATAGAAATGGTTTAGTTTA
Organism: Ambrosia trifida; assembly: GCA_028751855.1. Lineage (NCBI taxonomy): Eukaryota > Viridiplantae > Streptophyta > Magnoliopsida > Asterales > Asteraceae > Ambrosia > Ambrosia trifida. The sequence goes on from CM054125.1 coordinate 63,055,109, forward strand.
TCAAGGACACAATTGCGAACTAGCAAAGTAACCGACCCTCATAAGGATCCATGGCATCCCAACCCGGGATGTGTAAGTAGTCCTAAACCGGACTAGAAAATGTTAAGTAAAGTGTCTCATACCTGAGACGCATGCTTTTGAGAAAAAGAGTAGTGAAACTCACCTTAGGTCGCAAGTGAAAATCCAAATTCCACGAATAGTAACGTGCTACCGACTCCCTATTACAAATGTCACTAGGTGAGTATACGTGCGTAACCAACACAACATGTAACTCGTTTATCCAAGACTTTTAAAAGTTCAAAACCGTGTAGTGACACCTAATGACTCTACATGCTCAAGTATGTCCTACGTATCCCGTTGGTGATCATAGCAATTATTATCAATTTAATACATCAAATACATCTCATACAAGTTTCCACACAAGTACATGTCAATTACATACCACATAGAACTCCAATTAGTCATTTAAAGACCCCGTACACAATCTGCGTTTTTAGGACAGATTGTGCGCTGTGAAAAACAATTTATTTAAAATACTTAACGAATGAATTAGAGTCCCAAATTTTTACTGAATTTTATTTGGGATTCACTCGACAATACCTATTTTTTTTGTCTTAATTCCAAACACAACAATTATGAAAATTCGTACAACATAGCTGTGTCCAGAAAATTTCCTCAACAGGTCAGTTTAGTAGGAAAATTCTTAAAAATTGTGTATTCATCCAAACGAGATGAATCCACTTGGAAAAGCTCTATTTTTCCAGTATTGACCTACTGTAAAAATTTCATAACCTAACTCCTTGTAAATCTCAAGTTATGACCATTTAAAGTTAGCCCAATTTACAAATCCGAAAATCTGATATGACCCCTAATCAATTAAAATTCCAAAAACGACTCAAACGATGTCCAAATTCGATGGTTTTGCCCATTATGAAAAGCTAAGACCTTGTACATTACAATCATGCAAAGAAATCATCAAAAAAATCGATTTACCAACCCGTTACAGCCCCTACAACACGTTCAAACGAATCTGCCAGAATCTTAAACTTGCATCCTAAGTAATCTACAAACCCTAATTTTTCATGAACATCCCTAATACATGTATATCACTTATAGTACTGATTAAACACCATATTAATCATAGCAAGACACATATGATATCATGTGAAAACCCTAATCATGGCTACTAATAACAATCGTCATCAAATCATCAAGAACATCCAAGAACTCCTACACATACATACATGCGATTCTACATATATTATTTTTAGAGTTTTTAAAGTTTTTCAATCATTATAATTCATCAAAAATCATAAGAACGTATACCTTGCGAAGGATTAAACTCCCTAGAGCCTTGAAATCAAACCCGAACTAGCTTGATTAGGTAAAGGATTACTTGATTGCTTGAAAACAAAGACAGAGGGGGTGGGGGTGGTTCGCACGGCGCAAGAGGGACAAGGAGGTAGGGTTTTTATCTTTTCCTTGCCTCCTAATTATAAAAGGGCTTTGCTTGTTCCTCAAGCAATTGGTATTAGGGCCCTTCTAGTCCATTAACTTGACCCGTTAACCGTGTTCTAGCCCAATACCGGACCCAATATTATTAACCATTCTAAATTGAATAAAAACCATTGTTTTTATTATTACATAGCATATTACTCATGTTGTGCACGTAATTTGCATAATCTACGCATTACCTTTCAGTTAGGCGATCATTCACAAAAACATGTAATTCACATAAGCACGTACTTCATGTTCACCATAATTCAATTGTATATATTATTGCTATGTATGTCACATAATTCACCAACGTTTGGGATACAGGACTCATATGTGTGTTTAACAAGGATTTTCCTACTTATAACATATGTTATCATCTTCTAAGATATGTTAAACCTACTTAACTAACCCTAGTTAAGTATCTAGCCATGTATGAACATGTAAGTTAACTAGAGTTCAGTAAAAAGTATTTAACCTGAAAATGCGGGGTGTCACATCATCCCCAAGTTGAAAAGAATTTCGTCCCGAAATTCAGCAAGTAAACAATAAAGCCAGCTATAAAAATGTGTGCTTGGTTCCCGGATGTCACATCATCCCCAAGTTGAAAGGAATTTCGCCCCGAAATTCACTTTGAAAGAGCTGCTTTATGTTCCGCGTTTGATCTATGTACGATTTCAGGTTCAGTAAAGAGGTGTGGGTATTTGAGCCACATCTGATCTCTGCGCTCCCACATGTATTCCGGTCCTAGACGGGAATTCCACCGTACCTTAACAATAGGTATAGTGCTTTGTCTGAGTTTCTTGACGCCCTGCTCAAGAATCTCCACTGGTTCTTCCACGAACCGTAGCTGGTCGTCCACCTGGATCTCCTCCAGTGGCACTACCAGTTTCGTATCGGATAAGCATTTCTTCAAGTTTGAGACGTGGAATACATTATGCACTCCACTAAGTTCATCTGGTAAATTCAGCTGGTAAACTACCGGACCAATCCTTTTAACAATCTCAAAAGGTCCAACGTATCGGGGATTTAACTTCCCTCGTTTCCCAAAGCGTATCACTTCTTTCCAAGGTGACACCTTTAACAAAACCTTGTCCCCAATCTGGAACTCCAAAGGTTTTCTACGTTAGTCAGCATAACTTTTCTGTCGATCCCGAGAAGCAGCCATCCGATTTCTAATTTGCACTATCTTCTCAGAAGTTTTGTGCACTAGTTCGGGACCTGTTAGTTGGCTATCCCCAACCTCAGTCCAACAGATAGGAGACCTACACTTGCGCCCATAAAGTGCCTCGAAAGGCGCACACTGTATCGAAGTGTGGTAACTGTTGTTGTAAGAGAATTCGATTAAGGGCAAGTGCTTATCCCAGTTATTACCAAATTCCACTACGCATGCTCGTAGCAGATCCTCTAATGTTTGGATGGTACGTTCACTTTGTCCATCCGTCTGTGGGTGATAGGCTGTGCTCATATCAAGACGAGTTCCTAAAGCATCTTGGAGAGTAGTCCAGAAACGAGAAGTGAATCGCCCATCGCGATCAAATATAATGGAAGTAGGCACCCCATGCCTAGAGACTATCTCCTTGATGTATATGTTCGCCAGCTTTTCTAACGAATCCGTTTCTTTTATTGCCAGGAAGTGGGCCGATTTGGTTAAACGGTCCACGATAACCCAAATCATGTTATGGCCCGTTGGCGTTCTAGGAAGCTTTGTAATGAAGTCCATGGAAATTCCATCCCATTTCCACATCGGAATCTCTGGTTGTTGGAGTAGGCCTGAAGGTTTTTGATATTCAATCTTAACCTTCGCACAAGCAAGCACTTACTAACATAAGTGGTTATTTCGGCTTTCATGTTTGGCCACCAGTATAGAGTCTTAAGATCTTGGTACATCTTGTCCGAACCAGGATGTACCGAATAGCGAGAGGTATGTACTTCATCGAGCACCAGTTGTCTGAGATCCCCACATCGTGGTATCCAGACTCGATTCATGAAGTACTGCAGACCGTCTGTTCTTAGTTCTAAGTGCTTATCAGTACCGTGTAGGGTCTCAAGCCCGATGTTTCCTTCCTTCAATGCCTCACCCTGTGCTTCACGTATCTTATCAGGAAGGTTAGAGTGAATGGTGAGTTGTAAGGCTCGCACTCCTTTGGGTTTCGTTTCCTTTCGACTGAGGGCATCAGCTACCACGTTAGCTTTCCCTGGATGAAATTTGATGGCACAGTCATAATCGTTCAAAAGTTCAACCCAGCGACGTTGTCGTATGTTCAGCACTTTCTGATCGAACATATGCTGAAGGCTCTTGTGATCAGTGAAAATTGTGCACTTTGTTCCATAGAGGTAGTGCCTCCAGATTTTGAGAGCGAAAACTACCGCTCCCAGTTCCAAATCATGAGTAGGGTAGTTCTTCTCATGGACCTTCAGTTGTCGCGATGCATATGCAATTACCTTATCACGTTGCATCAGTACGCACCCTAAGCCTTGGATAGACGCATCACGATATACTACAAAGTCCTCTGTACCCTCAGGCAACGATAATATCGGTGCACTGCAAAGTTTGGACTTTAGTAGCTGAAAGACGAATTCTTGGGTATCTCCCCACTTATACGTAATACCTTTCTGCGTTAGGGCGGTGAGAGGTTGAGCGATCTTAGAAAATCCCTCAATAAATCTGCGATAATAACCAGCGAGACCAAGAAATTGGCGCACTTCAGTAGGGGTCCTAGGAGCCTCCCACTTTTGATAGCATCAATCTTGGCTGGGTCCACATGTATTCCTGCCTCGTTGACCACATGCCCAAGGAATTGGACTTCTCGAATCCAGAAGTCACATTTGGTAAACTTTGCATACAGCTGCTCATTCCTCAGTAGTTCCAAGATTAGCCGTAGGTGCTGCTCGTGCTCCTCCCTGCTCTTGGAGTAAATCAATATGTCATCTATGAACACTATGACGAATTTGTCCAAGTAGGGCTTGCACACACGGTTCATTAGATCCATGAACACAGCCGGTGCATTAGTTAGCCCAAATGGCATAACCAAAAACTCATAATGTCCATAACGGGTTCGAAACGCCGTTATTGCCACATCCTCTTCTCGGACTCTCAGCTGATGGTACCCCGACCTCAAATCAATCTTAGAGTAAAAGCTCGACCCTTGCAGTTGGTCGAACAAATCATCAATACGAGGCAAAGGATATCGGTTCTTAATCGTTACCTTGTTCAACTCCCGATAATCTATGCACATACGAAAACTCCCATCTTTCTTCTTAACAAACAGGACTGGAGCTCCCCATGGCGAAGAACTAGGTCTAATGAAACCCCTATCCAATAGCTCTTGGAGTTGGGTAGACAGTTCTTGAAGCTCCCCTGTTGCTAAACGATACGGTGCGCGTGCAACTGGCGCTGCTCCAGATGCAAGGTCAATCTGGAACTCCACTTGACGAACGGGTGGAAGTCCAGGTAACTCCTCTGGGAACACATCTTGGAAGTCTTGGACCACTGGGATGTCCTCAATTCTAGTTTCAATTTCAGCTCAAGCATCAGATATGTTAGCCAAAATGGCCGGACAGCCCTTGCGAATACACTTCTGGGCCTTCAGATAGGAGATGATGCTCACCATGGCACCTCCTCGATCACCCTGAATGGATAAGAGTTCTCCACTTGGGAGGGGGAATACGAACAATCTTCTCCTGACAGAGAATTTCAGCGTTTTGCTTGGACAACCAGTCCATGCCAACCACGAGATCAAAGCTTCCAAGGGTGATAGGTAGAAAGTTGATGGCAAACGATTGCCCATCCAACTCGAGCTTACAGTCACGATGAATATGGGTTACCTCAACAGGCTTTCCATCAGCCAGTTCTATAGAGTATGGAGTATCTCGAATAGTAGGAACCATCCCTAATTGTTTACTAAGTTTTGATGAAACAAAACTATAGTCCGCACCAGTATCATATAAGATAGAAGCAAGAGTGTCGTTCAAGGAGCACGTACCCATCACGACATTGTTATCAGTCCTAGCTTTCCCCAGGCCAGTCACAAATGCTTTTCCCCGAGCCCCGTTGTTGTTGCTACCGTTACGGTTGTTGTTGTTGCAGGACTTATACCTCACACTATCCCACGTTCTCTTGCTATCACCAATAGTAGAAAATGAAGCACCATGCTTCAGAAAAGTACCATGATCGGCAGTCTCATCTGTGAGTTTGCGAGTCAAGTGAAAGATTTGTAGGTGAGCTGCAGTGGCCAAGCCACGAATCTAAGGGGCCCACCCTTTCGGTATAAAGTTTGATCCATTTGTAAGGTAGGTTAAATAAATTTGAGCCTATAGTGGCTATCTCCTATAGCCTGGTAGTGTAGGCGTCGATCTCAGACCCATCCGTCTTTATATAACAAAATTTCTGGATTTCACCACAGGGTGTTACGTTCTCCTTCCAGGTATCTGTAACTCATCGAGTGTGCATGTAGCGTACATTACTCCATCCTGCCTAGGACAAATGCACATGGCAAAGACTTATACTATCGAAGCAATCAGACGGTCTCCTTCAGTTCCGTTGGAGTTATCGAGGTTTACAACCAATAAAAGGCCTGAAAATACGATATGCGTTCAAGGTATAAGAAAGTTCAAATGTGGAAGTCAGGGGAAAAGAATGATTTAGCAAAATAGATCTTTACTAGCTTGGAAAGATGCGAGGGCCTCAACCACCCTATCGTTGATCATAAGAACTCAGTCTTATCTAAGTTAGCAAAGGGAAATGAAAGAAAAGATAGGTAAGAAAAGGTAAGAGCCAATCGTCGCCATGCTCTGTCTAGATAGTAGAGCCCTCATCCTCACTTCCATGTGCTCGTCCTGCTCAGGTTCCCCTTCCATCTCTTATCCTTCCTCTTTTGCGATGTCAGTGTTATATGGTTCTCATCACGTACAATCTCCTCCTCTAGTCCTATGTGAACCAGTTTAGTGGTAAGATGTACCACTCGTTCCTCCAATCGTGGCTATCAGCCATTAGTAGGTTTCATCCTCCCTTGTGATGTTGCATTACATCGCAGGCTTTACGTAACTCCCCAAGAGTGTGTGTAACAAGTCCCGATCTAATGTGTTCCCATGAATCTACCATATACTTATGAGAAAACAAGGATATGCAGTCATACGTTCGCCCGCTCATACTAGGCGTAAGGTACTAAGGTAAGAAATAAGTTCTACTTGTGTATTCCAGTCCCGTCTGTGTTACGAATGGAAGTAAGAAGGATCAAGTAACAAGGAACAAAAACTAATTGTCTGCTTGCTAGGTGACAAAAGATAAGTCTCAGCATTCGAATTCCTTCATAGTTGATTTAATGGGCTCCCTCCCTTGTACTTTTGTTGTTTCCTCAACCATGAGGTTTGTTAGAAAACTACTCCCAGTAGTGCGTCACCTGGTGTAACCCTGGGTTCCCACCATTGACGTGTTTAGAATTAGGTCTAGAACTAGGAGATAACATACCTCCTGAAATCATATGTTGTAGGTATGAGTAGCTAAAAGCTAGTTGTGCACTTAAGTTGTGAGTGTACTTATGCTATAATGGTTATAGACTAGACTCAACATGCAGTCCTAGTTCACTATAACCAATGGCTCTGATACCAATCTGTCACACCCTTAAATTTCCACTGCGGGGTTTATACCGCGAGGCGCATGACAAACCAGGATCCCATAGCCATAAGTCACAGGAACGAACTCTAAATGCCCAAACCATTTAGTTCGTTTTCGAAAACCAAGTTTAGTTAAGCTGCGGAAGCGTAAACCAAATTTAAACCTTTTTAAAAATTATGCGCAAAACAATGCGCCCAAATTAAAACCATACGAAAGCATAATATATAATTTATGTGTATGCCCATGCCCGAGAGCCCGAATGAAGTGAAGTGTACAGTGCTTTCTAATCCTGGCACTGGAAGCTATCTACCTGCAAAAGCATGTAAATCGTGTGTCAACATAAAGCTGGTGAGTTCACAAAGTAAAGTAATTTAATATGCAAATGCGCTGGTTTCAAAACCACGTAAATAAGTAAGTTGTGTTGGTGCCCCGCACTGTGTAACCACTAGTTCATCGCATGTCAAGGGTAGCTAACCCATTCATGATAACTAACCGAATATACCGAACTACTATGTACTTGTAGCCACATAAGTGTGCCGCATGCCTGACATCATTGTCTATCCACAATGATAAAGTTTCGTTAAGTTATAGTTCACCCCCGCGCTCCCCGAGCCGGTGTGAGGTTTGTAAGACCTAATAGCGCTATCAACTAATAACCCGCTTGCCAACCCTGGCAACTCATTCGGTACATGAGGACTTACAGATGATAGAAATGGTTTAGTTTATCAAGGACACAATTGCGAACTAGCAAAGTAACCGACCCTCATAAGGATCCATGGCATCCCAACCCGGGATGTGTAAGTAGTCCTAAACCGGACTAGAAAATGTTAAGTAAAGTGTCTCATACCACATAGAACTCCAATTAGTCATTTAAAGACCCCGTACACAATCTGCGTTTTTAGGACAGATTGTGCGCTGTGAAAAACAATTTATTTAAAATACTTAACGAATGAATTAGAGTCCCAAATTTTTACTGATTTTTTTTGGGATTCACTCGACAATACCTATTTTTTTTGTCTTAATTCCAAACACAAAAATTATGAAAATTCGTACAACACAGCTGTGTCCAGAAAATTTCCTCAACAGGTCAGTTTAGTAGGAAAATTATTAAAAATTGTGTATTCATCCAAACGAGATGAATCCACTTGGAAAAGCTCTATTTTTCCAATATTGACCTACTGTAAAAATTTCATAACCAAACTCCTTGTAAATCTCAAGTTATGACCATTTAAAGTTAGCCCAATTTACAAATCCGAAAATCTGATATGACCCCTAATCAATTAAAATTCCAAAAACGACTCAAACGATGTCCAAATTCGATGGTTTTGCCCATTATGAAAAGCTAAGACCTTGTACATTACAATCATGCAAAGAAATCATCAAAACAATCGATTTACCAACCCGTTACAGCCCCTACAACACGTTCAAACGAATCTGCCAGAATCTTAAACTTGCATCCCAAGTAATCTACAAACCCTAATTTTTCATGAATATCCCTAATACATGTATAACACCTATAGTACTGATTAAACACCATATTAATCATAGCAAGACACATATGATATCATGTGAAAACCCTAATCATGGCTACTAATAACAATCATCATCAAATCATCAAGAACATCCAAGAACTCCTATACATACATACATGCGATTCTACATATATTATTTTTAGAGTTTTTAAAGTTTTACAATCATTATAATTCATCAAAAATCATAAGAACGTATACCTTGCGAAGGATTAAACTCCCTAGAGCCTTGAAATCAAACCCGAACTAGCTTGATTAGGTGAAGGATTACTTGATTACTTGAAAACAAAGAGAGAGGGGGTGGGGGTGGTTCGCACGGCGCAAGAGGGACAAGGAGGTAGGGTTTTTATCTTTTCCTTGCCTCCTAATTATAAAAGGGCTTTGCTTGTTCCCCAAGTTTTGGTATTAGGGCCCTTCTAATCCATTAACTTGACCCGTTAACCGTGTTCTAGCCCAATACCGGACCCAATATTATTAACCATTCTAAATTGAATAAAAACCATTGTTTTTATTATTACATAGCATATTACTCATGTTGTGCACGTAATTTGCATAATCTACGCATTACCTTTCAGTTAGGCGATCATTCACAAAAACATGTAATTCACATAAGCACGTACTTCATGTTCACCATAATTCAATTGTATATATTATTGCTATGTATGTCACATAATTCACCAACGTTTGGGATACAGGACTCATGTGTGTGTTTAACAAGGATTTTCCTACTTATAACATATGTTATCATCTTCTAACATATGTTAAACCTACTTAACTAACCCTAGTTAAGTATCTAGCCATGTATGAACATGTAAGTTAACTAGAGTTCAGTAAAAAGTATTTAACCTGAAAATGCGGGGTGTCACAACATGGAGAGCAAATATTTGGTTTAGGCAAAATAGATGTAAAAGACAAACAACCAAGTTTTTGCAAAGTAGAAATAGTATCAAAGGCAACATGCCCTAAACGATTATGCCATAATTCAAAAGAGGCTTAATTCGACGAAACAGAAGCAACAAAAGCAAATGAGTTATCCCGAATCACATAGAGGCCATTCTCACATCGTCCTTTAGCGAGCAGTTGGCTTGTTTTCCGATCTTGAATAATAAAAAAAAGAATCTGAGAAAAGCACATCAACGGGATAATCTTTTGTCAACTTGCTAACCGAAAGAAGATTTCTAGTTATATTGGGTACAACTAGAACATCTTTCAAAGGAATACTCTTGTTAATGGTTATGTGACCTTTATGGGTAATAGGCAAAGATGAGCCATTACCAAAAACTACCGAATTAGCACTGTGATAGGAAGAAAAAGAGTGAAGTTTACCGGTACCGTCGGTCATGTGTAGATCGGCACCACTGTCCGCGGTCCAATCAGGAATGTCATCAGTGACATTGCACTTAGAATGAAAGGCACGAGCACGGTTCTCATTAGAGGAAGCCGAGGTAACAAAGGAAACGAGTTTGGGACATTTGTTGGCATAATGGCCATTGGTTCTACATAACTGACAGTGCGGTGTACGATGAGTCCCTTTGGAAGGAACTTGGTGAGATGGGACACGTGAAGAACCTGAGGAATTTCGGGACCGGTTTGAACCAGAACCCAAGGGCCGATGATGATTATGGTTGGCTGTGAAAGCAACCGGTGTAGAATGAGATGGGTGAAGAGATGAAAGAAATTGTTCTTGACTTTCAGCTTTAGTGAGTAAGTCACAGAAGGGTAACGGGTCACGAGCGGTCCGAATGGCCGTGGACCAGCTTTCAAACGCCAGTCCTAGGCCACATAAAAACCAATGGGTTTTATCCGTGTCACTAACCGGATGACCAATAGCTGATAATTGGGCACAAATTCCTTTAAACTTGCGACCAAAATCAGCCACGGTCGATGAGCCTTTGGTTAACTGACGCAGATCATCACGAAGAAGATGAATACGTTCAAGGGACGTGTTGCTATAAGCCGCTTCAAGAGCAGTCCAGATCTTCCTGGCGGTGGAGAGTCCGAGTATTTCGGAGACAGCTTATTCGGTAAGAGATGAGTTTAGAATAAAGACAGCTTGTTGATCTTGAATAGACCAAGCAGAAAATTCAGGATTAGGCTGTTCCTATTGTCGATTAGGATGGTTTTGGGAGACGCAGACACAGACACTGACCCATTGACGTGATCGACGAGCCCTTGGTTTGCAAGAAGAGGGAGGATTTGAAATTGCCAAGAGAGGTAATTGGAAGAAGAGAGCTTGAGGGTTATCATGGGAAGGATAGTGGCCATTGGTAGTTTGTAGGCCTGTAAACGAACCGAACGAACACGAACACATAATCGAACACATTTTTGTGTTCGTGTTCATTCATTAAGAAATTTGTCGTGTTCGTGTTCGTTTATGTTCGTTCATTTAAACCTAAACGAACAGTTCATGAACATAAACGAACACAGATGATCAATATAAACAAACACAAATGAACATAAACGAACACAAACAAAAACAAGTTAATAATGATTCATGAACATAAATGAACGTTAGGGTTAGGGTGGAGAGCGTTTGTGAAGTGTGAAGAGCGGCTAATAAGTGATATGTTTAGAATGTTAGGGTTAGGGTTAAGTTTTTAGAACATATGAATTAAGGTTACTTAACAAAAGGAAATAAATAATAAAAATAAAGCTAAGTTTAATTAAACGAACATAAACGAACGTTCATGAACATAAATGAACGAACACAACTTGTGTTCATGTTCGTTCGTTTAATTAAACGAACAAAAAATTATGTTCGTGTTCGTTCATTTATTTAAATAAACGAACATAAACGAACTTCCCGCCGAACAGTTCATGAACGTTCGGTTCGTTTACAGGCCTAGTAGTTTGGATTCGGTGGTGGAAGAAGAGGAGCTAGCGGGTGCCGATGACGACATGGCAGAGATCGAACATAAGAGGAGATATCAAACAAGAAGTGGGTGATTAACAGGCAAGGTATCTTCTGGCTGATACCATGTAATAAATCAATTCTCTCTAATTATTGAGAGATTGGTAGATGATATTATATAGGAAGAGTTACAACATAATACATGGGAATGAAATAAATACATTGACTTGACTACACATATTGACTACATAAATACAAAATAAAAATAATTGACTAAAGAAGGGATTTAAGGAGAAGAATGAGTGATAGTAAAGATATTATCTTTTAATGACAATGATGGTTGCAAAGGAACATGGAGATCACATTTGCCACCAACATTGGATGTATGGACTGACACTTGTAGTTCCACAAACAAAGTTAAGTAACAACTACAATAATAATATTGTTTAAAAGTAGTTATACCCTATGTTGAGTTTATTATTAATTTTAAAATGGATATCGTGTGTCTATTCAACCTCACGAAGGGGTTTTGAATGGACACGGACGTATGAGATCTTAATATTTATAACTTGAACACATAGTAAAACAATAAAAGACTAAAAAAAATTGTTTATATGCATGGCTTTTGCCAGCTTCTTTAGTTTTACTATCCTTGGTAATGCATCGTTCATCGGCAAAATCAGCAAGCATGATGAACTGACTTTGCATTGTTGGTTATCTGGACAATGTTGAATCGATTTTGTTAGTATGTAATGGAAAACGCATAAACATATACCTGAGAGATTCGTGAGACCTGCTACCGATGCTGAAAGCGATGAGGTCGACATAACTGTCAGTCGGTTCGAGTTCCCTTTAGGGTATGCAGTTATGATGGCTAATGATCCTTTGCAGAATCGGTTATGGGAGAGAGGGTTAGGGGCGAATTCTTAGAGGTGTTATGATTATTATTTTGTGATCTTCCTCCAACCCTAGTAATCTCTTCCTATTTATGCATACCCAGGGGACACCCTAGTTAGGCCCAACTATTGATAAGTCCGTCCATCAAAGACTAATCAGTTATGCTCTTAGAGTATTTAGCAATTGATCAAACATAATATAAATGATTATAATGGCTACAGATAAATATACAAGACATAACGTATATTTATTCCATCATTCTCCCACTTAGCCGAGTAATTATTTATTATGAGTATTCCATAAGTCTCCGGAGATCAATACTCATATTAGTTCTAAACCCAAACTGTAGCAGAGAAATACAGCCGTTAAGTCTTTATTCGACTTAGGACCCCCATTAATCGTACTACAATTCAAATCTAAAACTTACATTAGGATCAATTATCATTATGCCCTTAGTTGATTTGTTGCATTATTGTCTTTATGTCATTATGCTAGCTTAACATACTAATAGACAAACAAATCATAATGAGGAAATTTCATTAAACATAAGTCATTATTCATAAATCATAAGTCATAAGTCATAAGTAAACATAAGTGGTCAAATAAGTACATATGCTTCTAAGTAAGGTCATTAGTAAGTCCCATCTTCGAAACGTGACCTTCGAATACTTTAGGTGGGAGACCTTTAGTCATCGGATCCGCAAGCATATCATTAGTACTTATATGTTCGATACAAAGATTGTTTTCCTCGACTCGTTCACGTACGAACAAATACTTCGTATCTAAGAAATGACCAGCGCTAGTCAAACTGTTACTGTTCGAGAAACTAACGGCGGCTGAGTTATCACAGTAAGCTTCAATGGTCTAGAGATGGAATTAACAATTTTGAGTCCAGTAATGAGATTCCTAATCAATATTCCATGACAGGTAGCGTGATACACAGCTATGTATTCTGCCATCATTGTGGATGTTGCTGTAAGTCTCTGTTTATGACTCTTCCATGAAATGGGTCCACCTGCTAACATAAAGATATACCCCGAAGTGGATTTGTTATCATCTTTGCATTTAGCAAAGTCAGAGTCAGAGTATCCTACCACTTCTAAATGATCACTTCTTCTGTAGGTCAGTTTATAGTCTTTAGTCCCTTGCAGATATCTTAACACCTTCTTTGCTGCTTTCCAATGATCATGGCCAGGATTATTCAAGTAACGGCCTAGCATTCCAGTGACATAAGCGATATCTAGACGCGTACAGACTTGAGCATAAGCAAGACTACCGACTACTGAGGCATAAGGTATCATTCTCATCTGTTCTTTCTCCAGATCCGTTTTCGAACATTGGAATAAACCAAAGACATCTCCCTTAGCTACCGGAGCTGGAGTAGGTTTACTATGTTGCATGTTATAACCTGTGAGGACACGATCAATGTAGGCCCTTTGGGACAAACCTAAAATCCCATTGCGTCTGTCTCGGTGTATTTCGATGCCAATGACGTAAGAGGCCTCTCCGAGATCCTTCATGTCGAAATTAGACGAAAGTAATCACTTCGACTCATGCAACATATCTAAGCTATTACTTGCCAGTAAGATATCATCAACGTAAAGGAAAAGAATAGTAAAATTACTCCCACTCATCTTAAGGTAGGTGCATTGATCAACTTGATTCTTCAAGAAACCATTATTCTTAACGACTTCATCAAACTTTAAGTACCATTGACGTGAGGCTTGTTTTAAACCATATATGGATTTCTTCAACCTGCAGACTAGATGTTCTTGACCTTCAGGTTTAAAGCCTTCAGGTTGCTTCATGAACACTTCTTCGTCCAAGTCACCATTAAGGAAAGCAGTCTTAACGTCCATCTGATGTAACTCTAAATCAAAATGAGCTACGAGGGCCATAACGATCCTTAAGGAATCTTTTCTAGAGACAGGTGAAAACGTCTCTTGATAATCAATTCCCTCTTTCTGAGTGTAGCCTTTCGCAACCAATCTTGCTTTATAGCGTTCAACGTTCCCATTCGGATCTAGTTTTGTTTTGAACACCCATTTACATCCTACGGCTTTTGCACCGCTAGGTAATTCAACCAAATCCCAAACGTCGTTTTTCTTCATGGATTCAAGCTTGTCAGTCATGGCTTTAGTCCATTCAGAAGACTGGTCACTGCTAATGGCTTCTTTATAAGAGTTAGGATCAGTAAGCTTTCCAGTATCCATATCTGCTTCAGTAAGGAAGGTAACATAATAATCAAAATTAGTAGGCCATCTAGACCTTGATGACCTTCGAAGCGGGTTTTCAGGTTCATCATTATCATGGTGATGATTGTCTGATGGGTCTTCATTAGCTGGTTCGTGAAGATCTGGCTGAGAAGGGGTTGGTGTAGTGACGTTAGGGATAGAATTGGCATTGGGTACAAGAGGAATCATCGGAGTTGTTGTAAGCGACAAATCTGTCTCCCCCGCATCTTGTATTTCTTGCAATTCGTCATAAGGATTTACATTACTCCCACTGAGCTTGAAATCCTCTAGATATGCTGCACGCTTTGTTTCCACAATACGAGTGACATGGGAGGGACAATAGAATCTATAACCCTTAGAGTTCTCGGGATATCTGATAAAGAAACAACTGACGGTATTCATGTCAAGTTTACGTAAGAAAGGGTTATATAACTTAGCTTCGGCAAGACAACCCCATACTTTCATATATCTAACACTCGGTTTCCTACCTGTCCAAAGTTGGTAAGGAGTTTTGGGGACAGACTTCGTAGGAACTCTATTGAGTATATGAACGGCTGCCTTTAAGGCCTCAGTCCAAAGGAACAAAGGTAAACCTGAGTTGGCCAACATACTGCGCACCATGTCTATAAGGGTTCTGTTTCTTCGCTCAGCTACACCATTCTACTGAGGAGTACCAGGCATGGTGTACTAGTTCACAATCCCCTGGCTCTTACAAAACTCATAAAATGGGCTAGGGGCTTGACCACATCAGTATGTCTGCCATAATATTCACCTCCTCTGTCTGATCTAACAACTTTTATCTGATGATTTAATTTCTTTTCAACTTCAGCTTTATAATCTTTAAAAGTTGTTAGTGATTCAGACTTTTCCTTAATGAGATACAAGTGCATATAACGAGAATAATCATCAATAAAAGTGATAAATGAAGTATGTCCAGTTATGCCAGCAACGTTATAAGGGCCACTAATGTCAGTATGAATGAGTTCAAATAAATTAGAGCTCCTAGTGGCACCTTTCTTATTTGCCGACGTCATCTTGCCCTTAAGGCATTTAACACATGTTCCAAAATCATCGAAATCAAGAGAGGGTAATACCCCATCCTTCACGAGTCTGGTTAACCTTTCTCGTGATATGTGGCCTAAACGTTGATGCCACAACATGGATGAAGTTTCTAAGTCTCTCTTGCATTTCTTATTTGTTAGTAATTCATTAACATTATATGATAACAAAGACTTGGAAAAATCATTATCTAGTTCTAACTTATAGAGACCACCATCCAGAAAACCATGACCATACACTTGGGAATCATAAGTAATCGTAAGTTTGCCATGACCGTGAGAAACGTCAAAACCATCCATGTATAACTTAGGTCCAGATACAAGATTCCGAGTAATCTCAGGAATATATAAGGTATCATAAAGAACAATACATAAACCTGTTTTGAATTTTAATTCTAATGTTCCCACGGCCTCAACAATAAGTGACTTTCCATTCCCAACGTTAAGTGTTCTTTGGTTTCTTGCCAGCTTCTGGATCGTACGGAATCCCTGAAGAGAATTGGTCACATGGACCATAGAACCAGAGTCAAACCACCAAGAATTAGATGGAACATTTAAGTTAAAGGACTCAAGTATCATAAGTAGATGATTACCTTTCTTAGTTAGCCACTCCTTAAATTCATGGCAGTCTTTCTGCCTATGTCCTTCTTTCTTACAGAACTTGCAGAGGAACTTACCTTTGGAGTTCTTATGGCTAGATGAGGCACTTGCTTCATTCCTCTGGGTTTTAACATTATGATTCTTGTTAGATTGCCTCTTCCTATTCTTTGGATTAGCGGTGGTAAGGTAAGCAACTTCAGGTTTCTCCAGCTGCATCCGCTCTTCCTCTTGCACACACATAGCGATCAACTCTTGCATTGTCCACTTTTCTTTCTGTGTGTTGTAGTTGATCTTGAAAGCATCATAAGCAGAGGGTAGATAAGTCATGATGAAATGCGCTAGGAAACCGTCACTAATCTCCATTTCTAAACCCTTAAGCTTATGGGCCATATTGTTCATGGACATAATATGCTCACGAATACCGCTTCTCCCGTCATACTTAGTTGTCACAAGTTTCAGAATAAGAGTGGAAGCATGCGCTTTTGAGGTTCTTTTGAACTGATCCTCCACAAAAACCAGATATTCTTTAGCAACCTTAGAATCTGGAATAGATCCTCTAATAGGCATGCTAATGGAGTTCTTAATGAACATGAGGGACATACGGTTGCATCTCTCCCATTTCTCATGCACCATTTTATCAGCAGCGGTGCTTTGGTCAGTGAGTTCGGGAGGAGCATCCTCTCTCAGTGCGTAATCGAAATCCAGCAGTGCCAAAGTTAATATAAGCGAATCTTTCCAGGAAGCATAGTTATCACCAGTTAAGGTAGTGATGCCGCAGTTGGGAGCTAATAGTGGAAAAATGAGAATAGTAAGATACAACATTAGAGAAGAACTTATAGTGATCTACGGGGGCAACTAATTATCTAAGGCAGGCAGGACGTAGACCATTATACTAATGAAGCTGTGATAACTATTCATAACACCAAAAAACATAAGCTACTTAAATACAATGCTCTAGCTTTGCCCCCCCTAATTTTATAGATGTTTATGTATTAATGGGTTCGTATCTGCTGAAAATAAGTGGGTTTTCGCTAATGATATAATGGTTCGTAAATACCTTAATGCTCGAAACATAAAAAAAAAAAACTTGGTCGGACAGTCTTATGGGTCGGACACAGGTCATGAGGTCAGACACAGTTATTAGGTCGGACACTCCTTTATGGTCAGGCACTGTTATAAGGTCGGACATAGTTATGAGGTCGGACACTCCTTTATGGTCGTACATTGTTACAAGGTCAGACACAGTTATGAGGTCTGACACTGTTATGAGGTCGGACACAGTTATGAGGTCGGACACTCTTATGAGGTCGGACACTCCTTTATGGCCGAACACAAGTTCATAGGTCGGACACTCCATTATTGATGTCGAACACTCTTTTTTCGTCGGACACAAACTGTTCCTTTGTGAGTAAGTTTCTGGTGAGCTAATTTAGGAAACGATTATATCTCTTAATTTTAATTAGGATTAGTTAGGTTGTTGCCATATTTTAGGGAATCTTTATCCTAAATTTTAGCTAACAACAATCAATCCCAATTCTAAGCAAAACATAATCAAATTTTCGGTTTCATCATGCATTCGAAGAACACTAAAACCGAAACTAAGAATCATCATCATAAAATAAACACCATAACCGGAATCATAATCCTCAAACGTTAATAGATTTTATAAAAAAAACATCGTTCATCATCGATCTCGAATGCATAATGAGACCAAAATAATAAACGGCTGACAATTTTTTTTTCGATTGACTTAATACAGCTGTTAAACATCATCAGCCGAAAGTCTGAGTTTTGAAACAGTTTTCCGATTTAGATTCCAGACTTATGGAAAACCAACAAAATCGATTATGAGCAACATCGCTCTGATACCACATGTTGAATCGATTTTGTTAGTATGTAATGGAAAACACATAAACATATACCTGAGAGATTCGTGAGACCTGCTACTGATGCTGAAATCGATGAGGTCGACATAACAGTCAGTCGGTTCGAGTTCCCTTTAGGGTATGCAGTTATGATGGCTAATGATCCTTTGCAGAATCGGTTATGGGAGAGAGAGTTAGGGGCGAATTCTAAGAGGTGTTATGATTATTATTTTGTGATCTTCCTCCAACCCTAGTAATCTCTTCCTATTTATGCATACCCAGGGGACACCCTAGTTAGGCCCAACTAATGATAAGTCCGTCCATCAAAGACTAATCAGTTATGGGCTTAGAGTATTTAGCAATTGATCAAACATAATATAAATGATTATAATGGCTACAGATAAATATACAAGACATAACGTATATTTATTCCAACACACAATCCATCTGAAGTACAAGCACTTTCAGATTGAAATATTTTGATACGTTTGAAGAAATCTCAATTAAACAGTTCAAAAAGCTAATTAAGAATGCATGAGTATCAGACCTGTGCAGATTTTGTTAGCTAGGTTCGGAATCGGCGGAACACTTGTTTACTGGTTATCCAGTTGCTATGGATCTTTGGCAGGCTGTTTTTGCTTGGTGTAAAGTGCCAAGTTTTTTTGCCTTTCATGTTAGTGATTTACTGAATTATCATCGGACGGCGAAAACTAGTACTTGGATTCGGAAAGCTTTTTATGGTGTAATCCAAACGACATTCTGGAGTATATGGCGGGCCAGGAATGATTTGGTTTTTAACCAGAAGCCGTCTCGGTTCGGAAGCTCGTGGAGGAGGTTAAAGTCATGTCTTTTCTATGGATTACAAGTCGGGGCAAAATGTCGGCTATGGCATGGGAGGATTGGTGTAGATTTGATTCGGCAAAAATGGGCTAGATCGGCTGGTTGTTTGGTTGTTTCTTTTTTGTTCGGCTGTTGTATGTTTTTTTCCTTTCGGATTGTAGTTGGATTTCCTTTCGGGTTTTGCTAGTGTCTTGCTAGCGTTCTAATAAAGTTTTGTTTGGCCGATAAAAAAAAAAAAAAAATGCATGAGTATGTTTTTATCTGCCAAGTATCTAACCCAAAATAATTAAACTAAAACAATGTTTTATATTGCATGCCCAATATCTTTTTTTTCCTCACTCCACGTATTTCACTCATTCGTATTTCATCATCTTTTTTTTTTTTTTAGTGTATCTTATTTAAAATGTATATTTTTGAAATAGTTAACGTTATTACTAATTATTTAACATTTTTTTTATTCAGAGCTTCAAACCTACTATATGTGGCGCTGTTCGTTTTTTGCTCAGAAGCACTTCTGACCTCTTTTGTCTGCGCCACGCAGACGCGCGCAGACGTTTGGGGTCTGCAGATTGTTTATTTTTTGAAAGACCTTTCAGTACTAAAAAAATGTCTTCCTGACCTCTTCTTGGTGCAGATTTATTCTAAAGTCTTTTAAGGTCTTCTCCGCTTCTCTTCTCCTCACCCACCACCACCACCACCCACCACCACCAACCACGGTCGACCATCACCATGGTCCACCACCACCACCGTCCACCACCACCACCGTGCACCACCACCACGATCCACCACCACCTACCACCGTCCACCAACACCACCACCGTCCACCACCACCATGGTCAACCACCACCACGGTCCACCACCACCACCGTCCACCACTACCACGATCCACCACCACCATGGTCCACCACCATCCACGGTCCACCAACACCACCGTCCACTACCACCACGGTCCACCACCACCTACCACCGTCCACCACCACGGTCCACCACCATCCACCACCACCGTCCACCACCACCATCTGCCACCAGACTGCTATAAAAAATCAGTTTATTTAAATTTCAGTTTATTTCAGCAGCCTGCAGACATTAACAAATAAACAGTCTTCTTCTTGCAGACTGCAAACCTTTGGTCCACCTCTTCTCCTGCAGATGTCTGCAAATGTGGTCCGCAAACTACAGACCTTTTCCTGCAGAAAAAACAAACAGCACCTGTGTATATAGAGAGAGAGGCGATGGGAGTGGTGGGGTGTGTGTGCGGGGGAGGGGACGTTGAGATTATAAATCGACCCGATCTTTGAATCAACCCTATATATCTATACCACATATAATAAATTCACAAGGGTATTTTGAGATACCCAAAAATAACAACATTTTTTTCTTTAATGCATAAGTTACAACCCTAAAATTAGAGTAAACTAGTCTTTCAAACACTTTTATATTTTAATACACTTGTCTTAATTACACCTTAATTCTCTCAGTTTACTAAACTTTTACTTATTTAAATAATAGTTATACTTTTTCTTATTATTTTAAGTCAACTGTCTCTAGATTTTAAACAACAATAATTTTTTTTATAGGTTAATAATTTAAAAAATGATGTGTTGCGTGATTAACAATATGCAAGGGTGAATAATAACTGAAAACAGATGGAACTAAATCAATTGAAAACTGAATTAACAAAAAAACCAAGTTAACCTAAAATCGGTTACCAGTTTTTTTTGTAACCTTAGTTAACCGAAAATAACCAGACCAAAACCGAACACTTTATGTATTCATATATTCTTACTTTCATATATTTTATACCCCAATTTCATGTACTTTTAACGTCAAGTTATTTATTTTTTAAATCTTATACTTATTAATTACTTTTAACGGAATTAGAATTATTTTAATAAGCATAAAAGGTTATTTTAAAATTCTAAGTTTGGCTCTGTTTATCCAAATTCACTTGAAACAACCCATTTTTATTAGAAAAAAAAAAAAAAAAACAATTATCATGATTTGTGCCTAACCCAAAATCTCATTACTCAAATGTGGTTTGCGTTTATTTCCATTTAAGTTTAATGGTTGGCCATTTCGTTTATACCTATTGACACTACTAGAAAAATAGCCTTTCTTGACATTTATTTTATGACATACACCTATTTAATGACATGCAAAAGTGTATGTCATAAAAAAATTGTCATCTTTGATAAAAACTGATAAATTCTTGACGATTTTTACTGCGTGTCAATAATTTTCCGTCATAAATTAAAAAAGCATGACGATAAATAAACCTGCATGTCATGATTTTGTGTCATCCCTCTGCACTCCCCTCACGCCTCCCGATAACCCCCA
Source organism: Ambrosia trifida (assembly GCA_028751855.1). Taxonomy (NCBI): domain Eukaryota; kingdom Viridiplantae; phylum Streptophyta; class Magnoliopsida; order Asterales; family Asteraceae; genus Ambrosia; species Ambrosia trifida. The sequence continues at coordinate 63,076,431 of CM054125.1, forward strand.
CTCTCTCTCATATTATAACTTACTTTTTGTTCATCTCTGATCATAAATTGTGAAAACCATCTCTCATCTCGTTCACTCTATAAACCTTTCACTGAAGATCCAAACCATGATATTGTTTAACCATCCATCTAACTCAAATGCATTGACTTGTTGCGATTCATGAAGATTGTGAACGTCACTCCACCTCTCTCTATCTCATTCTTCACAAAAACCCCTTTCACTGAAGATCGTGAACGTCAATCTGAAGTGCGTAACTGTTATCAATTTTTAGGGCTTTTACTTAGAGGGCTTTCATCGTTCAATCGATTTACGGTTCAGACATGAACTCTTGTGCCAGGTAACTGTTGTCGATTTTTAGGGTTATATATTATGCTTTGAAAGCTATTTTGCTGCAAATATGTTATCAAGGGTTTTTTAGATCTTTGCCTTAATGAATATGAATATTATAGTTACTTTATTGGTAAAATGATTCAGTAGGTTGGCTCCGATTTAGGACTATCCTAGACAGCCCGGATAATACACATGTTATTCATACTCATGTGTCGTTATAATCAGAGTATATATATTTAGCTTAGTTGGCTTCGATTTAGGCCTTTGGTTAAATGAGTGTGATCTCTTGTTATTTATTAGTATGATGATTTAGTAACTGTTGGATCATATAAGTTGATTTCTGCCATTAATCTTAAAATAATAGTATTTGTTACATTCATACTTTGATTGATTCATATGTATTGTTTAATTTTAAGCAAGTGATTTGAATTCTGTTGGTCTATATTCATCATTTGGTTTAGCGTAACTGTTTTTATGTTTCTTATTCAAGTGTTTGCTAAGTGGAACTTTAATTATTAAGCCACCCTAATTTCTAATCCTAATTTCTAAATTTGTAAGTCAAAAGTGGCTAAATTCGATCATTTTATGTATGTGATGTCCACTTCATTCATTATTATTTCATTGTTGGCCTGTAGGTTGTGTTACACCGGCTAGCTGAACCATAGTAATTGACCCATGAAAACATGAATTTAGAACTAATAAATAGCTGGAATAAGTTTAGTTAGCGGAGTAATGAATAGAGTAGTTGATCTTTAACAACTGTAGTTAACTTAGCAAACATATTACATATATTCTAAACATCCAGAGTACATAGAAGACATTTGAAGGTTCATATATAAAACATGCTAGAATATAAAACAAAAAGAACTAGATAGAATACAAATTCTCACTGTTCGAATCTGTAGATGCGCCTCATGGGGTTTTGTTTGAGCTGTGTTATTGATGAAAATAGTTAGTAATTTAATTTTTAAAAGATAATATAATTTATTTTTTATTCCGTCTCGGTTCATGGTTCCGTACTTTTAAACCTTGAATTACTGTGCTTGACATCTGAGTGATTGTTTTTTGGTGAAAAGATCACTGGGATATACAGGGCTATGACTGTTGTGAGAGTTGGCCAAACTCAAAGGACTGTCAAATCTTTATTCAAGGTATATGTTCTTTCGGTGTTCCAGCGTTGTTAGTTTAATATCTCGTAATCGTTATATAACTTGTGATTTTTATATTTTTCAGACTTGCATCGATTGTCTTCATATAAAGAAGACAGACAAGTCAAGAATGAATGAACAAGATCCAACGGAAACTGAAAATAGCTCTTCTACTTAAGATGGTCAGGAAACACCAATGGACGATGAAGAGCAGGCAATGATGTTAAACCTTTGTTATAACTAGTTGATTCATGTATGTTGCTTTTAGACTTATTATATAAACTGAATGCTAGGTTTTGGAGAGCGGGGCCTTGGTTCTCAGTGATAGAGGCATCTGTTGTATTGATGAATTTGATAAAATGTGTGAAAATGCAAGCAGCATGCTACATGAGGTGCAATATATATTCTCTTTTCTTCTATTACAAACAAGTTTGATCTTTTATTAATTTAGAGTATGTTAATCTCTTATATATGTACTGTCATTTGATCCTTGTATTACTTGTAGGTTATGGAACAACAAACTGTGTCAATAGCAAAAGCAGGGATTATTGCTTCTTTAAACGCAAGAACTTCAGTTTTGGCCTGTGCAAATCCAAGACGTGGTTCCCGTTTTATATCCATGATTGACCTTAGTCGAAGCGCCAACAGAGGTTTTTAAGTGTCGAATATAATCTAATGTTCGCTTTGTTTACATTCGCATATGCTTTGAGCTTAATGGTCTATATTTTTGTTCAACCAGATAGCGGAGGAACCTCAGACAAAGGTGCTGAATGGTAATCATGATACTGAAATCGAATCATTTAGAGCTTTAGCTGGTGACTCTAATGCCAGCTCCCTAAAGGAATTCATAGATAAAATTAGTTCAGATGTTGAAGACGGCAGTAGTTATCCAACTTCTGATAAAGTTCACCGGACAGTAAGAATTTGTTTTCCCAATCATTCGTTTCAGGGAGTTTGACAGAGCAAGATTAGATATAGAAGAGGGCAGCGGGTCCCAAGAGCAGTCTCTTCTTAAGGAGCGTACTACTCTCATGAGAAGTACGGGACAGGTACGTTGAATATGCTTCCTGTTTAAAAATTGTGTATATGAGTTCGCTTCTTTTTCTCTTTAGTATCTGAAGTATAGAATGAGATGATAAATTTTTTAAGAAGTAATGTTCTAAGTAGCACAATGAGCGAACATCTAACCCCTTGTTTAGTGTATTAGTTGCAGCTACAATTTTACCAGGTGGATGTGTTGCAATTGTTTGCACCATAGACTTCAACAAGAGACTAGCTATCTTAATCCCTATAAGAATTCAGACATTCCACATGATCCCCACAGTGACTAACTTTGACTTTTCTAATTTGCATATCCTTGTAATTGATGATAACTATTTGAGCCCAATTAGAAATCTTGACATTGTTACTTGTTGACATATTACCCTCCATACAATTCTTAGGGTCATAAGAACATTTGGGTTTTGCTTTGCAGGCTTGGAGAAATGGCAACAATAAAGAAAAAAACACATGCCTAAGAACAGGTTTGGTTTGCAACTTTACTGAAGTCACCATAGCATGTATCTCGCAATCAAACTACTCATGAGTAGCAATGTAAATTAAGGCAAAATAAACGTAGCGATGTTCTATGATTTATGTAAAATAATTGGCCGGCCTTGACTAATGTATTAATTTTATTGTTGTCTCAGGTTGGGGGAGGAGTGGATTATTACGGGGATAAGGACATGGATGTCGTACACGAAGAATGGTTAGGCTACACCGCGACATTTATTTTCAAATGATCGAAACTTGTTTGAAGACAATATAATGTCGATACAATATATTTTTGTAAACGTTAAACGTTGTCTCGGATTAGTTTGTAATTAGATAATATGGATTATATAATGAAATGATGTTTTTGTTATTAGTTTGCTAATTATTTTCTATATAATAAAATGACAATAAATCCAGGAGGGTAAATATGTAATTTTACAGAGAATTTTTTTTTTAGATTAAAAAATTATGACACGCAAATAACGTCATGAAATTCTGTCATAAAATGTGTCGCTAAAAACTGTCATAAAAATGTGTGTCATTAAAAAGTGTCATAACGCGTGTCAATAAATGATGTCATAAATGTGTGTCATAAACAGATGACACGCGAAAATATGTCATGTTAAATTTATGACACCGCCATCCTTGACATTTTTTTCACTGTCATCAGACCCCTTTCTTGACACGCAATGCGTGTCAAGAAAGGGCTTTTTTCTAGTAGTGTGATTAGGGTTTTGGGTTTCATACACCTTGTGACATCACATTCTGGGAGTGTAGCATCACATTCTGAAGGTTTGTCATTTGTGACAGTCTTCTATTGATGTCTGATATATATGGGTCAGGAAGTATGATTCCCAATTAGGGGTTTGTGATTCCTAAATCCCATTAATTATTCTTTGAACTTTTTACGTGTTACAATGACGTTTAGGTAATTGACACTACAAGAAATGTTTTTAATAATAATAAAAATAAAATCCTCATAAAACAGTAACATATTTATTTATAATTTATAAAATAAAACAAGTCCACTAAGGCCATGAACTTGTCAAACACTACGTAGATTTATTTTTATTTATATATGATACATTTTTATTTGAAAGGAGTTCGGTCCCCACGTCATTTGTAACTCGCATATAGTGAAACACTGCACCATCAAAACAAATATAAAGTATCATCACAAGAAAGTTAAAGACATATTAAATAAAAAAACATAATGATAAAAAATTTTCTATAATATTTCAGTTATGTACTCACGTGGAACAATCGACTGTGGAACTAATTGGTACGTTGATGATAACCCCACATTTACCAGGAAGATCTTTAGCAAGATCCTCCCTAATTTGATACTCACTTGCTGCGGCTTTAGCGCAATTGCACGCGGTTTGCCTATCGGCCGTAGTTGAGACCTCGGCTTGAAGAGTCTTCAACCCGTTGCAGCAATCGGGTAGTGGTGTCCCACCTATTTTTAGGTAGCTTAAGCATGGTCCAAGTGCACGGTCAACATCAGGACAAGTGATGGATTCGTTTGGCTGCACCATGAACTCGGCTACGACTAGCATTGCCAATACAACTATCACGACTCCTTTCATGTTTGATGGTAGACCACACTTTGGTTTTGTGTTACGTATGCTATGTATATGAGTAAGCAATATGGATTTATAGAAGGTAGACGACGACGCGGTGACATTATTTTTATTTTAAGTGTTTTAGTCATGGAGCGTGACAAGATCACTATGAATTAATTCGTAGTTTGTCATTTTAAGCTGTATATATATCGCTTGCGTGACGTGTGTTCCTTGTCTATTTTAAGTCACACGTCTAAATATAGTGAACTTAATGATACATTTTATAATGTTTTAAAACTCTTTTTCTGTTTGAAATTTTATTGTTGCATCATCATCCTTGCCTCCTCGGTTTACTACTTTGCCATCAATTATAGTATGTGAATGGTTTTTTGTTTGATGTATAATTTATAACCTTCACAAGGTTAAATGGCGGATCCATGAATTATTTTCTTATGAGGTGATTGAAGGGTTTGACCAGACTTTTAAAGGGGACACCCGCTCCCTTTAAGATGTATATAGGTCCGTAACTGACAAGGGTTAATTATTGTTTTTAATTTCCCTTATTGAAACCTAATTATCTATGCAAAGATTCCGTGTAACCAGCTTGAACATGGAATTATCGATCTATTTAGAAAGGTAAAAGTTTAAGTACGATATTTTAGTCACTTGTGAAAATGAAGAAAGGAAATAAAAATGACATTAAGTAAATTTAAAATTTTCTAAATCAAAGGGCTAACATACGGCTACATGCAAAAGGAAGCCTTGATGATGTGATTCTAATAGGCAATAGCATCACAATGTTACACGAAATCCACTCTGTTAATCAATTCTGAATATAATTAAGTAACTGAAAACATAATAATAATAATAATAATAATAATAATAATAATAATAATAATAATAATAATAATAATAATAATAATAATAAGAATAAGAGAAAATTACAGTTTTCGTCCCTGTGGTTTGCCTAAACTAACAGGTTCAGCCCAAGCTTAATACCCTGAGTACCCGTGGTTTCTTTTTCTAACACTTTACGTCCCTGAGACTAACGGCCGTCAGTTGTTTCGTTAGTTTGTGGTGAAATGACTATTATACCCTTAATTGTTTGGGTGAAATGACTTTTATACCCTACCTTCTTCTTCTCCAACCCACGCACCCACCACCACCATCACCACCACCACCTGCAACACCACCACCATCACCACCATCACCTCCACCACCACCACCACCTGCAACATCACCACCATATAAGTTCATCCCTGTGAGGTTAACTCCAACAACCATACCATTCCATCTGGAGCACTTAACCCCAGTCTAGTTTCGACAACCCGACCCGACCCATATCAGTTTCTGACCCGGGTCATGAACATGTGACGTAAAAAGAACAAGTGAAGCTCTGTCTTGAACATTCAGAGGCATTTCATCGAACACATTGTCTGCATTAACAACCGCAGAACAAATCAGTATAATTGGTTTTCGCTGAGTTATGAGGCAGAAAGATAAATTTAGTCTAATTTCCTTTTCTTTAATTCTCTTAAGTTCTTGTCTTTTTCTACTAACTTTGATACACACCATGATTCACCATCGGAACTTCAGACAGCCTATTTGAAATAGAACCAGGTGTTTCGGGTTCGGAGCCGGATCCAGAGGCAGTGGCGGTTATGGTGGATGCAGTTGTGCTGGAACAATAATCGGTGTTTTTGATGGTAAAAGAGGAGGGGATGTTGGGTTGGTGTTGGTTATTGAAAAATGATTCTTGGAGGGCTTTGGTTAAGGCGAATTTTGTTTCTTTGGCGAAGGAGTCCGGGTACCATGAGTCGGTGATGATGGATTTGAATAGCCATGGTTCGATACTTTGATTGTTGCCAGATTGTTTGATGAAGCCATGGGTTAATGATGGTGATGGCTTGTTGTAGATTTTTTTTTTTTTATTGGAATGAACTATGAAGGTGTTTGATGTGAATACATTTGGGTGAGAGAGAGTTGCAGTGTATAGGTTGGGGAGATGGCAGATAAATAAGGCGGTGAGATTGGAGAAGAGAGGATATGGTGAGGAAAGGGAGGGTAGCGGTGGAGATGGTGGTGGTGGTGTTGCAGGTGGTGGTGATGGTGGTGGTGGGTGGGTTGGAGAAGAAGATGGAAGGGTATAAAAGTCATTTCACCCAAAAAATTAAGGGTATAATAGTTATTTCACCACAAACTAACGGAACAACTAACGGCCGTTAGTCTCATGGACGTAAAGTGTTAGAAAAAGAAACCACAGGTACTCAGGGTGTTAAGTCTGGGCTGAACCTGTTAGTTTAGGCAAACCACATGGACGAAAACTGCAATTTTCTCTAATTATAATAATAACTAATAGATTGATGGGTGAGCAAATGATGTAGAGAGATTGTTGGTGGACGATATTGGAACAAGCGGATATTGTAAGAAACACACTCACGACTCTTTTCTTTTTTATTAAAAGCAAACCACCACACAATTACAAAATAAATAAACCCTATTTATACTTAATATAACTTGATCACCAAGCTACTTATTCTAATCAAATAATGACTCCTAACTAGATAAATATACCATCTAGACCTATCAAAACTTAACTGATAAACATTACATTAAATTATCAGTTAAATAATAAATTAAAACTAAGTATATCAAGATCAAACCCAACAATCTCCCCCTTAATCTTGATATGGTCCCTCCTAGATCCTTGATTTCAAGTAATATATGTCTTTATCCACTGAACTGTTCATGAGTCTCAAATTCTTGCACTCGATGATGAGAATTATTTTTTCATTTTCATGCCCTATCGCCAACATCATTCCTTGCTTCTTTCCAAGGCCATTAGTTTTGGACATCATCATTATAATCACTATTCATTGCACCAATTTGTATTACACGATTTTTTTTGTGGTATTCTACTCCAATTTGTATCGCGCTGTCCAATCACCCACTCCTTGAATCACACAAGTTAATCGTCACTTATTCCGAATGCACCCTTCACAGGTCAAATTTGGTCTCTCACTGGTCTAGATTGCCCACACGATCGATTTCTCTTTATTTGCCTCACGCAATTTTCTTCACACATTGGCAACAAACTTTGATTTCTTAAGAAAATGATCTCAGCTGTGACACCCTAGGAAAATTCCACATCGGCCGTGGCCAGGAGAGATCCTTGGTTCATGTGTAATCCAATGCCTCTTAAATCACCAACGCGTTTTGGGGCTTAATGTTAGTGGATGAGAGGAGAACTTCATAGTTAAGCATGCTCAGGTGAGAGAAATTTTAGGATGGGTGACCTCCTGGGAAGTCTCCACTGGGCAACCAAAAACAAATCCGTGAGCTCTGGATGGGCAACCCATTGGGGCAAAGCGGATGATATTGGTGGTGAGAGGGGCCAGATGTTACAGATGGTATCAGAGCCACTCCTGTGCCGTTTGGGATGGTGGGTGCATACCTCATCAGGGACGATGAGACTCTAACAAGGGGTGGATGTGACACCCTAGAAAAATCCCACATCGGCCGTGTACAGGAGAGATCCTTGGTTCATATGTAATCCAATGCCTCTTAAATCACCAACGGGTTTTGGGGCTTAATGTTAGTGGATGAGAGGAGAACTTCACAGTTAAGCGTGCTCAGGTGAGAGAAATTTTAGGATGGGTGACCTCCTAGGAAGTCTCCACTGGGCAATCAAAAACAAATCCGTGAGTTCTGGATGGGCAACCCATCGGGGCAAAGCGGACAATATTGATGGTGAGAGGGGCCAAATGTTACATCAGCGTACTTTTCCTTTACTCCTGTTACAACTCAAAGTTAATTCATCTTTCATTTTTTCTAGAGAGAATTACACAAATTATCCTTTAGTTACTATGAAATTGCATCCTATGTCCTCTTTGGAAAATTTTTACACCTTATGTCCTTTGTTTTATACAGTTGTTACACTCTATGTCCTTTAGACCAAACCCAGTTAAAAAAACTCAGTTAACTTATACACATCCCCTCACGTGAGGGGCAAATCTGTCAATTCACCCTCATTTCTTCTCCCACCTTATTATACCATTTAGAAAATTCAGAAATTAGGGCTAAATTCTTCATTCGTTATTCTTGAATCAAATTAGGGTTCCACTTATAACTACCACTTGACTTACTCATGAATCATGGGTATAGAAATACATAAATGTAAAAGTATGAATAAATTGAAATCTCACCCTTAATCCCATCTAATCGAACCATGGAAGGGGCTTACCTAGTCGGAGCTTAAAAACCCCCTTCATTTACATGCTTAATCAAGCCACCTGAAACTCCTCTCATTCGTTTAAATTTCGTATTGTCTTCTCCAGCCTCACACAGGTAAGGTTGCACAAGGTTTAGAACCAGATATGAGGTTTGAAACTTTTAACCAGATCCGGAATCGAAGCTTAGAGGTGGTGGTTGTAGGAGACCATGAGACGCAGAGGTGGTGTGGTGGTGATCTAAACTAAGAGTGAAGCTACCGTGGTGGAGGGTGGTGGTTTGGTGGCGACATCGAAGAACAGGGGAGGGAATTCTTTAACATAAGGTGAAGCAATTTCCAAGTTTGGTGTAGAATTATCACTGTGATGGTTTCGGAATTTGCAGATATTATTTTCATGCTATTTACACTTGGACATTCATGTGTTACATGAAGTAGAATTTATAACAGAAATATATCATCCTCATGATTTTGCTGGAAAAAATGGTATATGATTATTGGCCTATGATACAAAGATGTTGGATATGTGATCTTCCAGTTATTTAAGATTAAAAAAAACTTGCATTTTTTCTTTGTAATCTGATATGGTGTGTGGATTTTTATTTGCATCTCGACTCCTGAAAATAATACGGTGGGAAAAGAAATGAGGGTGAATCAGGTTGGATATGTGAAAATACTGTTTGTTAATTTTTGATTCTGATATAAAGCCCTGAGAAAATCATGTCTGTTAATTTTTTATTCTGATATAAAGCCCTGATTTGCTACGAATGATTGTTATTGTAACACCCAACCGATGGCGGAGACATCGGAATGTCACGTATTGATGATTGTTCAGTAGCTCATTGTAACACCCCAACCGATGGCGGAAACATCGGGATGTCACGTATTGATGATTGTTTCAGTAGCACATGGTATAAATTGAAATTTTAAATAATTTACTCATAACATAAATATCCAAAATGAAATGATGTCTAGAAATCCCAAATACATGATATCAAATAAAGCAATAACTTCAAATAACTTCAAAATAAATTCCTCATGCATACTCTAAGCCTCAGCTTCGTTGTTACCTGAAACATGTAAATTTTGAAAATATTTTTGGGTCAACAAAAGTTGGTGAGAATTACATAGGTTTTGATAATCGAATAAAGCTTGTACAATTCAAGTGTCATGGCAAGTCTAGTCCATATGTGAAAACATACTAGAAGTAAATCGAGTGCATAATCAAGCCTTGTGACTAGAATATTGTGGTCCATCCCATACGCTCATGGTTCACTCGATTATGTTATGCGATAACAATCACCCACGCTACCTATGTAGGAGGCACGTATCTGGGTGGGATTGTCAGTCTAATAGATCTATCATTGTATACCGTCGGCTGATCAATGTTAATGATTATGCTAGAATATTGTGCTTACCCTAGTCATGTTTAAGACATAATGCAACATAGAAAAACACATAGACACTTTATGATTGAATTGCATATAGAATGTTGTAACATGTTTCACCCCAAAAATAGTGAAATTGAAAAGGGGCTATGTAAAACTCACTTTAGCAGAATGTTATATCTCGTGAAAGATAGAATATGTGTTGCGCAACAATGCCAAGTATTACCCTATAATTAAGGTAATAAATATGTCTAAGCCTTTCTAGTCTACAAATATATTCTAGGGTTTCGAATTGGGGATAAGGGTTCGTTTGATTAATAAATAAAATGTTTGGTAAATAAGAGAAATTTGATAAATAAATAAACAAAAGTCTTTTTGTAAATTTAAATTAAATATGGTCACAATAATAAGCTTTAAGTATGAAAATAATTTTTATAAAATTATTTTCTTAAAATTAGAATATTAAATCTATTTATTACAAATTGTCAAAATATAACTTTAATATTTAAAAATACTAAAATTAAAGAATTATTAAATTAAAAATTGTATTTCTGTTCCAAATAAATAGAAATAATTTATATAAAATTTTGGTGCAAAAATATTGAAAAATGAATTTATTATGATTTATTTATGATTAAAACTAACAAAAATTGATTAAAAATATTAAATAAATGATTTTTCAGAAATAAAAATCATTTCAGAAAAGTTTATTGTTATAAAAACTCAGAACAATTTTTGTGGAAATTTATATAATTGTTTTGATATTTTTATAGAATTTTATAAATAAAATAGAATAAACTTGAATTATTTATTATATATATTAAATAAATAAATTTTGGAAAACTAAAAATTGTATGTTAAACTTTTCCACTAGAATAATATGAAATAATTTTTGTAGAATTTATGAAAGAGTTTTAGTATTTTAAAATGAATTTTTAAAAATACAAGGGAATATATATATATATATATATATATATATATATATATACTTAATAAAAAAAATGTTTGTTGATGCCATGGATCAAACCCGGGCCCTTGGCCGGTTCGTTTGTTTTAAATCACAAGCCCAGACTAACTGGTCTGGACCCTGAGAAAGATTAATCTTTGATTAATTTAATTATTTAATAAAAGAGAAAACTAATTTATATTCATTTTAAAAGAATTGATAAAAACCGTTTGTATGGGACTCGAACCCGCGTGCTTAGTATAACAAACATCAGACACAACCACTTGATCTAGATCAGTGGTTGTGTTTGATTCCAGTTCATTTAAAATATAAAACCACATGCTGAAACGTGTTCTTCCCCAATTTAAACGATCGAGCCCTAGAATTTACAATTGTTTGATTCACACAACAATAACCCAATTAATCAGAGGGTTATTGTTGTGTGAATGCCGATGACTAAAACCCACAAGAAAAAGGACACTTACAATTACGAATTCGTATGTATTGCTCGGTCAACAGAAAAAGTCAACTCGAACTAGAATGCTTCGTATAATGAATAAGAACAGAAATTGGAGGTTGAGAGAGTGTTATCGGCGAGTGTAGAAGGAATTGGGAGGTCCAATTTATAGGGAGAGGCTCGGATTGATGGATTTGGTAAGTTTGACCTCGTATTCAATGTGATGACGCGTAATCGTGTATAATTGGTATGATTTGGCCATCAAGATAGCGTGTAAGGGACGCGTAATCAACCAATAGTCACCAATCATTCCTAATCTGGATATAAACGCGTTTGATTTGGTTAATTAAGGTAGATTGGTGTCACAGTTGACTTTCCTAGTCAACTGTGAAGAACTAAACTCGTGATATAATAATTATATGTTGGGAATTATACCAAGTGTATGTAGACCAGATGGTTGAGCTTGTTGTGATGGTTGACCCGGCTTGGGCGCGGGTTCGATTCCCGGCCCAAGCACATTATTTTTTTTGACATTTAAATCATATATATATATATATGTATATTATATATAAGTAATATAGTATTAGGGTTCCAAATGCGTCACAATAATATTTAAAAGCGAATAATAATAATAATGAAACTTGACGTTTTTATTCAAAATAATTGTAACGTACAAGTATTAATGCGTAATGTTACAGTCTCCCCTACTTTTAGGAACTTCGTCCCGAAGTTGGAGTTGGAGAGTCTGGTGGAAAAATATGTGGTGTAAGCGAAAGATTTTGACTAAAACAGGATTAATTGATCATACAAGTTACAAAAACTAGGTGCGGAAACCCTAGCTTTGAACAAACAAATAAAACTCAAATCAAAACACAATCAATATCATTTTCAAAGCTTTTCATAGATTAACTTGTTCATAAACTTGATTACAATGACACTTTGGTTAATCTAGATCAATTACAGACACTCTCAAACAAACCTGGAACCTGACCTCAAAACACACACAACTAATAACTCTCTATGACTCAAAAACACACAAACTCTATATATAATGTCTGCACATTCGCCCAGTAGGTATGGTCGAATGTGGAATTCTTCCACATTCGCCCACTCTAGGGTACGAATGTGTTCTTCTGATCAGGTTCCATTCTACCTTCGCCCAGTTACCTTCTACCTTCGCCCAAACTGCTCTACATTCGCCCAGTTATTCTACATTCAACCCATCAGCAACTTCTATCATATGTTAACATCCAATCACTAGTCGCAAAACGCATCTACAAACTCCCCCTCGACTATTGATTGGATTGTCTTCTGTCTTCGTCCATGGCTTTGTTCAACAACTTAATTCTGAGCTGTTTCTTCTGCTCTTTGGTCATTTCAGGCTCTAACTTTCTCTTCACCGGTTTCGACACATTTGCCATCTTCACCATCTTGCCAAGTTTGTTATCCAAATTACTCCCCGCATTAATATCATATGCAAAGCAAACTCCAACCACTTGAGTATACTTCTTTGCTTGATCAGCGTCATTCGGCTCACAATAAATCGGATTATAGAAAAGCATGATGATGTCTTCAAAAGTACAGTTAATCAACCACATCGGATCAAATACATGAACATGCTTGTATTTGTCCTTCCCGTCTCTCAACACTATCACTGCTTCAGCCTTCCTCCAATCATAATACCAGAAAATAAAGTCAGCACTGAAATGTTGTGGCATGGGCATCAAAGGTATTTTCCTCATCACTTCAGGTGCCTTGTATATCAAAGTAACCCGCTTCAGCTTGGTTTTAGGATCAATATCCCTATGAACTTTCCTTCGGGGATATTGTGGCTTGAATCTATTCCATCTCGTTCTACTTTCCCAAACCAGCTTGTCTGCACACCAACCGACATGTGTATTGTTCACTGAAGCACCTGACATAGGGAATCTACATAAATCTCTGACCGCCCAGTACGGTAGAGTTAGCAAATCAATGAATCTGTTAAAGTACAAGATCCCTTTTTCCCATTTGGCAGCTAGACACTTCAGCCTGCCCAAATATGTCCACCCGAGAGCTCTGCCTTTGAACTTGGCATTGTGAAATCTATAGAAATTTCCTTGAGCTTCAGGCTTTGGTCGGTTTTCATCCATTTCTCTTAATTTCTTCAAATAACTCTTCAATTCATCAGATTGATTTGAAGACTCTTGCTTATCAGCACCAAACACCTTCTCTACAAACTCTGCACTTCTTTGCTTTGCCTTTTTCTTCGCCGAAATGTTTGGTGTCTTAGTAAAATCAGGAAATATCTCATCTTCATCAGTTTGTCTGAAGTACTGTGGAAATTCTTCATGCGTTATGTCTTCAACTTCCACTTCATCAAACTCAGGAGTATTCTTGTCATCTGAGTGACTTCCAATATCTTTTTCAGAAATATCTGGAATCGACTCATCTACAATAAACTCCTCAAATGTTTTCCCTACTCTCTGTGCAAGTCCATCCAGAATTTCCTTTGCCACAGAAGCAGGTACTTCACCTTCTTCAAGATCAGGATCGTTGTATTCGAATTCATATCTCATGTCATCTGTTTGGAATATCTCAGCAAAACATCCTGTGAACTCAATAGTCCATTCTCTTCTTTCCAACATATCTATATATACTTGTTTAACATCATCTGTTAAAGATCTCACTTTTTCATTCCAGAAGATACTCTCATCTGAATCAACGTTCTCACCTTTCTTTTTCTTCGAACTTGATTCTCCAGCATTTTTCTTTTTAGGTGTTCTCTTTTCAAACGTAAACTTTGACGTATCATCTCCTCCATCATTATCATCACTACTACTACTATCATCCTCTTTCTGACTCTCAGACCCTTCTGCATCATCATCATCATCATTCTTATCATCCTCATCATCACTTTTCTCTGACTCTTCATCATCCTCATCATCATCTTTTTCTTTGTCCGATTCAGACGGTTCAAGTCAACTTGCTCTTCTTCTTTTTCTTTATCTTCTTCTCCCTCCTTCAACTTGGGTGCAACATTGTACAAATTATCAATCAAATCACTAAGGCGTTTGTTCTCAGCCTTTAGTTCTTTGTTGTCTTCTTTGATCAACTTTAGCCTGTTCTTGTTTCTTGAACATTTACCCTCAAGCTTTTTATTCTTTGCTTCAAGCTTCTTAACCTTCTCGTTAATCTCATCTTGATTTGACTTAGAAGCTACCACTATCTGAAGCATCTTTTCTTCATTCTGCTTGAACTTGGCTATTTCAGCTTGTTGAGCCACTATCATCTTCATCATGTCATCCATTTTCTTGTTCACCTGCTTCATTACATCATCATCCACAGTGACCTTCTTAGATTTGGATCTAGATGGCTCAACTTCAACTTCCTTTTCTTTCTGAGGCTTTCTAAACATGTCAAGTACATTATCCAGTGCAACATTTAATTGATCAACTGATAATGTCTCTGCCTCTTTAGATTTCTTTTGCTTTTTAGTGACCGGTGAAGACAACTTTGATGACGTACCAGCATCGGGTACTCTTTTTCCCTTCAAAAGTTGGACTAATTCTTTCTCTCTCAACTGCTTAGAACTTGTCTTTTTAGCCATGGTCTTGTGCTTAGGCTTGGGCAAGTTTACTACCACAGTCTCTCCAGTATTCAACTCATCCATGTCAACGCCTAATCCTTCATCTTCAACATTCAACGACTTCTTACTTTTCTCAGCTTCCTCAATTGATTTGTTTAAAGATTCAGACTCACCAACCATAGTGGCGTTACGTTTGGTGGCCCTAACATTCTCAGCATCAGAATCCCATTGTTCTTCTTCCTCAGTTTCTTTTGAATCCACTGATTCTTCATCCACCAAACCAGTACCTTTCTTAGCAGTTGTTTTCTTTCTCACCACCTGTTGCTTAGAGCTTCCTTGATCAGTCTTTCCCTTACCCTTCCCTTTGGCTCCGGGATTAACTACCTGTCTCTTCCTCTTAGTGTTTGCATCAGCATACACCAAGGGATCATCATTATCAGAATCACTGTTGTCATGTCTTGCTTTGTTCTTGCCAGGATCAGTGTAATCCTGACTAGCCAAAGCTCCAAAGAGTCTCCTGTGAGGTGGCTTTTCATTGTCTGGCACACCCTTATATCCTTTCATTCTCACCAATGTACGAATGTTCATGTGATCTTGACCTAGGATCATAGTTGGATCCTTCTTCAAATTAGGATACTTGTGATCAAAGATCATCATCAGGAATCTAGGGTATAACATGAAATACTTCTTCTTCAACCCCTTTAACATCTCCAGCATGTGATCCAGAATCATTCCAGATACGTTGAATGGTTTGTTGAGAGTCAACGCAACCAACAACGAACTTAAGCTTCTCCTCATGACATCATATCCTCCACTAACACAGCCAAATACATGAATGATGACGTGTGCAAAGTATTTAAACTGCACACTCAATTTCCCTTTGTGCATCGAACCATCAGTAATTGCTCCCTTATACTTCATTCTAAGGAAACATGCCTTCTGTTCTGTCCAAGATAACTCCCTGGGATCTTCACTTACTTCAAAATTAATCTGAAGTGCTTCTCGAATATCAGACTCTGTAAGGAACATCTCCATTTCCTGTATCTTGCTTCTAATGATTGTCTGATTCTCCCAGAAGTCATACTTTGCGTTCTTGTAGAAGTCTTCAATGATGTCTTTGTAAATGATAGTCGGAGTAGCTAAAGCATAGACAACTCTGCTCCTCTTCAAGAATTCAATGATACCAGTAAACTCTACATTCTTTTCAACATCGCCAAGATAAGCACAGCAGTTGTGTGTTTTCTCAAACGGCCAGCTTATCGGTGTAGATGATTCAGCCTCTTGAATAGTTTCTTGAACTGGATCAGTAACAACATTCTCAACTGGAATCTCAATATTTTCAGTCTGGTCAGCCATCTGCACATCAAAATCAGAAACAAGCGTCAAAATACAAAATCGACAAAAATTCAAAATTTTAAGATTTTAAGATTCCACATTCGCCCATTTTCATAGGGTCAAATGTGAGTTTTTCTGGTCAAATGTGATATTTTCTGGTCGAATGTGAAAAGATTTTGAATTAAAATCACATTCGCCCGTTTTGAAGTTACACTCGCCCAAAACCTTCCACCTTCGTCTGTTTCTAGACCCGAAGGTAGAACCTGTTAAACCCTAAAAATTTAAAAATTTTTCAATCTTGTTTTTAACACTTGATTTTGATTAGAATGTATACTAATATGGCCGGTCAAGACTCGTGAATCATCAATTTGTCCAATTAATCAATATACATCAGTTTTCCTATGGAATTAGGTCACCAATGTTTCGTTCAATCAATCAACACATTAAACGTTGTTAATAATCTAATTCCTTTATAATTCTCCCCCTAAAACTGATGTGTATTGAAATGCAAACAAGAACAATCAACGAGAAACACTCAAAGTCACTGAAATCTAAAACCCTAGGTACAGTTAGAAAAACGACGATTGTGGCCTGTTCATAGCTCCATTACCTGTGTTCTTGGTATGAAAATGATCAGTAAAACACAAGTAATCAAACGCACAAGTACAAGGAATTAAAGCAACAAGGTGTCCAGATCGAAAGAAAAATTTAGAAAAAGTATACTGAGGGTTCGAACCTCTGATCTGCTTATAAAGGCAAGCCACCTTCGCCCGTTGTAGTGGGCGAATGTGAGTCTATTCCACCTTCGCCCAGAGTAAATGACCCGAAGGTGAAACTTTCACCCGAAGGTGAATTTGTGTTTTAAAATGCCCACATTCGTCCAAATGAAAAACGGCCGAAAGTAAAGATTTTTCCACATTCGACCCAATTAAGGGGCGAATGTGAAATGGAAAAATCTGAAAATTTTGCCAAATCACGAATTCGAATCCCGTTCAACATTTTTCAATCTGTTAAACTTCCAAAACTCAAATTTTACACTTTTTGAATGATACAAAGCCCAGATGGTGTTATCAAATCTCAGAAATTGACCATCAAGCATCCCTGGTTATCAAAAATAAAGCAGAAATGCAAAAATTTTGGGTTTTCTGAAATTTTAATCTTTTTGGATTTTGTATCTTTTTGACAATAAAAGTAAAATGCAACAAAATAAAATGCATCAAAGTAAATGAAAGCAGTAAACATTTTGTGATGTCCGGTAAGAGGATCATATCAGTTTTCTGAGAAATCTGAGCACAGCGTAGATCTTTTTGTTTAATATTATCATTAGAAACAGTATGTGACACGGCAATTGCTGATATTGTGGTCCACTTAAGCTCACATGCAGACAATTACGCAATGCTTTAAAATGATACGAGTTAGATGTATTAGACTAACACATTGTGGTGCCCACACACATGACATACTCCCGTATCAAGTAATTGCACAAAGCTTCGTCGTAACGCGTGATTATGCCAGAGTTATCCGTAAAAATTACAAAGTATATAGCACAAAGGTGTACAGGTCAGCAAACGAATGTAGCAAAGTAACATGTGCGTATACACTAGGTTGAGGCTGATATTAACCACTGATTTGCATCAGAAAGTCAATACGATGTAATAATGATCTTTGATCAATAAAACATAAAGTTCCTCAATTCGGTAACTTTCGGTTTTGGCAATTAAGCTCTTTTTGCAAATATTCTGATGAAACTAGGTCCGTAAATCAATACGACAAAAGTTTAATCAGAATATCCCGGATAACCATAACATAACGACCCGAAACCTCAGATTTTGGCAATCCTATCAAACGAAATTACGGTACTAAGACCATATGCCCATGAGGTGTTCAGCCACGAACGCGTAGTTTGTTATGTTTGTATCACTAATGCACGCAATATTTAGTCTACGAAGCCTATCAGCATATCACACGTAGTCAACATACGCCTCATTATACTATACAATTCTTCAGCTTGTGTCAGATCCCCACTGATGTACTATCATTTCCTCTTTTTATCCAGGAAATCATTTTGGTTTTTCTAATTTTTAGGTCTTTTGAATTTTTCAATGTTTTTGGTTTTTCTGATAAAATGGCTCCCCCTAAAATAAAGAACATATTTTTGGGTTTTTAATTTTTCTGAAAAAACAAAACAAAAATTTGAAAGAAACAATCCACTCTGAAGCATCAACTTCTTTGAGAATTAAACAATCCCCTCGAAAGCATCAACTTCTTTGAGGATTACGATAGAAAAGAGAAATTCCCAATTAGCAAAAAATTAAAAAAAAAAAAAACCTAAAACTAAAAGCGATAAACCGAGGTGCCGATTAGTCCTGTTTTTCTTTTATATTGTTTACTTTTAAAAGATATTCAAAGCGGGATCTGTCAAAAGCTTTTGTAAACAAATCTGCACATTGGTAGTCAGTATGGATTTTGACCATATCTATCAATTCCTTAGCGTAACAATCACGGATAAAATGATATTTGATCCGGATATGTTTCGCCTTAGAATGATTTTCAGTATTTTTAGTTAATGCAATTGCGGCTTCGTTGTCACAGTGTATAGGGGTTTTAAGAAACTGCAAACCGTAATCCACCATCTGCTGTTGGATCCAGAGTACTTGCGAACAGCAACTCGAGGCTGCAATGTACTCAGCTTCACAGGTAGACAGCGCCACGGAAGTCTGTTTCTTGCACTGCCAGGTAATTAACCTGCTCCCTAAAAACTGGCAACCAGCTGTAGTAGATTTGCTATCTTTGTCGCAGCCGCCCCAATCCTTCAGATATCTAAGGATACGCTTGACCGCCGTCAGATGACTTTGTTTCGGCTTCGATTGATAGCGAGCACATAGACACGTTGCATACATAATATTTGGTCGAGACGCCGTCAAATACATCAGAGATCCGATGATTGCTCTGTATGTAAATGGGTCCGTCAGCTCCCCCTTAGCGTCCACTCCAATCCCGTGATTGGGTTGAATTGGGGTATCCATCGGCTTAGAGTCCTCCATCTGGAACCGGCTCAAGATGTCGGATACGTATTTCGTCTGGTGAATGAAGATCCCGTCGGGTCTTTGGTCCACCTGCAAGCCTAGGAAAAACTGCATCTCCCCCATTGCGCTCATTTCGAACTTTTCTTGCATGACATTTTCGAATTCCCTGCATAAAAGCTCGTTAGTTGAACCAAATATTATATCATCAACGTAAATCTGCACTAGAAGCAAATCATCTCCCGTCTTTTTCGTGAAGAGGGTGCAATCGACGAGGCCGCGCTTAAATCCTTTGGAGATGAGGTATGTACTTAGCTCCTCGTACCACTGTCTCGGAGCCTGGTGCAAACCATATAGAGCTTTGTTCAGCACGTAGACCTTATCCCGGTGGATTGGGTCCTCAAAGCCTGGTGGCTGCCCGACATAAACCTCTTCCTTGACTTTCCCGTACAGAAATGCGCTCTTAACGTCCATTTGATAAACTTTGAATTTCTTGTATGAAGCAAACGCAAGGAACATCCGAATAGCTTCAATCCGTGCTACTGGTGCATAGATTTCGTTATAATCAATCCCTTCGATTTGATGGAAACCCTGCACGACCAATCTGGCTTTGTTACGAACAATAACCCCACGATCATCCTTCTTGCACTTAAACACCCATTTAGTGCCTATTTTCTTCCTTCCCGGCGGCAAATCCGTGAGCGTCCAAACCCCCAATTTCTGGAATTGTAATAACTCCTCCTGCATAGCTTCAACCCAGGCATCTTCGTTCAAAGCGTCCTTGTATGTCCTTGGCTCTACCTGCGACACATAACACGCAAACGACCAATCATTTTGACTACCAGATTTTTGAATTTTGGCATATAATGCTAAAGCACCAAAACTCTCTGGCGAGTTAACGCTTCTCAGCTGCCCTCTGGTCATAACACCGCTTCCAGGATCACCGATAACTTGCTCCAGCGGGTGAATACGATGAATCTGAGATTCCGGATAATCAGGTACAGTAACTCCCGTCTGAACAGTCAAGTTTTCTACAGCATCCAGATCATGACCCGTGTTTGATGATGAAGCAACATCTGGAGTTGGAGTTGTGTTCACTGGCAGTGCCTCTGGTTCTTCTGCATGTTCAAGAATGACTTCTTCAAATTGTTCAACTTCAGATTCTGAAGAGTCTAATGAAGTTGAAGCCTCTTGAAACACTTCTTCCTCTTGTATAGGAGCATTGGTATCATTAGAAGCTGGTAGGGGGTTCACGGTGATTGGACGCACCAACGATGAAGTCGTCGCGTTTTCACACTCGTAAAGTAATCTGATAACAGCTTCTTCAACCAAGCTATCTAGATTGAATGATTCAAAGAAGTCTTTGTAATCAAACATCCAATCAGGACCCATGCCTTGCAAATTTTGAGTATATCGTTGAACTTCCACGTTAGCCCAATCCTCCACTCGACGAGTTTGCTTGTTGAATACCCATTTGAGCGGGGTTGCATATCCAACAAAGTATCCCTCCTCAGCTTTAGGACTAAACTTCTCACTTGGATTCAACATCGTGCATGGCGCCCCAAAAGGTTGTAGATACTCTAAGTTTGGCTTTCGTCGGTGTAACAGTTCATAAGATGTTTTACCAAACTTCTTCACTGTTAGAACCCGATTTAGTGTATAATTTGCTGCATAGATTGCCTCGTTCCAGAACATTACCGGAAGATTTGAATCAGCAAGCATTGTTCTAGCCGCTTCAATTAGAGTCCTATTCTTTCGTTCAGCAACACCGTTCTGTTGTGGGGTGTACGGAGCCGAATATTCATGATGTATCCCTTTGCTTTCACAAAGTTCATCCATCTTGGCATTTTTGAACTCCGTCCCATTGTCACTCCGAATTCTCTTTATCTTCACATTGTAGAGATTCTCCAATCGAGTGAACAGAACTTTCAAGTTGTTAAAGGTATCACTTTTGTTTTGCAAACACATCACCCATGAAAATCTTGAGTAGTCATCAGTGACAACTAAACAATAAAGCTCTCCAAGATGACTTTTGCGCTTGACCGGTCCGAATAGATCCATGTGCAATCGCTCAAGTGGCATCTCTACAGAGTTGACTTTCTTCACTTTGTGGGACTGTTTGTGTTGCTTCCCCTTCTTACAACTTACACACTTGTCATTCAGATGTAAATGTTTCACGTTTACTCCATCGACAAGCCCATTTCTCACAAGTTGGTTCATTTTTCTCAGATGAATGTGCCCCATTCTTCGGTGCCACATTATCGATTCTTTCTCAGTCGCTTTGGATAGAAAACATGTTATTTGCCCCTGTGATGTCATCGCCTCGGACATATCAAGAATATAGAGATTGTTGACGCCAGGTGCCTTCAACATTATCCACTCCTTAGGAATTTTGAAGCCCGGTTTGAGAATATAGCAGGATTTGTCATCAAAATGCACAGTAAATTGTTTATCACATATTTGACTGACACTCAACAGATTATAATCAATCTGCTTCACATAAGATATCCGCTCAAAGCTCACTATCCCATTACTCACGCTCCCCTCCATTGTGATATATCCACCTTTATTTCCAGCGAATGCGACATACCCTCCATTGATGTTTTTCACGTCGAACAACAACGCTAGATCCCCTGTCATGTGGCCTGAAGCTCCACTATCAACAATCCAAAGACTGCTAATAGGGCCAGCTGAAGCTCCCTGCACACAAAAAGTAAATCATTTAGTTCTTTCGGGGGACCCAAGCCTGAGTCTTGGGTCTTTGAACATCAGCTTTCAAAGAAACATTCTCATTAACATTTTCAACAACTTTTTGTTTTGGATCAATCTTTTTCTGATTGTTCAAAACAGTTTCCTTTTTCTCATTGACCTTAGAAGTAGAGGCTCCTGGAGTACCATTGGGTGACCAAGATTGTTCAGACCTTTTAAGGATGCGAATCTGAGATTTTGGATTCTCAGTCGGTTTCTGAACATTGTTAACAAACTTAACTTTCTTGGTTACCTTATCTGATTTAACAGACTTAGGTCCAACATTTGATTTGACAATCGGTTTTAGTGGAACCTTTTGCCTGTCAATTGTTGCGTTCACCACAGGCTTCCT
Source organism: Ambrosia trifida (assembly GCA_028751855.1). Taxonomy (NCBI): domain Eukaryota; kingdom Viridiplantae; phylum Streptophyta; class Magnoliopsida; order Asterales; family Asteraceae; genus Ambrosia; species Ambrosia trifida. Next base: position 63,099,052 of record CM054125.1, read on the forward strand.
CCATGATTGTTCCATAGCAATCCGATTTCTTCGATCATATTGAATTGGACAATTGTTCCTCATTTGATGAAAATTGTTTTGATTATAAAACTGTTGTTGTTGAGGAACAACTCGTCTGTGTGGTGGAACATAATGATCAATCGGTTTTCTCATGGAATTTCTCACTTCAACCTCGTGCCTTTTATGCCTTACATATGGACACTGAGCAAGTAAATGCCCTCGTTCCCCACATTTAAAGCATGCACGGTACTCTTCAAAAACATTTGGAGCATTTGGTTGAGCAAATGATCTAACAGGATATTGATCATTGTACTGTTGATTTCTCAAACTCTCAGGGAGTGGCCCTTTTGAGTAAGTAGGCTCATGAAAACCATTAGCTCTGTTATTGGGTCGAATGAACTCTGTGACATGGACCTTTGGTTCTTGAGGAACATCCAAATTCAATTTCTTTAAAATTGCTGGTGGAATCTCATTTGTTCTCTCATGTTTTGGGAACCAAATGGTGCTTTCTTGCCAAATCTTTTCTATTTTAGCATAGTTAGCATTTTTGATTGGAAATTCCTCATCAGAGATGATTTTATCGGATCCTTCCATCCGATAGAACACCTTGACAGGTTTGTCACATGGTTCATTCTTAACATTTTTTTTGTCTCAAGGTCTTTTTTAATCACATTCTTTTCAGACTTTTTCTCACGATGAGCATTTGCCATCGGATGCACATGTTGAGATGATGAAACTGGTTCAGTAGTAATGATGTGATTTTCTTTTGGAATTTCACATGCATTAACAGTTTGAACATTACCATTATCATCACTCTCTGAGTCTGAATCCACACTCTCAGCAGTAACACCCTCATCATTCAAACCTAAAATCGGTCTCACATCGGAATGAGGATCACCAATACTCGAGGTATTAGATTCAACTTCCGATGATGAATCTGATTTTACCGAGCTCTCCGGTGTAACTTGGTGACAATTATGATTTTCAAAAAGCACCGGAGATGGCACAGACTTGTAATTAGTGGTTTGATCATCTATGATGTGGTCTACCACGTAAGCAATGTGCTTATAGCTTTCCAACTTTTTGTTGACTTTCTCAGCAAAGCATTTGATGGCTGCCATTTCCAACTTGGTATTTTCAATTTCATTAATATAGTTGTTAATTGCCAATTGTTTTAATGATAAAGTGTTTTTCAAGTCGGAAATGTCCTTTTTGTAGCCATCTAATACCTTGTTGAAAGCATTCAACTCTTTGCGAGTAGATTGACTGTTCATGATAGCACTATCACGTTGAACACGGAGTTGTTTATTCTCCTCAGTCAATCTATCACATGTACCACAATATTTATCACTTTTAATATCAGTGCTACACTCAGAACTTACAGGTTTTGGCGGATCAGTCATGGCCATCAATGCGAAATGAGCTTCCTTTCCAGTAAAGAATTTAGAATAGTCAATCTTGGTGAAAGCATCATCAGCAATGCACGACTTCCTCGTCATCAGAAAATCCGCTTCTGCTAGCAACTGATCAATGTCATCATCTAGTGATGTAACACTTGCTTCCGTATCCGATTCACTGTCTGAATCAGAATAAACCGATTCACACTCCTCAGGAACATCGGAAACAGTATCAATCACCACTCCAGAATTAGCTTCCTCAACCTTAACCTCAACAGGTTCAGTCTCCACATCCATTTCAGCCTCAGACTCATCACTTTCACACTCAGTTTCTTTCTTTTCATCCACCGTCACCGACTCTTCAATATCAACCTTGCAAGCAACGCAAGCCACATTGCCACCAGTAGTAATTTCCTCCACTCCTATTTGCAATCCTGACCAATCAAACCTTTCATCTTGTTGAGTCACCAATGTTTGATTCTGACTCGTGTTCTGTTGTGTCTCATTCGGTGTAGTGATCGGTATAACTGTTCGGTTAGTGTTGTTAGGAGATTGGTTTTGGTTCTGGTTTGATGTGTTAGGTTGTCTGTTTTGGTTGTTGTTAGAGTTATTTTGACGGTTTTGATAATTGTTGTTGTTTTGGTAAGAAACTTGGTTTTGGTTTTGTTGTTGACGATTCTGGTAGCTTGCATTGAATGGGTTTCTATTACCTTGTTTTGGTGGCTGGTGCATTCTCGTTTAAAGTGACCTTTTCCTCCACAGTTAAAACAAGTAACTTTCTCCTTGTTGAACCCGTAGGTTGTGTTAGGAGAAGCTCCCAAATCTGTTCTACCCGTCTTTTCAATAAACTCCGTTGCTCTTCACATAATGCTTGCAAAAGCCCATTGGATATCAATGAGTTCCATCTCTTCCTTGTAGATCTGTGCATAGTCTTCATTGGTTAAGTTGTTATTCCCAATTTGACTAGCAACTAATCCGTTGTAAGATGAAACCATTGCTGAGACTAGTGCAATATGTTGCTGAGCAACTTCCACTGTCACATTGCCCAAGTTAGAATTCTCCAAAACCACTGGTTGTTGATTAGGTTGAGTAACTTGGTTCATTGGTTGTTGTGATTGGCTAGCAGTGTAGAAAGCTGCTTGTGGCATTGGGGAGAATGGTGGAATGTAGGAATTGTTGTATTGTTGTTGTGGTGGTGGTGGTGTGTATGATGGTTGTGAATAGGATGAAGTTTGTGCCATGTAGTTGATGGTAGGTTTTGGTGATTCCATAACATTGGAAATACAAGCAACATGTGGTGCAACAACTCCTGAACTTGAGTTACTAACTGAAACTGGAGTGCCTCCAAAGTATAAGCTAGGATTCTGAGGAACCTGTGCTCTTCTAGCTTTTCTCTTCTCTTCCATTTCCTTGTTTTCCAGCTTCTGAATAAACTCTTGAATAGTCCAGTATTGGTATGCATCCTTTTCCCTAAGAACTTCCACATGCTGATCCCAGTAAGGTGGTAGAGCATCTGCAAACTTATCCACCAAATTCTTCATAGGAATCTGTATACCATAACTTGACAATTCAGTTAGCAAATGACTATATCTAGGAGTTAATTCTTTTAAAGTTTCATTTCCAATATAAGAAAAATTCTCAAACTCCTTTCTCAATTCATCCATCCTCAAACTTCTAGTCTTTTCATTCCCATCATGCCTCCTCTTAAGCACATCTGCTTAGACGTTGTACAAGTCCCAAATTGATGCAATAGATCATTTGTGATTGCCTGAGTCAATTGGGAAAATGCTTTCTTTTCCACAGCAAACTTCTTTTTCTCTTCCTCAGACATGCTCTCCAATGGAACTGGTTCACCTGTATTCTCCAAAACTGGTGCTGTGTAACCTTTAGCAATCATACTCCATGCCTCTGCTCCCTCCACTCCCATGCCTTCCAAGTGAATCTTGAACTTGTTCTACCACTGATTGTATTCTTGTATCTCCATAAGCTTCGGTGGCCGATTCCCGCTACCTGAAGACAAATCATTAATCAGTGTGGAAATAGCATTTGTAGTTTGAGTGTTTACCACCGCTGCTGCTACTCCCCAGTAGTCAGGTTGTGGTGCTGGAGGTGCTACACTTTGAGGCATCGAGCTCGTCATCGCCATGTAGTTAATCGGTTGCGAAGACTGTGTGCTCGTCTTTTGTGCTGCCACTGTCCATGGGTCCATCACTTGTTGTTGTGGTTGTGTCGTTGCTAGTCTCGGAGTAGTCGGAAAATTCCACATGATCACGAACTTAGAAAAATTCAACACTTAGAAAATTTTCCAAACTTTAGTCCTAGGTTCGCCCGTTTGTATCTCACTTTCGTCCCTTCTGACTCACTTTCGTCCAAAAACAACTCACCCGAATGTAGATGTTCACCAGGAAGTAAAACAAACTAACACTTTTCCACTTTCGCCCAGAAAAATTCTAGATTCGACCAGTATGATTCTAGGTTCGCCCGCCCGATCAATCTGATGTGGAAAATGTGACCCGAAAGTGAAAAATTCAACTAACAATTTCCAGGTTCGCCCAAAATTACCTCAGGTTCGACCAAAAACCACCTAGGTTCGCCCAAAACCACTCAGGTTCGACCACTTATGTTCCAGGTTCGCCCATTTCAGGTTTGAAAAACGGTTACACTTTGAAAAACGGTTATTTTGATCTCTGATTTTCAAAAGTTTGTGGATTTGAATGATCTTAATCAGGTTTTGATTCGGAATTGATTTGGAACAACTTTAATTCTTGGAATTTTAGATTTTAACCACAAAATCAACTTCAAATCAATCAAAAACACTCAAAAACCATTTTCATTCAAAAACAGATGTATTTTGATCAAAATTAGGTCCAAATCAGCTCTGAGTTTATCAAATTTGTTGTTGTATGATCCATACAGCTCTGATACCACTTTGTGAGCGAAAGATTTTGACTAAAACAGGATTAATTGATCATACAAGTTACAAAAACTAGGTGCGGAAACCCTAGCTTTGAACAAACAGATAAAACTCAAATCAAAACACAATCAATATCACTTTCAAAGCTTTTCATAGATTAACTTGTTCATAAACTTGATTACAATGACACTTTGGTTAATCTAGATCAATTACAGACACTCTCAAACAAACCTGGAACCTGACCTCAAAACACACACAACTAATAACTCTCTATGACTCAAAAACACACAAACTCTATATATAATGTCTGCACATTCGCCCAGTAGGTATGGTCGAATGTGGAATTCTTCCACATTCTCCCACTCTAGGGTATGAATGTGTTCTTCTGATCAGGTTCCATTCTACCTTCGCCCAGTTACCTTCTACCTTCGCCCAAACTGCTCTACATTCGCCCAGTTATTCTACATTCAACCCATCAGCAACTTCTATCATATGTTAACATCCAATCACTAGTCGCAAAACGCATCTACATGTGGGTATTTAGACTTCATCTGGTCTTTACGTTCCCAAGTGAACTCTGGACCTGGTTTAGATTCCCAACGAACCTTAACGATCGGAATGCGACTGCGCTTGAGTTTCTTGATTCCAGTATCAACGATCTCGACGGGTTTCTCAATAATGTGCATAGTTTCATCGATTTGCACATCTTCAAGAGGAACATGGAGGTTCTCATCTGCTAAGTATTTCTTGAGATTCGAAACATGAAAAGTTGGGTGAACATTGCTTAGCTCAGGTGGAAGATCAAGTTTGTAAGCCACTTTTCCAATCCTGTCAAGAATTTTGAATGGGCCTACGTATCGAGGAGCTAGTTTTCACTTTCTACCGAAGCGAATCACTCCCTTCCAAGGGGATACCTTAAGAAGTACAAGGTCCCCAACTTGAAATTCCATGAGCTTACGACGTTTATCAGCATAGCTCTTCTGACGACTTCTAGCCTTGAGAAGATTATCATGAATGAGTTGGATTTTGTCTGTGGTTTCCTGGATTAGTTCGGGTCCAGTGATCCGGGCTTCACCAACCTCAGACCAACAGACAGGTGAACGACATTTACGACCATAGAGTGCCTCGAAAGGAGCCATGTTAATGCTGGCATGATAACTGTTGTTGTATGAAAACTCGACCAAAGTAAGATGAGAATCCCATGCGCCACCAAAATCGATGACACATGCCCTGAGCATATCCTCAAGTGTCTGGATGGTCCGTTCAGTCTAACCATCTGTTTGAGGGTGATAAGCAGTACTCAGATTCAACTTGGTGCCCAAAGCATCTTGTAAAAAATCCCAAAAGTGAGAGGTGAAACGACCATCACGATCAGAGATAATGTCCAAAGGTATACCATGACGACATACGATTTCACTTACGTACATCCTTTCCAACCATTCCACAGAATACTTCTCACGAATAGGTAAGAAGTGAGCTGAATTGGTCAACCGATCGACGATTACCCAAATGCTGTCAAAACCTTTGGGTGTACGAGGGAGTTAGTGATGAAGTCCATTGCTATGCTCTCCCATTTCCATACAGGAATTTCTGGTTGTTCGAGCATACCAGATGGTCGTTGATGTTCAGCCTTGACCTTTGAACAAGTGAGGCATTTTGCAACGAAAAGAGCAATATCTTTCTTCATACCAGGCCACCAATACGAATAACGGAGATCTTGGTACATCTTGTCAGCTCCAGGATGAATAGAATAACTAGACTTATGAGCCTCGTTCATAAGAAAGGTACGAAGATCATCACGGTCAGGAATCCAAAGTCGATTAAGAAAATAGAGTAGCCCATCAGGTTTGGTTTCAAGTTGAGTCTCAGCACCACAAGACATTTCGTCGTACATGTTACCTTGGGTGACTGAAGTATGTTGAGCCTGGAGGATACGATCCTGAAGATCAGTATGAACTCTCGCACAATGAAGTTTGATACGCTCTTTACAACTGAGTGCGTCAGCCACAACATTCGCTTTGCCAGGATGGTAGCGAATTTCGCAATCATAGTCGTTAAGTAACTCAACCCAACGCCGTTGCCTCATGTTAAGATTTTTCTGGTCGAAGACATGTTGGATACTTTTGTGGTCCGTGAAAACCACACATTTGGTTCCATAAAGATAGTGTCTCCAAATCTTAAGAGCAAAGACGACAACGCCCAATTCAAGATCATGGGTGGTATAATTCTTTTCGTGAGTCTTGAGCTGTCTAGACGCATAAGCAATAACCTTGCCTCGTTGCATGAGAACACAACCAAGACCTTGGTTTGATGCATCACAATAGACCACGAAGTCATCATTACCATCAGGTAGAGACAGGATAGGAGCTTCACAAAATTTCAGCTTAAGAGTTTCAAATGCTTCCACTTGCTTTGGTCCCCACTCATAGGGTTTACCCTTGTGAGTTAAGGCAGTGAGAGGAACAGCGATCTTAGAGAAGTTGACAATGAATCGACGATAATAACCAGCCAATCCAAGGAAGGAACGTACTTCAGTTGGAGTTTTAGGAACACTCCAATTCTTCACAGCTTCGATCTTTGCGGGATCAACATGAATTCCGTTCATATCAATGACATGTCCCAAAAATTGAACTTCCTTAAGCCAAAATTCACATTTCAAGAACTTGGCATACAGTTGTTCTTTCTATAGGAGACCCAAAATGGAGTGAAGATGTTGTTCGTGATCGGATTTTGATTTTGAGTAAATCAAAATGTCATCGATGAAGACGATCACGAATTTGTCGAGGTAGGGTCTACAAACCCGATTCATTAAATCCATAAACACTGCGGGAGCGTTGGTCAATCCAAATGGCATGACCATGAATTCATAATGGCCATAACGTGTATGAAAGGCTGTCTTGGGAATGTCTTCATCGTGGACTCTAAGCTGATGATAACCAGAACAAAGATCAATCTTCGAGAAGTGGGTTGCTCCTTGAAGTTGATCGAAAAGATCGTCAATCCTAGGCAAGGGATAACGATTCTTGATAGTGAGTTTGTTGAGTTCGCGATAGTCGATACACATCCTGAGAGATCCATCTTTCTTCTTAACAAACAAGACAGGGGCTCCCCATGGAGAAGAATTGGGGCGAATGAAACCTTTATCAGAAAGTTCCTGTAGTTGACTGGCAAGTTCTTGCATCTCAGAGGGTGCAAGACGATAAGGAGCTTTGGCGACAGGATTAGCACCAGGAACAAGATCAATTCTAAATTCCACTTGTCGAGCAGGAGGTAAACCAGGTAAATCCTCTGGAAAGACTTCAGGATAGTCCCGAATGATTGGGATGTCTTGGATACTTTTGCCCTTTTCCTTCTTTTCTATCACGTTAGCTAAGAAAGCCGTATACCCCTTTCGTAAGTATTTTTGGGCAGTAGTACAAGACATGAGCTTAAGCTCGCCACAAGGCTTCTCACCATAGATCTTCAAAATCTCACCAGATTCGAGAGGAATGCGAATGACTTTCTCAAAACATAGAATTTCAGCACGATGGGTTGACAACCAGTCCATGCCTACTATGACATCGAAACTTCCAAGATGCATAGGGATGAGATCGATAGAGAAAGTATGTTCGTCGAGGTTCAGCACACAGTTACGAATAATAGAATCGATCGAGATAGACTTCCCATTAGCTACCTCTACCACTAAAGGTTCCTCTAGGTTAGTTTGGGGTAAGTTAAGTAAGGGTTCAAACTTTAGTGATACAAATGACTTATCAGCTCCCGAATCAAATAATATGGATGCATAGTGGTTATTAACGAGAAACGTACCATTAACCACCTCGTTGTTGTCGCGGGCCTAGTTAGCATTGAGATTGTAGGCGCGACCTCAAGCACCTTGGTTCTGGTTGCGGTTCTGGTTTTGGTTGCGGTTTTGGTTCTGGTTCTGGTTACGATTGGGGCAAGCATTGATATAGTGGTTAGGGCTGCCACACTCGTAGCACTGACCACGAGCAGGTCTGTTGTTTTGTTGGTTGGGAGCTGGGGCATTTCTGGCTGGGTTATTTTGGGCAGCAGGGCCGTTAGCAGGAGGAGCTCGACAGATGTTCACAATGTGACCATACCTTTGACAATTAGTGCAAAAACGACATGGCACCTGTGCTGGATGATGGTATTTGCAAGTGTTGCACAAGGGGTGAGGTCCGGTGTATTGCTTCTTGGCTGGGTTTTGTGCTGCAGGTGGGGTGGTAGCAACCATGTAGTTCCTAGCCTTGCGCTTCTTGTTGCTTGAGGTCTCGGGCTTAACCTCAATAGCGGGCTGAGGAGTGTCTTTTGCAGCAGTCTTCTTAGTGTTCTTGCGGAAGAGAGTACCATTCTTCACATGATTATCGGTGAGAGTAGCCGCCAGACGTTTGGCTTCCTCCAAGGTAGCAGGATTCCTTCCCCACACTGTGTCCTGGATTTGCATGGGTAGACCACCGATATACTTCTCGATGGCTACAGGCAGGGGAGTGACTTTATGGGGCAACAATAAACTAAGCTCGTGAAAGCGGGTATTGTAGGCAAGGTTTTCCCCACTATCTTGAGCAAGGGTGTGGAACTCATCTTCAAGTTTCTTAACCTCGTTGGGGGGACAGAACTCATCTTTCATAACCTCCTTGACTTGATCCCATGTCATAGCAAGTGCAACTTCAGCTCCACGGGTGCGCTTTTCCTCATTCCACTAAGTGAGTGCTCGTTTGTGAAGAACACTCATGGCGTAACGAACCTTAAAGTTTTCGGGGCACTCACTGTTAATGAAGGTATTCTCAATACCCTCGAACCATTGTAGAAGTCCCGTAGCTCCCTCTTCTCCACTGAACTTACGGGGATTACAGGAATTAAAGGGCTTAAGAGTGCAGGCTGGGAGACCATTCCCGTTCCCGTAGTGGTTTCCATTTCCGTTTCCGTTTCCGTTTCCATTAGCATTTCCATTGCCGTTACCGTTTCCGTTGCCGTTTCCGTTCATCTGGATGACTTGAGCTAGTAAGTTAGGATCCAGAGTCGCGATTTGCTGCGCCATTTGTTGAGAAATGATCGCAGCCAGTTGGGCATCAACACCATTGTTGTTGTTGTTGTTATTGTTGTTGTTGTGGTTGGTGGTGTGGTTGTTGCTATTCACTTCATCATGATTGTCACCACTGTTAAGGCGAGTGCTGCGACGTGGAGGCATGATCTGTAAGAGTCACAATGAAATGAATGAGGTTATATAAGGAATGTAATCATTTATTCATTAATTAAAACGAATAAACGAAAACGTTGACTTATCAAAGATTCTAGATTCTAATAACATAATGAAGACATGCTTTAGCCTATAAGTGAACACTCATCCCGAGAATTTCTAGGTAGGCATCCGGGTCCCTCGTCTGATTGGGATATATGCGCAATGCCAGCCTAGACAGAAGACTCAGAATACAGGCGTTCACCCTTCCAGATTGCACGTGTTCGTTATTAAAATCTAGAACTTCGACGAGATCTCAAGGTGGTTCAGGTTAAACCTGAGGATTTTGTCCTATTAATCTAATGGTGGATCAGGATTGCTGCAGACGAATAAGAGTAGTCACTTGTAGGCTTAGGGTTGTATAAGGTATAGGATAGGGATAAGATTAAGGAAGCAATTAGGGTTACAAGTAAGAGGAGCAAGTACTGTTTAAGTCCCTAAGGTTATAGTCTAGATTATTTTCTAATAACCTAATTCCCTATAACCAAGGCTCTGATACCAATCTGTAACACCCCAACCGATGGCGGAAACATCGGGATGTCACGTATTGATGATTGTTTCAGTAGCACATGGTATAAATTGAAATTTTAAATAATTTACTCATAACATAAATATCCAAAATGAAATGATGTTTAGAAATCCCAAATACATGATATCAAATAAAGCAATAACTTCAAATAACTTCAAAATAAATTCCTCATGCATACTCTAAGCCTCAGCTTCGTTGTTACCTGAAACATGTAAATTTTGAAAATATTTTTGGGTCAACAAAAGTTGGTGAGAATTACATAGGTTTTGATAATCGAATAAAGCTTGTACAATTCAAGTGTCATGGCAAGTCTAGTCCATATGTGAAAACATACTAGAAGTAAATCGAGTGCATAATCAACCCTTGTGACTAGAATATTGTGGTCCATCACATACGCTCATGGTTCACTCGATTATGTTATGCGATAACAATCACCCACGCTACCTATGTAGGAGGCACGTATCCGGGTGGGATTGTCAGTCCAATAGATCTATCATTGTATACCGTCGGCTGATCAATGTTAATGATTATGCTAGAATATTGTGCTTACCCTAGTCATGTTTAAGACATAATGCAACATAGAAAAACACATAGACACTTTATGATTGAATTGCATATAGAATGTTGTAACATGTTTCACCCCAAAAATAGTGAAATAGAAAAGGGGCTATGTAAAACTCACCTTAGCAAAATGTTATGTCTCATGAAAGATAGAATATGTGTTGCCCAACAATGCCAAGTATTACCCTGAGAACGATTAATCTTTGATTAATTTAATTATATAATAAAAGAGAAAACTGATTTATATTCATTTTAAAAGAATTGATAAAAACCGTTTGTATGGGACTCGAACCCGCGTGCTTAGTATAACAAACATCAGACACAACCACTTGATCTAGATCAGTGGTTGTGTTTGATTCCATTTCATTTAAAATATAAAACCACATGCTGAAACGTGTTCTTCCCCAATTTAAACGATCGAGCCCTAGAATTTACAATTGTTTGATTCACACAACAATAACCCAATTAATCAGAGGGTTATTTTTGTGTGAATGCCGATGACTAAAACCCACAAGAAAAAGGACACTTACAATTACGAATTCGTGTGTATTGCTCGGTCAACAGAAAAAGTCAACTCAAACTAGAATGCTTCGTATGATGAATAAGAACAGAAATTGGAGGTTGAGAGAGTGTTATCGGCGAGTGTAGAAGGAATTGGGAGGTCCAATTTATAGGGAGAGGCTCGGATTGATGGATTTGGTAAGTTTGACCTCGTATTCAATGTGATGACGCGTAATCGTGTATAATTGGTATGATTTGGCCATCAAGCTAGCGTGTAAAGGACGTGTAATCAACCAATTAGTCACCAATCATTCCTAATCTGGATATAAACGCGTTTGATTTGGTTAATTAAGGTAGATTGGTGTCACAGTTGACTTTCCTAGTCAACTGTGAAGAACTAAACTCGTGATATAATAATTATATGTTGGGAATTATACCAAGTGTGTGTATAGACCAGATGGTTGAGCTTGTTGTGATGGTTGACCCGGCTTGGGCGCGGGTTTGATTCCCGGCCCAAGCACATTATTTTTTTTGACATTTAAATCATATATATATATATATATGTATATTATATATAAGTAATATAGTATTAGGGTTCCAAATGCGTCACAATAATATTTAAAAGCGAATAATAATAATGAAACTTGACGTTTTTATTCAAAATAATTGTAACGTACAAGTATTAATGCGTAATGTTACACTCATGGTAAATAATAACTTTCAATAATTGATTTAAATAAATTACATACAATTGTTCTAAAGAATTTGTACATCAAATGAGAAATACAAAATATACATCTTCAAGCATTAACTCTAATCTTCAAGCAAATCTATAACCTGAAACATGTTAAGTTTGAAAATATTTTTGGTCAACAAAAGTTGGTGAGATTTACATAAGTTTGAATATTGAATAAAATTTGTACAATTCGAGTGTCATGGCAAGTCTAGTCCATATGTGAAAACAATACTACCCGGTAAATCGTGTGCATAATCAAATCTTGTGACTAGAATATTGTGGTCCATCCCATACGCATATGGTTCACTAGTTTTTGTTGCGTTAACAATCACCCACGCTACCCATACTGGAGGTAACGTATCCGGGTGGGGTTGTTAGTCCAATAGATCCATCATTGTGTATCATTGGCTTGTACGGAGTTAATGATTATGTTAGTCTAATTGTGCTTACCATAGTAATGTTTAAGACATAATGCAACATAGAATAACACATAGACACATATGTTGAATTGCAATTGAAAATGTAACATGTTTCACCCCAAAATAGTGAAAAAAGGTCTATGTAAACTCACCTTAGCAAGTCTTGAATCCTTTGAAATAGTCTAAATGTGGCACAAATGATTCCAAGTATTACCCTAAATTCAAGGCAATAAAATAAGTCTAATTTTTCTAGTCTAAAGGTATTCTAGGGTTCCTAATTTGGGGATTGACAATCGTTTAATTGTTAATTTAGATAAATTGTTAATGAACAAATAAAATAAGAAATTTAGGAAGATAAATAAATAAATTAACTTTTTGTAAAATCTTTATTAAAGGTGATTATATTACAATGTTGTAAATGTGAAAATAATTTTTATAAAATTATTTTCTTAATTAATGAATATATAGTATATTAGTATTTATTTGTCAATATAAACAACAACAACAACCATGCCCAGTAAAATCTCACAAATAGCAAAGCTATTAGCAAGGTCTGGGGAGGGTGAGATGTAGGCGAGCCTTACCCCTATCCCTAGGGATAGTGAGGCTGTTTCCAGATGTGAGCGAAAGATTTTAGCTAAAACAGGATTATATGATCATACAAGTCACAAAACCAGGTGCGGAAACCCTAGTTCTGAACAAAATGATAAAACTCTAATCAAAACACAATCAAGATCATTTTCAATATCTTTTCATAGATTAACTTTGTCAAATATTCAATTACAATCACACACACGTTAATCTAGATCAAATACAGACTTTCACAAAATAACCTGGAACCTGACCTGAACACATACACAAAATGACAACTCTATTACATACTCAAAAACACAAAACCTATTTATAGATACTGCACGTTCGCCCCTTTGCACTGGTCGAATGTGGATATTTTCCACATTCGCCCACTACTAAGGTACGAACGTATCTTCTGATCAGCTCCAGTCTACCTTCGACCATTATCATTCTACCTTCGCCCCTTTAATCTACCTTCGCCCACTTTAACAAATCTTTAACATATGTTAGTTATCCAATCATTAGTCGCAAAACGCATCAACACCAGAGAGACCCACGGCTCCAAGGTTATTAAAGATCTAAATGAACATCTACCACACAATTAAAGGCAACAACAACAGCAACAACACCAACAATAGTAATAATAACAATAATAACAATAATAATAATTGTAATACCTAAATAAAATAGCTACAAAGGGTGAGAGAGTGCCATAAAGAAACAGAAATGGCTAACACCTCAAGAGGTAACACATAAACATAAAAACCACGGTGATTACATGGTAAGGCACAACTATGTTGTCTGGAAAATATAAACCTCGAAAACCTAGCTAAGGTACAAATTGTGCTCTCCCCTAAAAGTCTTTTACCTTAATCCTACATCTCCACGAACTCCTATCATGGACCATGTCCCTAGAGAGGTGCAACTCTAGCAAATCTTGCCTAATTCGGTCATCCCAAGTCAATTTGGGTCTACATCTACTTCTCCTCCCCTCTACGCAAAATGTTTCTACTGCTCTAACAGGCGCTGAAGTATGCCTCCTCTTCACATGTCCAAACCATCTCAATCTCCCCTCTTGCATCTTATCTGAAATATTAGACACTCCTAACCTTTCCCTAAAAACTTCATTTCTTATTCGGTCTAACCTAGTGTGCCCGCACATCAATCTCAACATCCTAATCTCTGTTATATCCATCTTCCGTGCATGCATTTTCATGATGGCCCAACAGTCTGTCCCATACAGCATGGCAGGTCTAACAGCTACTCTATAGAACTTCCCCTTTAGTTTAATTGGGAACCTTTTATCGCACAAAACCCCAGAGGCTGCTTGCCACCTACACCATCCTGCCTGTATGCGGTGGGTTACATCACTATCTATCTCCTCGTCTCTTTAAACAAACGATCCTAAGTATTTGAACTTAGTTACCTGCGGGACCGCATGGCCCTCAACTATGATCCGAGCATCCTCGTCGTTGCCTACTCCACTAAAGTCGCAATGGAGATACTCAGTCTTAGATCGACTAATCCTTAGCCCTTTTCCCTCTAAAGCTGCCCGCCACTCTTCTAACTTCGAATTCAGGATTTGCTTCGTCTCTGCAACTAACATAATATCATCCGCATAAAGCATGCACCATGGTATTGCCTCCTGGATCGGCTTTGACAAATCATCTAAGATAATGACAAAATGAAAAGGACTCAACGCAGACCCTTGGTGAAGTCCTACCTCCACAGGGAAGAAATCAGTATCACCTACAGGTGCACGGACATTAGTTATAGCCCCATCATACATATCCCTAATTAAGTCTATATACTTCCTAGGAACTCCTCTTCCCTCCAAGCTATCCCATATCAATCTACGAGACACGCTATCATATGCCTTCTCCAAGTCAATGAACACTATATGCAGATCTCTCTTCTTCTCCCTATACTTTTCCATCTGTCTCCTTAGAATATGTATCGCTTCCGTAGTTGACCGCCCTGGCATGAAACCAAATTGATTAACCGTGACCTGAGTTTCTCTTCTCATCTTAGTTTCGATTACTCTCTCCCATAATTTCATCCTATGACTTAACAACTTAATCCCTCTATAATTCCCACAACATTGGGCATCTCCCTTTTTCTTATATAACGACACTATAACACTACTCCTCCACTGATCTGGCATTTTGCTATATTTGAAAATAAGATTAAAAAAAATAGTTAACCATTGAACTCATTCCTCTCCTAAACACTTCCAGACCTCAATTGGTATGTTATCCGGACCAACCGCCTTTGCCCTGCTTATCTTCCTGAGTGCTACTTTCACATCTTCCTAAGTGATACGCTGGTAGTAGCAGTTATTCTGATGTCGTCTTTGGGAGGTTGGGTTGTCGCTTTCTAGTTGGTAAACCATCTCGCCCTTGAAAAGATTGTGGAAATAAGTTTGCCACCTCCTCTTAATATCTTGTTCCTTGACTAGAACACGTCCATCTTCCCCCTTTACATACTTCACTACTCCTAGGTCCTGCCTCCTCCGCTCCCTTGTTTTGGCAATCTTGAACATATCATACTCCCCTTCCTTACATTCTAAGCGATCATACGACTTCTTATAAGCTGCGTTCTTTGCCTCCGTCACTGATTTCTTTGCCTCCCTCTTATTTGTCAAAATATAGTATTAATATCTAAAAAATATTAAAATTCAAAATTTTTAAATAAAAAATTTATATTTCTGATCTAGATGAAACAAAATAATTTATGTGAAATTTTTATGTAAAAATATGGAAAAATGAATTTATTATGAATTATTTATGATTTAAAATAGCAAAAATTAATTAAAAATATTAAATAAACGTTTTTCTGAAATAAAAACTTATTTCTGGAACACTTACTGATTTATAAATTTAAAATATTTTTTTGTGAAATTTTATAAAATCGTTTAGATAATTTTATAGAATTTTTAACTTATAAATGAATAAACTTGTAATATATTTCATATATATTAAATAAATTATTTTTGAAAAACTAAAAATTGTATAATAAACTTTACCATTTGGATAACATAAAATAAATTTTGTAGACTTTTTATAAATCGTTTTGTTGAATAAAAAAATTTTTCTTATAAATTTGGTAAATAAAAGAATTATAAGAATTACTTTATTCAGTATTAAGAAGTGTTTAAAGATAACTAAATCTGGGTTGTTATCGTTCTCAAGGTCTAGACCAATTGGTCTGGACTTGTGATTGTAAGGCCTAGGGAGCAAGAGCTCGTGGGTTCGAATCCGGGTTAGAACCGGTTTGTAGATAAACAGATTTTCTTTTACATGCAAAGGACATTTATTTTAAAGATAATGCAGTCTGACCAGACTCGAACTCAAGACCCCGGCCGGCCAGACTTAAACAAGTCGTGTGCTTAACCAACTGATCTGAGATCAGTTTGTGACTTCTTTTGTTTTCTTTAGTTAAAAACAGATATGTAGGCGTGTCATCTTCCCTAAATAACCCCAAGAAACCCTAGCCTATCAATTGAATCAGATATAATCTGATAACTAAAGACATTATAGGGGTATGATTCGGCTCAGGTTAACAAACATAAATACAGATTTGATTGAGACTTACGGATCAGAAAGCTTCCACGTACACGAGTCAACAGAAAGGTGAAACCGTCTTGATTACGCACATATTGATGAAAAACAGAACGAATTGAGGGTGAGGGTTTGATTTTCGGCACATGTAGGGTGAGAAAACGGGTTCAATTTATAGTATAACAGATCAATTGGTGAAATGGAAAGTTTGACTATTCGTTTAAATGTGACGGGTCAATAAGCTCGATTAAGGCATGATTGTTGATTGTTTGTGATTGTTGACTCGGATTGACGCGGATGAGAGATGTTTACCAGGAATAATACACGATCATACCAATTATAGATTCTAGGCGCGAAATTTTGAATCCAATTGGAAAAGTCAACTGGGTGTTTGACTATTGGATGGTTGACCATGAATCTGGAAATTCTTTTATATAATATCGCTATCAACAAAAATCATAACTTCTCTGCTGGTGCAGTTGGTTATGTTTGATGTTGAGGAGGGTTGGATGCAGGTTCGAGTTCCGGCTCCAACACTCCTTTTTTTTTTCTTTTTTTTAAAAACAGCAGAGAAGGGAGGGGAAAGGAGGTGGGCCAGGCTTGGGCTAGTGGGCTTCGATCTGGGCTAAACAAAATGGGTGGGCAGATTATGTTATTATTTGGGTTGGATATGTTTTTTTAGAAATTGATTGTATAACTTCATGATCAAGTAAATTACTATTACTATTACTATTATTATTATTATTATTATTAATTTTTTTTATTATAAAAAAATGTTTTGAAATAAATAAAAATTAGACATGGTTATTCTTGTACAAAAGAAGTTTAAGTAAAGTGGGGATTTTCACTAATTTAATAATTTGGGAGAAAAAAAATTCACGATGTTACAGTCTCCCCTACTTTTGGAAACTTCGTCTCGATGTTAAAAAAAACACAAGGTTGAGGGTGATTGGTTAGAAATTTGGGAAACTGTGGTTTGGAAAATTTGGGTTAAGGCACGTCATGAATTTATAGATAATAGAATAAACTGTTTCGAATAATTTGGATGAAAGGATTGATGTGTGTGAGTTTTAAGGATCGGATTAGGTTCGTCTGAAATAGCAAGGAGAATAAGAATCTAGCAAAACACTAAACTTAAGTTTTAGGAATCCTAAAAGAAATGCATGAGTTGATTGACTATAGAAAGACTAAATAAACTACCAGGTAAATAGAGTTTATAATTAGTTATCTACCGAAGACCTTGATAGAATTTCACACTACCTTAACGTACCTGTAAATTCATGATTACGTTCCGGACCGCAATCACCAATTTACCTTACGTTACAGTTTTGTGTCATCCTATGACTCTAGACACACACATAGTGCAATATGACCTTGTGATTGAATCGTATACAATGTATCCAAAAATGAGTCCAACTGGTGAGCAGGAAAAAGACCTCTACCAGTTAGTGAGTAGGAACCTCTACCGATTATTGAGCAGGTGTGATGGCCTCTACCAGTCGTTGAGCAGGTTGTTAGGACCTCTACCGACTGTTGAGCAGGCATGATGACCTCTACCAATCATTGAGTAGGTTATTTGGTACTATACTAACTGTTGAGCAAGTACTTCATCCTCTACCAGTTGTTGATTAAGTGTAACAATTATCGCACATTAATTGCAAATTGATAATATGTTTATGTAAGCATGTTTATAAGTGTGACAAGTATAGTTTGTGAGTTGTAATTGTATAGATTTAGATATTAATATAGCACTTAGTTCACATTTAAACGGTAGAGCTTGTCGTTAAGCAGCTGGAGGGTCTTGATCTCGGTTCAGGTTAGGGCATTGATTACAAAAATGATTGGGGTCACGACACTCGAAACATTGTTCACGAGCAGGCCTACCATTTTGAGGATTGGGGGCCGGGGCATCCCTAGAAGGATTTCGACAAACATTCGTGAGATGCCCATACTTTTGACAATTGGTACATTGACGACAAGGCACTTGGGTTGGGTGGTGATACTGACAGGTGTTACACTTAGGATGGTTACCGGTATACTGTTTCTTGTTGGGTGTGGTAGTGGCACCTATTGCGAAATTCCTGGCATCGTGTCTTCCGTTGGTTGAGGACTTAGTTTTAATCTCGATAGCAGGTTGAGGAGTATGTTTCACAACAGTTTTCTTTTCCCCCTTCCGAGTCAGAGTTCCTGCCTTCACATGGTTATCTATTTGGGTAGCCGCCAAACGCTTTGCTTCCTCGAGTGTAGCAGGGTTCCTTCCCCACACCGTGTCTTGAATCTGCATTGGTAAGCCGCCAATGTACTTTTCGATTGCAATAGGCAAGGGGGTGACCTTATGTGGTAGCAGTAGACTAAGTTTGTGGAAACGAGTGTTGTAGGCTAGGTTTTCTCCATTGTCTTGGGCAAGATCGTGAAACTCATCTCCTAACTTCTTGATTTCATTACGAGGGCAGAATTCAGCCTTCATGATGTCTTTAGCTTGCTCCCAAGTCAAGGCCAGTGCGACTTCAGCTCCACGAGTACGTTTCTCTTCGTTCCACCATGTGAGTGCCCGCTTGTGGAGGACACTCATAGCATAGCGAACTTTGAGATTGTTAGGGCACTCGCTATTAATGAAGGTATTTTCGATACCTTCGAACCACTGAAGGAGGCAAGTGGCTCCTTCGTCCCCGCTAAACTTAGGAGGGTTGCAAGAGTTGAAGTGCTTGAGGGTACAAACAAGGTGAGCATTCCCGTTCCTATTGCCATTCCCATTGTGATTACCATTCCCATTTCCATTTCCATTCATTTGAACGACTTGAGCCACCAAGTTGGGAACCAATGTCGCTATTTGTTGAGCCATTTGTTGGGAAATGATTGCAGCGAGTTGGACATCGTTGTCATGGTTATTGTTGTTGTTGTTGCTGCTGCTGCTGCTGTTGTTGATGCTCTCACCATCATGATCTTTGTCACTGTTAAGACGAGTACTGTGACGAGGAGGCATTATCTGCAAGAGATACCATGAAGGTTCGATGAGACATAGGATGAATCAAGGATAATGAGATATAATAAGGAATGTAATCATTTATTCATTAATTAAAACGAATAAACGAAAATGTTGACTTATCAAAGCTTCTAGATTCTAATAACATATTGAAGACATGCTTTAGCCTATAAGTGAACACTCATCCCGAGAATTCCCAGGGCATCCGGGTCCCTCGTCTGATTGGGATATATGCGCAATGCCAGTCCTAGACAGAAAACTGATGATACAGGCATTCACCGTTCCAGATTGCATGTGTTCGTTATTAGAATATAGAGATTCGACGAGATTAACAAGGCAGTTCAGGTTAGGACATGAGGATTTTGTCCTATTAGTCTAAGGGTAAATCCAGTGATGGAGAGCGATCATCTTGTAGGGGTTAAAGTAGGGATAAAAAGTAGGATGGAGATAGAGAATTAAAGCAAGTAGGGTTGCAAGTAAAAAAAGCAAATACTGATTAAAATCCTAAGGTTATAGACTAGATTATTTTTCTAATAACCTAATTCCATATAACCATGGCTCTGATACCAATCTTTAACACCCCAACCGATGGCGGAAACATCGGAATGTCACGTATTGATGATTGTTCAGTAGCTCATGGTAAATAATGACTTTCAATAATTGATTTAAATAAATTACATACAATTGTTCTAAAGAAGCCGTGTGCTTAACCAACTGATCTGAGACCAGTTTGTGACTTCTTTTGTTTTTTTAGTTAAAAACAGATATGCAGGCGTGTCATCTTCCCCAAATAACCCCAAGAAACCCTACCCTATCAATTGAATCGGACATAATCCGATAACTAAAGACATAATAGGGGTATGATTCGGCTCAGGTTAACAAACATAAATATGGATTTGATTGAGACTTACGGATCAGAAAGCTTCCACGTACATGAGTCAACAGAAAGGTCAAACCGTCTTGATTACGCACATATTGATGATAAACAGAACGAATTGAGGGTAAGGGTTTGATTTTCGGCACATGTAGGGTGAGAAAACGTGTTCAATTTATAGTATAACAGATCAATTGGTGAAATGGAAAGTTTGACTATTCGTTTAAATGTGACGGGTTAATAAGCTCGATTAAGGCATGATTCTTTATGATTGTTGACTGGGATTGACGCGGATGAGAGATGTTTACCAAGAATAATACACGATCATACCAATTATAGATTCTAGGCGCGAAATTTTGAATCCAATTGGAAAAGTCAACATGGTGTTTGACTATTGGATGGTTGACCATGAATTTGGAAATTCTTTTATATAATATCGCTATCAAGAAAAATCATAACTTCTTTGCTGGTGCAGTTGGTTGTGTTTGATGTTGAAGAGGGTTGGACGCGGGTTCTAGTCCCGGCTCCAACACTCTTTTTTTTTTCTTTTTTTAAAAACAACAGAGAAGGGAGGGGAAAGGAGGTGGCCAGGCTTGAGCTAGTGGGCTTCGATCTTGGCTAAACAAAATGGGTGGGCAGCTTGGGTTATTATTTGGGTTGGATTTGTTTTTTTTAGAAATTGATTGTATGACCTCATGATCAAGTAAATTACTAATATTATTGTTATTATTATTATTATTATTATTATTATTATAAAAAAATGTTTTAAAATAAATAAAAATTAGACATGGTTATTCTTGTACAAAAGAAGTTTAAGTAAAATGGGGATTTTTACTAATTTAATAATTTGGGAGAAAAAAAAATTTCGCGATGTTACAGTTATAAATTAGTAGGGGAAAAGAGGGTGAGGGTGAAAAGACAAGTTTGCCAGTGACGTGACAAACTTATCAGTGTTTTTTAACTGCGTTTGGTCTAAAGGACATAGGGTGTAACAACTGTATAAAACAAAAGATATACGGAGTGCAAGATTTCCAAAAAGGACATAGGATGCAATTTCAATAATAACTAAAGGACAATTTGTGTAATTCTCTCTTTTTTCTACGTACTAAACACCTCCAAATTAATTCCCAAAATACAAGATCAATAATTAAACAATCTGCTTCCGTTGGAATCAAACACAAATCCACTTAACAAAAACTTTTCATTCTTCTTTTTCTTTTTTCCCTTTGATTGCAAACACAACAACCAAAATATTATCCGCTTCTTGTGTTTATCCAATCGCAAGAAAAACTAAACAACCCCCTTTATTAATCTTGAACATATTAATCAACTCGTTCTTCACTGGATCACACTGTACCACCCCTAAATCGCTCAGGTAAACACACCACACCTCTCATAGGTGATTTAACTTGAGCTTGATCTAACTCACTCGGATCGATGCCCCCCTTGGTTGACTCGCACATATCGAACAGTTAGGAAACTTCGCAGCCATTCTCGAACAAACATGTTGCAGGTTTGGTTTTGGTTATTTGAATATGTCGAAAGTTTCACAGTCGTTCAAAACACAACAGTTTATAGCTGTATCTCATGGCTCATAGTGAACTAACTATCCCAAATCGCAGAATTGTACCACTCGTAGGTTCGTCTTCCTCGATGGTGATTCAACAAACCTTCGATCGTATGCACTATGATACCAATTGTTGGAACAATTGAGTCACAAATACAAGCAAACAATCGGATATTGTGAGAAAAATACTCATGACTCTTTTCTTTTTATTAAAATCAAACAACCACACACTTAAAAAATAAATAAACTCTATTTATACTAAACATAACTTGATCACCAAGCTACCTATTCTAGTCAAATAATAACTCCTAACTAGATAAATATACCAACTAAATCTATCTAAACTTAACCGATGAACATCACATTAAATTATCAATTAAACCAAACAGACGAGATTCTTATCAGTATGGTTAATTGGAGGGTGTATCGTTCTTAGGGGTATAACAGTAAAGGTAATTTTGTCCATCAAATATCTATTATTAACTTAGGGGTATATTAAGATTGATCATTATAATATAAATGATAATAATGGTTAACAAATAAATATAATAGACATTATTTTACACTTATTTTAACACACACTTTCAAACCGTCACATCATTTCAAACCACAACCATATTGAACCCATTTTTTCTTACAACCATAAGTCATTCCAAACCTCCAGTTCCTTATCCATCTCATCACATATGTTTCTTTTTTATTTAACCTATATCTAATTTCATATACTATATTTTTAATTTATTTACTTATAAGAAAATTATTTATTTATTAATTACAACTTTTGGCTTATTGGGCCAACTTTGTTTCCTTTCCAGTTCAAAGATGGAGTTGATATCGAAGTACTGGACATTTGGGTGTCTAGGGCATTGAACCTGGTTGATGGAGGGGTGAAACATGGGGGTTGAAACCCGTCTCGGTTTGAGAAGGGTACCCATAGAACAAGTAGTTGGGTGGAGGCATGGAACCGGTTTGAGGCAATAACACCATAATTTTGGAACTTTGGATGAATGCAATCAGGCAGAAGTATAGAACCATAATTTTGGAATTATGGTGGATACCCATAGCCTTGGAAGCCTTAGGTGTTGGTAGATTGTTTCGAGTTGGGGTTTAAATCAGATGAGCTTAGCATTTCTTAAAAGCTTCTTTGATCATCCATATTTGTGTTGTATAGTTGTGAATAAAGTGTTAGAAGATTGAGTTGTGTATGGAAGATTGGAAGAGAATGAATGTTAGTGTGAAACAATGAAAGGGTGAGAGCTTAAATTTGAGTAGATTGATATTTGAAGTTGTAATGGGTTTATTTTTAAAATTTAATTTCTTTTAACAAACGATAAATTTTTAAAATGTTGTACTTTGTACCTTTTAATATCCAACTGATTGTTTGTTTAAACTTGATTTTTTAACGGTTCAAATGAGTTGGGCCCACCATAACACAACCGGACCTGTCTATTTGAAACACCCATAATTATTTATTTATTCTAAACACGCCTTATATTAGAGTTTAAGCGGAAGGTCCCAATTTAATTATACAAAACGTCAAACTTTTATCTCACAAAAAGTATTATTGTATAAGCCAAAAACAAGTTTGACTATCGTTCATGATATTTTACAAAAGCACGTTCGATCCTTTAACCGAAAGACTTGATCTAGTTCAACCCTTATGCTTATGGAAGCCACCTGAAAGTGTGTGTGTGTGTGTGTGTATATATATATATATATAGGATTAGGTTCAAATGAAAACAAACTTTTCGTAAAAGAACCACGAGAACACCGACGTAAAATGTGAATTTTAAAAAAAAAAAAATTTCCACCGGTGAAAAAACGGGTAACCTCGACGTAAAAAAAAAAATATTTTACAGCAGTGTAAACGACCATGGCCCACCGTATTTTGTCTTATTAGGCAAGGGAATATTCCCTTTTTTATTTTATTCCACTTTAATTGTGAGCCACATATCTTTTTTGAATAAAATAAGTGTGTGGTGGAAAAGTGTGTTCTTTAGTTCTTTTACGAAAAGTGTGTTTTCATTTTACCCTTTCCCTATATATATATATATATATATATATATATATATATATATATATATATATATATATATATATATATATATATATATCTAAACAACCAATTAGCTTTCACTACGTGAGTGTACATTAAATCACCATGTCACATAACCACAATAACGACACACAACAATTTAGAACCATACCACTTCCATATGGTCTATATCGCAAAACTCCCATGCGATTATTCATTTGATCAGAAAACACCCATCCGAGCCCAATAATTCACCAAGATCGCCAACTTCCAGCGTTCTCATGTAGAACCATACAACTTCCGTATGGTCTAAATCGCACAACTTCGATGTGATTATTCATTGGATCAGAAAACACCCATCTGAATCCAATGAGCCATCAAGATCACCAACTTCCAGCGATCTCATGTTAAATCAGAAAACTTCCATCTGATTCAACATATACCAATATACTAACATAACATTCAATTATACGTGATCAAATAAGAACTATAATAACACCCATATAGTTCTAACACAATCAGCACATATTATATATATACTTCCAGAGGTATGTAACACTCACCTCTTTATTAGTCCTTGAGCACTTGAAACGCTAATACAACCAAGTAATATTTCAATGTCCTGGTAGAATTATACAACAATACGTTAGGTAATGATACACCTAACTAATTATTATTATTATAGTTGGATATTGGTTAACACTACCTTGTTTCAGCATGGGTAATTAGTCCATGCCAAATTACGGCTAGGCTACCCAATACCCACCCCCAATAATAATCCTAATACCTAAAAAAATAATATCAATAAACGACTCCTACTAATAATACTAATAAATATAATAATTAACTAATCCTAACTTAAACGAAAACATACCTCAAAACTATCTATGGCAAGTTGGTGTAGAGTCTCCCCTACTCGTACTCCTACTCGCACACTAAAAATGACTAATAACAACACCCAACAAGGTATCATAGGCTCGGGATCCTCTTCATAATAGAGTGTTCCCAAAGTTTAGTTTACCTAAAGAAATTACAAAGGGCTTCTATTTGTAACAGCTAAGCAGGCACCTCAAAGTTTCTGAGTTTCGATGTGGGATTCATGTGACATGCTTGCCTGCTTACATACTCACTCATCGATGTGGGATTCAAGTGACATGCTTGCCTGCTTGCATACTCACGCAAGTTTCTTCTAAATGTTAAGTTTTCAAATGCTATTATATTAATATAATTATTTCAGCTGCTTCATTTGTTTTTCTCGTATAACTTTTAAAC
The DNA here is from genome assembly GCA_028751855.1 of Ambrosia trifida. Taxonomy (NCBI): domain Eukaryota; kingdom Viridiplantae; phylum Streptophyta; class Magnoliopsida; order Asterales; family Asteraceae; genus Ambrosia; species Ambrosia trifida. The sequence goes on from CM054125.1 coordinate 63,124,209, forward strand.
TAAAACGTTTTACTAAATTCCAAATATACTGTTAAAACGAGCTAATTTTTATCTACACGTCAACCTAGGTTTCATTAAAATCGGAGCAGAATTAAATATAATATAATATATTATTACTAAACGGTTTCCTATAATCCTAACCACTCGTCTAGATCTCAAATGTCAAATTATCATACTATTCGACACTTACTCGTCAATTAATTCTAAATATACGAGTATCCATCTCACATGCTATTGGTTCGTTTTACTGATCAATGACCTGTTTTATTCACTAATAAATATGAATCAACACATTTTTATTTATATAACAAAAAAAAAACGGGATGTTACACTATTCTTCCAAACCTAACCCAAGCGAGCCTCCCCTTCAATGGGTACGTAGTCGTTCTGTTTGTATAACCTCACACAAATTTTCTTTATATATATATATATAGAACTCCCTCGTTTATTCATCCGATTCATGTTTACAGTATCTTTATCATCCATTTTGTTAAATTTTTTTTGTTTAAATAATGACGTATAATCAATATTAAATTGGATTGTATTAAAAATTCTGATTTAAAAACGTTAAAAAAAAATGTTTGCTTGTGCCAGGATTCGAACCCGAGTCCCTGGCGGGCTAAACCTTAACCACAACACACAAACCACTACACCATTGGTGTTTTGTGATGTTAATTAAAACCAATTAAACTTAAACCCTTTCAAAGTCCTAGTCAAAGTCCTGGTCAAAGTCCTAGTCAAAGTCTTAGTCAAACAGTCAAAGTCTTGGTCAAATAGTCAATTCATCATAAAACCTTACTTTATGGTGTTGAACAATTTTAATGGCTAATTAAATCCAAAACTAGTATAAAAACCCACCTATGACCCATTATACTTTGCACCTCTAAATCGATTGTTTCAATCCGATTAAACTTTCCCTCTTACCTTTCTTCTATAGTCTATTACTTCTACAATTGAAGCTTTGATTATAAGCTCTTGTAATTGGCGAATTGGAAGCTTGATATTCTTTCTTTTTCGTTTTTTTTATTTCTTCAATTTGGACTAGCTACGTTGTTGAGTCTTTGGGATTCGCCTCGCATACATTCACAACACTTAGAGGATAATTCACCTTAGCCAATGTGAGTTTACGTAACCATGTTTATGCAATTCTTTATTCTTGCAACATTATACTTAAGCAATTCTACATACATGTCTAGTTGTAAACTTTAATGCCTCATGATTTAGACAGCAACAACAGTTAGACTCGATTCAACATACATAATCATTAGCTATGGCCAAGCCGGCGATACTCAATAATAGATCTATTGGATTGACAATCCCACCTAGATTCGTTGACCATCTTTTATGGGGAGCGCGGGTGATTGTTATCGTTCCAACATAATATTAAGGTGAACCGTGGATGACGGGAGGGACCTAAACTAGTCGGAGGTTTGATTATGTGCATTCAACATTTCATGTTTATTCATGCAGACTTAAACTTACGATAGACATATGAATTGCTAAACTTTTATTCTTAAACTTAATTGCTTGACATGGCTTATGTATTCTCACCAACTTCTAGTTGACCCCCCCATTTTTACAACTCAACAGGTAATAATGATGCTTGAAGTCTAGAGAGTTAACATGAGGAGACAATTTGAAGTTTATGCTTTGTTTGGCTTTTTGATATATTAGAATTTCATTCAAAACTTATTATGTATTTTCAATTTTGGATATTTTTACTTTAAATAAATTTCAATTAAAACATGAATACCATGTGCTACTGTATACTCATTCTTACGTGACACCTCGATGTTTCCGCCATCGGTTGGGGTGTTACAGATTGGTATCAGAGCCTTGGTTATAGGGAATTAGGTTATTAGAAAAATAATCTAGACTATAACCTTAGGGATTTAAAACAGTACTTGCTTCTCTTACTTGTAACCCTAATTGCTTCCTTAATCTTATCCCTATCCTACACCTCATACAACCCTAAGCCTTACAAGTGACTACTCTTAGTCGTCTGCTGCAATCCTAATCGACCATTAGATTAATAGGACAAAATCCTCAGGCTTAGCCTGAACCACCTTGAGATCTCGTCGAAGTTCTAGATTTTAATAACGAACACGTGCAATCTGGAAGGGTGAACGCCTGTATTCTGAGTCTTCTGTCTAGGCTGGCATTGCGCATATATCCCAATCAGACGAGGGACCCGGATGCCTGCCTGGGAATTCTCGGGATGAGTGTTCACTTATAGGCTAAAGCATGTCTTCACTATGTTATTAGAATCTAGAATCTTTGATAAGTCAACGTTTTCGTTTATTTGTTTTAATTAATGAATAAATGATTACACTCACTTTCCTTAAACTAAGCTCTAAAATCTCAAAATTTTACAACTTAAATCAATCTCATTTCATAACCATCTATGGATTTCACAATCACACTTCACCTTACCATCTTAGCCACTTTTTAAATATTCAACACCCTACCCAAACCATATTATTTCATTTCTCCACATGTTACTTTTTTTTTAAAAAAAACTATAACCTCATACCTTAGCACAAACTAAAGATTTCTAAATCTTGTTGTGTTTTCATTACCTAGTAACTTTACAAAGTACATATTTTTTGTCAAAAGATGTCCTCGAACTTAAATTCAATTGTTTATTTATTGACGTAACAAACAATTTTCTATATAATGCTTTAAACTATTAAAAATCACTTAATAGAACCTTGATCTTCAAAACCTAATGTCATGTTTGAAATCTCCAACTAACGGGAATATTTTAATCAAAGCCCACTTAGCTTGTACTATTTAACAACTTTTGCTTTATGTATAAAACCAATTTTGAAAATAAGATTTTTTTTTATCCATAGGAATAATATCTAGTCTCTAAATTCTCCATCGACACTCACTCATTTTCAACTTGTTCAAATTTTTACCATATTTGGCATATACCACAATCATGTTTTCTTATACACTTGATTATAACCTTTGATCCAAACCCCAAAATTTACACTGCTACATAATCTCCTTACTATAAAATAAACTCTTTATTAACTATCTTCACATTCACTATCTCTCACAACCTTGATTCTGCTTCAAGATTTTTCATCATCCTCTCAAGAACTAAATTCATATCCTTCACCTTCTCAAACATGAACTAGTTACCCATGATAACCAAACTATTGAAACTTGGTTGTGTGTTGCATCAAACTTAATCCTTAGTTATACATGAGGATTCGATTATCTACCATATTTAAACATTTGATACTAGAAATCATGGAATATAAACTATTTGCTATAGACACACCTAGAGTCATTAACCTTGTCTAGGGCAACTCTATTACAACTCGTATGCTATACTTGATACTTGATTGCTTACATGTACATATTATCATTTTGCAATTTATGTGTGAAATAATTGGTACACTTAATCAAACAACTGGTAGAGGATGAAGTACTTGCTCAACAGTTAGTTGAGTACCAAATAACCTACTCAACGGTTGGTAGAGGTCATCATGCCTGCTCAACAGTCGGTAGAGGCCCTACAACCTGCTCAACGACTGGTAGAGGCTATCGCACCTGCTCAACAATCGGTAGAGGTTCTTACTCACTGTCTGGTAGAAGTCTTTTTCCTACTCAACAGTTGGACTCATTTTTGGATACATTGTAAACGATTCAATCACAAGGTTATTTTGCATTACTTACATGTGTGTTTAGAGTCATAGAAGGACACAAAACCCTAATGTAAGGTAAATTGGTGATTGCGGTCCGGAACGTAATCATGAATTTACAGGTACATTAAGGTAGTGTGAAATTCTATTAAGGTTTTGAGAGATACCCCGTATGTTTTCGAAGTATCAGAGGTGTGATGGGTTAGCTGCGGTACACCCTATATATAAACACTAATGATACATGGAAAGGGATACTGTAGGGTCAGACCAATAACAAACCCTAGTTATTTGGTAGTCCATCTAGCATTTAAGGTTATCTTATACATTCCTTAAACTCTTACCCTACTCTGAACCATAGTCACCCTAACCATCCTCAACACTATTCAAATGTTTCTTCTTAAAATAAACTTCGGGACGAAGTTCCTAAAAGTAGGGGAGACTGTAACATCACACAAATTTTCTTTATATATATATATAGAACTCCCTCGTTTATTCATCCGATTCATGTTTACAGTATCTTTACCATCCATTTTGTTAATTTTTTTTTGTTTAAATAATGACGTATAATCAATATTAAATTGGATTGTATTAAAAATTCTGATTTAAAAACGTTAAAAAAATGTTTGCTTATGCCAGGATTCGAACCCGAGTCCCTGGCGGGCTAAACCTTAACCACACCACACAAACCACTACACCATTTGGTGTTTTGTGATGTTAATTAAAACCAATTAAACTTAAACCCTTTCAAACTCCTATTCAAAGTCCTGGTCAAAGTCCTAGTCAAAGTCTTAGTCAAACAGTCAAAGTCTTAGTCAAATAGTCAATTCATCATAAAACCTTACTTTATGGTGTTGACCAATTTTAATGGCTAATTGAATCCAAAACTAGTATAAAAACCCACCTATGACCCATTATACTTTGCACCTCTAAATCGATTGTTTCAATCCGATTAAACTTTCCCTCATACCTTTCTTCTATCATCTATTACTTCTACAATTGAAGCTTTGATTATAAGCTCTTGTAATTGGCGAATTGGAAGCTTGATATTCTTTCTTTTTCGTTTTTTTTATTTCTTCAATTTGTACTAGCTACGTTGTTGAGTCTTTGGGATTCGCCTCGCATACATTCACAACACTTAGAGGATAATTCACCTTAGCAAATGTGAGTTTACGTAACCATGTTTATGCAATTCTTTATACTTGCAACATTATACTTAAGCAATTCTACATACATATCTAGTTGTAAACTTTAATGCCTCATGATTTAGACAACAACAACAGTCAGACTCGATTCAACATATATAATCATTAGCTATGGCCAAGCCGGCGATACTCAATAATAGATCTATTGGATTGACAATCCTACCTAGATTCGTTGACCATCTTTTATGGGGAGCGCGGGTGATTGTTATCGTTCCAACATAATATTAAGGTGAACCGTGGATGACGGGATGGACCTAAACTTGTCGAAGGTTTGATTATGTGCATTCAACATTTCATGTTTATTCATGCAGACTTAAACTTACGATAGACATATGAATTGCTAAACTTTTATTCTTAAACTTAATTGCTTGACATGGCTTATGTATTCTCACCAACTTCTAGTTGACCCCCCCATTTTTACAACTCAACAGGTAATAATGATGCTTAAAGTCTAGAGAGATAGCATGAGGAGACAATTTGAAGTTTATGCTTTGTTTGGCTTTTTGATGTATTAGAATTTCATTCAAAACTTATTATGTATTTTCAATTTTGGATATTTTTACTTTAAATAAATTTCAATTAAAACTTGAATACCATGTGCTACTGTATACTCATTCTTACGTGACACCTCGATGTTTCCGCCATCGATTGGGGTGTTACAGTTTGGTTGTCCACTACTTCGAACCCGTCCGGTTTCACCGCATTGTGGATGCTCTAATCCTTTAATTTTCAAGATCTAGGAGGGAATCATTGATGTTCTTCTTCAATTCACCACCCGAGATGGTATAGTTTATCTAAAGCTGCTTTTAATCAAAATTTGCGTGTTTTACTTTAGTCTAACGGATTAGGTAAATCTGTCAGGTTAGATTGACCGTAAATTTATACATTTTCACAAAAGGTATGTTTTGTTTAACTTGAGTATGTCTGGTGCTTTTATATCAAAACTCAAAAGTTGAAAAACGAATATGTATTATGTTATCTGGTTTCAACATTATCGCGTGCCAATCTATTGTAATTTGTATTTTAGAGGAGAAACATGAAGCATATTACGATATTGTACAAGCACTACAATAAACGTGAGTTTTAGCGGCGTCGCCTGTCGCCGCTATTAATATACCCTTAGCGGCGACTAGCCCTTTAACGGCGACAGTTGCTGCTAATAATCTCGACTGGAAAAAAATGTCCCTAAAGGTCCATCTCGCCCCTAATTGGTCGCCGCTATTAGTCAATTTCCACGTGGCATTTTATTTTTCATTTTTTTTGCTACGTGGCACATGGCAACAACTTGTGCATACATACGTACATACATACATACACATATACATACTTACAAACATACATGCATATATACTTACAAACATACTACAAACATACCTGCGGCTGGTCCGGAGGTGAGTGGAGGTTTTAGGTGGTGGTGGTGGTGGTGGAGAGAGAGAGAGAGAGAGAGAGAGAGAGAGAGAGAGTGTCACATCCTCAAATTCCACGTGCGGGGTTTTACCGCGAGGCGCGTGACACACCAGGATCCAGACAACGATCACAATAAACAAACACAAAACATACATATATTGAAACCAAAATATTATGCTTTGAGCCATAAACTAGCAGCGGAAGCATTTCTTGTTTACAACCAAAAGGCATATTATAGTTTACAAAACATTGTTTAATATGCAACAAAACTCTAGACGCTGTGCAAGACTCCGTGCGCCTAGTCCGTTAACTGCTACCTTAGCGACCTGAGAAAACATGCCAAAAATGTCAACATATATTGCTGGTGAGTTCACAGGTTTTCTTTTATAAAAGAGTTGTCATAAGTTTGAAAAGATCATATCCGTTACTAGTAGGTTATGAGACCGTTAGCTAGATGTTAAGTGTTTTTACTACTACGGTTGGGAACCCATTACTAAACCGGTAAAAATGTTGAAGCCAGCCCAGACGGACGGGATTACCGATGCCTCGACAACCCCAAAGTATTAGAGACAATATGCACCCGCCCGGCTCCCAGCCGTCGGGTGGGGTTTGTAAGGCCCAATAGATCTATCCACATTTCCCTTGTTGTGCCCCGCATAGTAATATAAAGTAACCATAGTATAACATGACCTTTAGTAAGTAAGTAAGTAAGTAGCATGTTTCTCCCCCGAAAGCAAAACGGTAAAAGTGGGGCTGTGACACTCACCTTATATTGCATTACTAGATAACAGTTAAATAAGTATGCTATGATAGCCCCAATGTAACAATATTGATTTCTGGGAGATTAACATGGACCTTTGTATGACACCCTAGGCAAATCCCACATCGGCCGTGGCCAGGAGAGATCCTTGGTTCATAAGTAATCCAAAGCCTCTTAAATCACCAACGCGTTTTGGGCTTAATGCTAGTGGAAGAGAGGAGAACTCCACAGTTAAGCGTGCTCAGGTGGGAGTAGTATCAGGATGGGTGACCTCCTGGGAAGTCTCCACCGGGCCGACCAAAAACAAATTCGTGAGCTCTGGATGGGCAACCCATCGGGGCAAAGCGGACAATATTGGTGGTGAGAGGGGCCGGATGTTACAAATGGTATCAGAGCCACTCCTGTGTCGTTCGGGATGGTGGGGGCAAACTCATCGAGGACGATGAGTCCCTAAGGGGGGGTGATTGTAACAGTATTGATTTCTGGGAGATTAACATGGACCTTTGTATGACACCCTAGGCAAATCCCACATCGGCCGTGGCCAGGAGAGATCCTTGGTTCATAAGTAATCCAAAGCCTCTTAAATCACCAACGCGTTTTGGGCTTAATGCTAGTGGAAGAGAGGAGAACTCCACAGTTAAGCGTGCTCAGGTGGGAGTAGTATCAGGATGGGTGACCTCCTGGGAAGTCTCCACTGGGGCGACCAAAAACAAATCCGTGAGCTCTGGATGGGCAACCCATCGGGGCAAAGCGGACAATATTGGTGGTGAGAGGGGCCGGATGTTACACCCAAATAGCGGCGACCTATCATAAGATGTATATAAGTATCCGGAGTAATAACCCACAGGTTAACTAGTCCCCGAATGTCCAGACCATAACCATAAATGTTTGAAAACACCTTTGACTGTTAAACCAACCGTACCAGACAAGACCCGACATCCCACGTGTTAGCCAAATACAAGATATCATGCAACTTATGTAGTTAAACACTTCATGCGCGCAAGAGTATAACGCTCAATTAACGCATAAACGAGTCCGAACACGTGTTACTAAGTCATTGGACATGTCACGGGGTTCCTATCATGTTCCTAGGTGTCAAATCATGTTTCGGGATGTCAAAATATGCTTACAACAGCAGTACACACGATTAGGAAACTAACATGCAATTAGGAAAAGTCAACTGGTAATTGGAGGTGGTCAACAGGCGATTGGAGGCCTAATCACCTGATGTTATTGGCGATTGGTGGCCAATCGCCCCTGCATCAGGCGATTAGAGCTCCCAATCGCCTGTTTCAGATCCGTGACGTGTTTTCGCGCGTTTAACCCTCCAAATCATATCTGAAACATGTAAAAACACCCAACATAAAACCTAAACTATTAACCAACCCATTTCAAGCAAAAACCCCCCAATTTAACTCTGCTCTAACGCCCTTGGTGTGATTATTTCAAAAAATGGCAAAGTACTAGGTTTCATTAACTATGAAAATCTTTCCTTAAATGGCAATAATCAGATTACACATCCTACAACCTTGCAAATCATTATCTCTTTGTTATAGTATCATTCTAATGTGAATCCTAACAACAAACAATCATTGAATCATATCATAACATCCTAATTCTTCAAGAATCATCCAAATGGGTCAAAATGCATACTTTCATCAAAACACCATAACAATAGCTCAAATCCTTAGATAATCATCCTAATAACTCCTACACATCAGAAGTACATCAATTTCATGGAAACATTCATGTTCTAACCACCAAAAATCATCATATGCATAAATACTTCACATATAGCAAGTATTATGGTGTAGACTTGTTTTAGAAACTCATTTCAAAGGTTTTTAAAGACACACACTTAGTAAAACAAGGTCTGGACCTTTGGGAACCAAACAATAACATTACAAAGGTTTGGGATGAAGAACACACATTGGATTTTATCAAAGAAAGGTGTGTAAGCTTGGAAATGGTGAGTTTTGAAGCTAAACAAGTTCCAGAGGTGTTTTGAGGTGTGTGGGAGGCTTAGGATCAGTTAGGGTTGCACAAATGGTGTTGAGTGAGTCAAGGGTTGTATTTATAGGTGTTCCCACTCATCCAAGACATACCAGGCGATTGGGGTGCAGATCAGGCGATTAGGGAGTCCTAATCGCATGACTATCAGGCGATTAGGGCCCCAATCGCCCCTAATCTCCCCCAATCGCTAGATTAACTGGCGATTAGGCCACTCACCAGTGCCTAATCGCCTATAGCATCAGGAAGTGGGTTTTTGGCGCGTTAAACACTATTTTAACATATATATAAGCACGTATTCACATACCGATAAGTCACATAATGATTACAAACATATAATGCATGATAACTAACACGTTTACATTCATTCACCAATTCCCGGGACTCGAGACTTGCGTGTGTGCATTAAACCTGGTGATTCCACGAATCACCAATCCTTATACACATGGTTATGGACCGACTCCCAATGATCCCGCGGATCATTGTAACGACTCCCGATGATTCCCCGAACCATCGTAATGACTCAACTAACCCAGTTAAGTATGTAATATGCACGACTCGCTAAGGTAGACTTACTAGTTTAGTCGATGTTACTAACCTGAGTTTGCCGGGTGTCACAGAGAGAGAGAGAGAGAGAGAGAGAGAGAGAGAGAGAGAGAGAGAGAGAGAGAGAGAGAGAGAGAGAGAGAGAGAGAGAGCGGGGGGAGGGAAAGAAGAAGGTTTGGCGGTTTATTTATTTTTTTTTTACTTTTAGCGGCGCTAATACTCAAAAAATTGTCGCCGCTAATAAGTAAAAGTAGGATAAATTTCTCAACATTGGATCTGATGTTGATTTTGATAAAGCGGGTCGCCGCTAAAGGGGTCGCCCCTAAAGATAACTTTTCTTGTAGTGAAGGAACAAACGAAGACTCAAGACTCGATTATGATTAACGGAATGATTGATCAAGTGTAGTTGTTGCTTGAGATCGATACATACATACTTATATACTCAGAGTGTTACGTACCCTACAGATTCTCATAATTCACATTAAAAAATTAATCGATCAAGTTATTATTGTTGCAAATCAATTCTATGTTATTTCCATTCATGTATCAGTGGCCATCAAGATTTGGGCTGATGATAATTATAACAAAATGATTAATGAATTAAGATTAAAAAAAATGACAACGAGTCGAAAGACTGATTTACAAATCATGACCGAGTGATACATGAGCACTAGTGTGGGCTGAAAATACATGCACATGTGCAATTATGAAACTGATAAACTTTGGATGCATCTAAATCTGATAGTGAAATAAATGAAAGATTTGAAATGCACATCACATGCCTGTGTAAAATGATGAATGCTAAGTAGCCGGCGGGTCGGTCCCAGTTTTTACATGTGTAACATGAAAGTCGAGAAAACATGAGAATATACACATGTTTGTATTGTTAAACGGTTAAGTAAAAGGTCCACGTCCACCCTATATGATTCTACGCTCGTGAAGCAATTAAATGAATGTTAATAGCATGCTGTAAGATACACATTGTTAAATTGTGGTTTAATTTAGATAACTGGTTGTAATACTAATTATGAATATTGATAAAAAGTTTAAAGTAAACAAATTACTAGCAAGCCTAATATGAGATTTGACTTGTATTCCTTTTTTTTTAACAGCAAACGACTTTATATATGAATATAAAGGCCCAGCAAGGCGCTGTCTCCAAATACACCATAGGTCAAAAACGACCGACTGACACCTTAAGCTTTTCGTGCAGAGAAATCCCGAACCTGCACAAAATAGCATCAGCAGCACCTATATCCTTCCAAGTACCAGGAATCGTCTTCTTAATTGGAATGAGAGCAAAGTCCACCCTTGACTTGTGGACTTGTATTCTAAAAAAGAGTTAGAGATATTTGAAAGAGTGAAGGAAACTATGTAACTTCTAATCACATAGCCATGTCAGTTTCTATCAGTGTCTTGAAGTTAGAAAAATGAACGGACAAGATTATGTGTTGTTTGTGTGTATTGGCATGTTAAATTATTTATCGTTATGAAAAAACAAAGAGAACATGGATGTCTTTTTAGGCACATATTGATTTCATATTATGTCTTAACTTACTAGAAAAGCTCATGGCTTAAATTTAATTTTCAAATGATGATAAAAAAATAGGAAAAATGATACTCAGTAGTTGTACTTTTTTTTTTTGGAATAATGATGAAATCAGACGTTTAAAAATTTGATCAATGAATGGAAGCGGAAAGTGATTCTTGCGAGTGACGTCGTTGAGCTTGTGATAATCGATGCAAACTCGCCATCTGGTGACAGTACGGGTAGAAATCAGCCCATTCCTATCGTTTGTAACACAATATGCACAGGACTCAGCCAAACAGAGTCAGAGATGGGATATATCAATCCTGAAACCAACACCTTAATCACCTTGATTTCACAACATCCTGCATGTTCGGGTTCAAACGCCTCTGGTGTTGGGCACACGGCTTGTAATTATCCTCCATTAAGATTTTATGAGTACAAAATGAAGGATTCATCCCCTTGATGTCCATTATCTTCCACGCGATGGCTTTCTTGTGAAGTTTCAACACTGCGAGAAGCTCGCTCTTTTCTTCCGCTGTCAATGATGATGAAATGATTAACGACAGACGACCCTTCTCATCTAAGAATGCATACTCAAGATGCGGTTGGAGCTCTTTTAGCTCCAAGACGGGGGATCCTCAACCGACGGCTTCGACTTCTCTTGCTTCTCACACTCAATCTCCACAAACCTATCCGGACTCTGGGAACCATCATCACCGATCTGATAGACCGACTGCCTAACTCTGTGGCCCTCCTGTGTAGAATGATATGGTTCAATGCTTGATTTCTCATTGATCCCATGAAGGGTTTTTATAGATTACAAGTAAATCTCCTTTGCTTGGAGATTAAGCTACAATGAATATCTTCTAAATATAAAGCTAATCTATACCAAATATACAAATAATGTTGTCATTATCTATTACACCCCCGCAGTCGAAGCGGGAGGCTGGCGGATGTTGAGACTAGAGCAGAAGTCATCAAAGAGAACTTGTGGTAGACCTTTTGTAAAGATGTCAGCAATCTGAAGACGAGTCGGAGTATGAAGTATGCGAACGGTACCACGCTGCACATGTTCACGTACAAAATGTATGTCAAGCTCAATATGTTTGGTACGTTGATGCTGAACAGGGTTGTTGGATAGGTAAATAGCACTGATGTTGTCGCAGTATACCAAGGTAGCAGAAGAAAGAGGTTTGCGCAACTCTAGGAGAAGATTACGAATCCAACAAATTTCAGCAACGACATTTGCGACTGCATGATACTCTGCCTCTGCACTAGAACGAGAGATAGTGGACTGGCGCTTGGATGACCAAGATAAGAGGTTCGGACCCATATACACGCAGTAACCTGAAGTGGAGCGACGAGTGTCCGGGCATCCAGCCTAGTCTGCATCCCGGAGAGAGAAAGCGGCGCATGATGTCAGTGTAAGACCATATTCGGCGGTGCCTCGAATGTACCGAATTATTCTCTTCAAAGCGTTCCAATGATTAGTATTCGGGTTATGCATGTGAATACAAATTTGTTGGACTGCATAACTGATGTCCGGTCTCGTAAAAGTGAGGTATTGAAGAGCACCGGCAAGGCTTCTGTATAGAGTGGGGTTATCAAATGGTACACTAGAGGTGGCACTGAGCTTCGGTTTAGAGTCAACCGGAGTAGCAACTGGATTGCACTTTTCCCTACCTGCACGACTGACAATATCGAGAGCATAAGATTGTTGAGAGAGGAACATAGAGTCACCCGAGCGAGTGACAGAGATACCCAAGAAATAACTGAGAGGTCCAAGATCTTTCATAGCAAATTCAGCCGCAAGGCTGCCCATGAGTTTCATCCGTAGTGTCCCGAAGAAGTAGTGAGAATAATATCACCCACATAAATTAATAAATAAGCTACGTCACCCCGGTGATGGTATGTAAAAAGTGAGTTATCACATCTACTCTGTGCAAAGCCAATGGAAGTGACAAAATCTATGAATCTTTGGTACCATGCCCCGGGAGGCGGTTTTAGACCGTATAATGATTTTTGAAGCTTGCCATGGTCCGGGAAATCTCGATGACGAAATCCCACGGGCTGGTACATATAAACTGTCTCTATGTGGTTCCCGTGAAGGAAAGCATTGGTGACATCCAATTGATGGATGGACCAAGACTGAGATAGTGCTAAAGTCAAGACAGTCCGAATGGTGGCGGGTTTGACCACCGGACTGAAGGTTTCCCCACAATCAATACCAACTTCCTGATTTCTACCATCGCATACCAACCGAGCTTTATACCTTTCAAGAGTTCCGTCAGACCTGTATTTGTGACGAAAAAGCCACATGCTACGTATAATATGCATATAAGGACGTCTCGGGATAAGTTCCCAAGTCTTGTTTTTAATTAAGGCATTAAACTCGTTTCGCATGGCGTTATGCCACTCTGGGTTAGACAAGGCATCAATGGGGTTCTTGGGGACAAGTGTGATAGTGGTGGTGGAAAGGTTGAAAATTTGTTTGGGTTTGGAGATACCGGACATAGCTCGGGTGGTCATAGTGCGAGTAGGTGGTAATGGTGGTGGGTTTGGTATGGGGCCTATGGATTCGGATGAGTATGTGAGGGTAAATGGTGAAGGTGGGACGGGTGGTTGTGTGGAGGAGTTTGGGCCTGAAGTTGGTTGATGGGCTGGAGTAAATGGATGGGCCGGTGGTGAGGGTTGGTGTAATTGGTTCGGTGTGTTTGATTGTAGGGAGTGGGCCTGATAGGAAGTGGATTGAGATGGGGCCGAGGAGTGTTGGGCTAGGGAGGTAACAGGTTGAGTAGGTGGAGCGGTGTTAGTTGGTGTGATGGCAATTGGGTTATTTGGTACTGTAGGTGGAAAAATAAGGGATGGGTGAATGCTATCTTCTAGAAAAGAGTAGGTGTTGGTTGTTGGTTTGTGGTTCTTAGAAAATGGGAAAATGGTTTCGTCAAAAACGACGTGTCGGTTAATGGTGATGGTTCGGGTTTTTAGATCAAGACATTTATATCCCCGGTGGTTCGACGGGTACCCAAGAAAAACACATGGGTAGGAGCGGTATGCAAGTTTTTGAATAGTGGTGTGGGGTATGAGAGGGTAACACATGCAACCAAACACACGAAGGTGGTCGTATATCGGTAAACACCCGTATAGGCGTTGGGTGGGGGTTTGAAATTTGTGAATTTTACTTGGGATGATGTTTAAGAGGTAGGTGGCGGTTTCAAGGGCATGATGCCAATAGGTATTGGGTGTGGAGGAATGAGCTAAGATGGTTCGCATGAGGTTGTTTATGGTGCGGATTTTGCGTTCGGCTTTCCCATTTTGGGAGGAGGTGTGGGGACAAGAGAAACGAAAGTGCATGCCATTCATATTACAAAAATTATAGAATTGGTTGTTGGCATATTCACGTCCGTTGTCACATTGGAGTTGTTTTATTTTGGTGTTAAATTGGGTTTGTACAAAGTTATTAAATCTCGTAAACATGGCAAAGACATCGGATTTATGGGCTATTGGGTAGGTCCAAAGAAAATTGGTGTAATCATCTAAGAATAAGACATAATATCGGTGACCCCCGTTAGAAATAATGGAGGATGTCCAAACATCACGGTGCACAAGATCAAATGGCATAAACGTACTTGTATTAGAATTAATAAAAGAAAGTCTAGTGTTTTTCCCAAAAATACAAGCACTGCAAGTTTTATTATTTAAAGAACCACAAGAAATAGAACTAGAAGTTTTTAAACTTTGCAAAATAGCTGGGCGTGAGTTTATTTCTCTTTATCCTATTATTTTCTTTCAAGATATTTTCGCTATGATTCTTTCTCGTTATTCTTTCGGTGTTTTGTTTTGAGAAGAAGATACTCGTATTTCACAAACGAAACGATATCACCAAGTTAGGAGTGACATCCATACCTTGGTGATTAGTTTCACTCCTCTATATGTTATTTATCTTAGGAATATATCTTTGAGATAGGAGTGACATCCACACCTCAAAGAGTATTTCTTTCAAAAAGGAACTTAACCACTAAGCTGGGAGTGATATCCTTAACTTAGTGATTGGTTTCATTCCACAATCGTTTTCAATTTTGAAATACATCTTTGAGTTAGGAGTGAAATCCAAATATCAAGGATCTATTTTTGCATCTCGTTTTTAATCTCGCTAAAGTTTTGGAATTCACTAGTGATGGGGCACGTGCGATCTAGAAGGGAGAGCGTCTGTATCCTGAGTTTTCTGTCTAGGCCTGGTATTTCGTATAAATCCCAATCAGACGAGGGACCCGTATACCTACCTGGGAACTCTTGGTATGAGCATTCACTTATAGGCTAAAGTACGCCCCCACAAGTCACTAGGAAATTTCAAATACTTGAGTTGGTCAAAGTTTCCTATAGAAACAATTCCAATGTTTTATATCATTGATATTTATGTTTGTTTATCATTTGAAGATTCCATTTAATCACTTGATGTTTCATATGCCATTATTCATTGATCATTCGCTTTTGAATCCCTTATCATCATTACTAAAACTTTTGTTCGATAGATTATCGCATTAAAGCTTACACTATTTCACTTATGCTCATGATTCTTACACTATAAGGTATTACTCGTTTTGCGTTAAAACATTTTTACCCACTACTTAAGTTTTAAACTCTGTGTTTAACTTTGATCACATCCTGATTTTAGGAATGTTGCGTCATCATACAATTAAAAATGGACATGGTTTTTCCAAACTTATTATTTCAACCTGTTTTATACCTTCATGTTTACAAACTTACTTGATCGATGTCACAGTATATCCTCATATACCTAATACTAATATTGCTGCACCCAGTCTCCTAAGCCATAGCCAACTACCATTAGTTAGAACTTCTTAGTCAGACTAAACTCATACATAAATGCCTACCTACACGATACGCACTAGTACACTACTCTCTAAAACGATTAATTTGACAACTTATTCTATAAGTCTTTTCACAAAGCCTATTCGCCAAATTAGAACACACTTTTCATACACCTTGTGCCTTGAAACAAATAGCCCGCTATGAGCCCAAAGAGATGACTTAACGATGCTGCAAATAAATGATCTTTCAATGTATAAATTTCGTAAAAGTTAGAAAATTTAAAAGGTTTCAAGTTTACCCAGTGTTAACGGGTAACACTTCGATTTTCTCAACATTTCATAACAATTAAAAATTCCGACTTTTCAACCCACAAGTTAAAGAAATGTTTAAATACAGAAAATTTTATTTTCCAAAATTCGTTAAGGCATCTGGGATCATTCACAACCTTCACATCATTTTAAATCTTGGTCTTTTGAAATACATTAGATTTACACACACTTCATGAAATGGTTTCATCTTGCATTTTATAAACTTGCATTGCATATTTTACAAATCAAATGTAAATCTGCATGTTTTCATATAACGTATCCAATATATGTTTTCGGGAGGAATTTGCAACTAATAATATACCTTATAACACTTTTCAAACTCGACTTCTCGTAAACACATGAAAATGTGTACCTACGAAATCTTTTCAAGTGAACCTGTTTTGAACTTAAAACATTCTTCGGTTTCCAAAAAGTTATCCTCATACCAGTAGACTATAAGTCTGTTTGGCGCACTTTCATTTACAGTAAATTTCATTATTTTTTTTACACCATTCTATTTATAGTTACGTTCGTACATTATCTTATTATTTTGGTATTATTCTTTTGTTGGTAGTTATTTTCACGCGTTATTCGCAACTATTCTCGCACTAGTTATTAGTAGTTATTCTTACAACACTAGTTTTGAGCATTAATTTAACTCGTTTACTTTCATTTTGTGCAAATTTTGCGATTTACTCGATTTACGTTATGCTATTCTTTCAATCGAAATTTTATGCTATACTTATATACTTACATGAATGCATATTTGGTATGCATATTTTTTTTGTGAGCAAAACCCTGTTATACTTTACATTATTTTGTTCATCATCATGACCAACGAACATACTAATTGATAGCTCGTATGAGATCTAAGCCAGTTTCCATGTACGACTTGGTTCAGAGTATTCCTCTAACCCAAGGGGAACGGTGTAATCCTCAGAGTTTATCAATATGGTTGTTTAGAGCCCAATGATGTGAACAAAAATTTACCGGTTAAGGGTGAACCCAAAGGTGAAGAATCCCTAATCATGTCTTATACTTACACATTAATCTCATTACAGTTAAAGGGTGAACCCGAAAGGGGAAGAACCTCTAACCGCATCTTATACTTGAGCAGTATCTACTACTTAACACATTTTGGTTGCACGCATTGTTTCTTGTATTACTTATGTTAGTGTTATGGAAAAGCATAGCACCCTAGTGTAAGGTAAATCGATGATTACGGTCCGGAACGCAATCATGGATTTACAGGTACATGGGGGTGGTGTGTGATTCTACTTAGGCTATTGGTAGACAATTAGTACGAGTCCAAAGTATCAGTAGTGTGGTGAGTTAGCTACGGTACACCCTATATATAAGCACGAGCGATACTGCGGGAGCGGACTAAGAGTCTGACCAAGAACCTACCCATTACTATCTCTTTATTAGATCGTTGACTAATAGCTAGCATTTTCCATAAGAATGTTCTTACACGAGCTTCAATTCGACTTCCTAGAGTCTTTCCCTGGACCATCCTGTAACAACCCAACCGATGGCGGAAACATCGAGGTGTCACATAAGAATGAGTATACAGTAGCACATGGTATTCAAGTTTTAATTTGAAATTTATTTAAAGTAAGAAAAATATCCCAAATTGAAAATACATAATAAGTCTTGAATGGAATTCTACTACTTCAAATAACCAAATAAGCATAAACTTCAATATGTATTCTCATGCTAACACTCTAGTCTTCACGCATCATTATTTCCTGTTGAGTTGTAAAAATGGGGGGGGGGGGGTCAACTAGAAGTTGGTGAGAATACATAAGCCATGTCAAGCAATTAAGTTTAAGAATAAAAGTTTTAGCAATTCATATGTCTATCGTAAGTTTAAGTCTACATGAATAAACATGAAATGTTGAATCGACATAATCAAACCTCCGACTAGTTTAAGTCTATCCCGTCATCCACGGTTCACCTTAATAATATGTTGGAACGATAACAATCACCCGCGCTCCCCATAAAAGATGGTCAACGAATCTAGGTGGGATTGTCAATCCAATAGATCTATTATTGAGTATCGCCGGCTTGGCCATAGCTAATGATTATGTATTGTTGAAACTTGTTGAAACTGTTGTTGTTGTCTAAATCATGAGGCATTAAAGTTTACAACTAGACATGTATGTAGAATTGCTTAAGTATAATGTTGCAAGTATAAAGAATTGCATAAACATGGTTACGTAAACTCACATTGGCTAAGGTGAATTAACCTCTAAGTGTTGTGAATGTATGCGAGGCGAATCCAAAAGACTCAACAACGTAGCTAGTCCAAATTGAAGAAATAAAAAAAAACGAAAAAGAAAGAATATCAAGCTTCCAATTCGCCCATTACAAGAGCTTATAATCAAAGCTTCAATTGTAGAAGTAATAGACTATAGAAGAAAGGTATGAGAGAAAGTTTAATCGGATTGAAACAATCGATTTAGAGGTGCCAAGTATAATGGTCATATGTGGGTTTTTATACTAGTTTTGGATTCAATTAGCCATTAAAATTGGTCAACACCATAAAGTAAGGTTTTATGATGAATTGACTATTTGACTAAGACTTTGACTGTTTGACTAAGACTTTGACTCCAAGAATTATGTTGTCAAGACTTTGACTCTTGACTCAAGGCTTTATTTAAGAAATTAAAAAAAAATCATTAGTTTGAATTAGAAAATAAAAAAAACACCGTCTTATAAAATGACGATTTTATAAATAGAATTAGGATAGGACATATGTCATGATTGAAGATTTTTTTTTTAAGTACCATGATAAAAGGAACTTAGAAAAATAGAGTGCACGGATAAAGATAAGAATACTTAGAAATAATTTAGACTTTATATCATGGATCGGGAAATACTTTAATGCAAAATAAATGGGAAAATTCGTGAGGTTACACATCCACATAGAAAACACAAACTTTATATATTCTTACACTCTCTGTTAGTCGAAATCCTGTTGCATGTCCTTAATAAAGTTCGGTCAGAAACTTCTCTAAAGTAAGGGAAGCTACTATAACACTACCCTGCCCTCACCAGTTACATACTTTTCCGAAACCATGCTCATTATAAACTCTTAATTCTCTAACCTTGGGTCAAACTTTAAGGATTTTCAAACTCTTATTTTGGATATTAAACAACTACTTCAAACTTTGTCAAATCATGGCTGATGCATTTCTTAAAATCTACTTGTCTTTTTACAAATGTCTTTTTTTCATGGAAACCTTCACTTGAAAGTAATTTCGGGACGGAATTTTCTAAAGTAAGGGAGACTATGACAACCTGCACCCTTTACTTTTCATAAATGTGCATAATTGGTTCAACTATTTCAAAATTTTCATTTTTAACCCTCGTATTTTAATAGAACCAAAATTCACAATTTAATAAAACTTATAATTTTTATAAGTAAAAGTATGCACGTTTTATACTCACATCTACACCCGAACACGTATGTTTCAGACCTTGATGCTCAAAGCCCTTAATTTTTTGTCCTAAAACAACTTAGAAACAGAAGGAAACAAGTCTATAACTTAAAATTGATTAAATTAGAAAAAATATTTTTTTTAAGCCCTCGCGGTCCGCTGAGACAGTCAAACAGTCAAAGTTCAGTCAAAGTCCTAGTCAAAGTCTCAGTCAAAATCCTAGTAAAAGTCCTAGTCAAATAGTCAATTCATCTTAAAACCTTACTTTATTGTGTTGACCAATTTTAAAGCCTAATTGAATCCAAAACTAGTATAAAACCCATATATGACCCATTACACTTTGCACCTCTAAATCGATTGTTTCAATTCGATTAAACTCTCCCTCATACCTTTCTTTTAGAGTATATTACTTCTACATTTGAAGCTTTGATTATAAGCTCTTGTAATTAGCGAATTGGAAGCTTGATATTTTTTCCTATTCGGTTTCTTTTCTTCTAAATTGGACTAGTTTCGTTGTTGAATCTTTGGATTGCTCGCATTTTCACGCTCGCTTAGTCATCTAGTCATTTGACGAATGTGAGTATTTCCTATCCCCTTTTTGCTTTTATTCATTTTTGGGGTGTTACATGTACACTTATACAAATTACAAATACAAGTTCACATTTTTACAATACAATTCTAGTACTATGTGCATTTGCTTACAAACGTGCTTTATGCTTAGACATTACATGTAGAATACATTTGTACTTAGTGAAATCATTAACATTGTACAAGCCGACCTTAACATTGGATAGCGCTATTGGATTGACAACCCGCCTAGGTTGATTCTCCCCCTTTTTCATCGGAGAATCCATGGTCATTGTTAAGTTATTATCCATTTATTGGATAAGTACACCGCTGTTCATTTAGTAAATTATACAGTCACAAGATTGATTTCGCTCATTTTTATGATACATAGTTTACATAATTGCATTGTAGCTTTGCACTTGAATTGTATAACATTTTCCAACTTACTATATGTATTAAATCTAGGAATGCTCACCAACATTTTATATGTTGACAAAACTTATTTTGTACATGTTTCAGGTGCAGTTTGATCTTAGTACTATAGCATTGGATTTTAGTGCTTGCTTTTAATAAGTTATTTCAAATTTCATGTTTCGTTCAGACATTTGTATTTTTCCCATTTCATCTATGTAAGACAATTTAAATTATTCAATAATATATTTACATTTTAGTACCATGTGCTTTTGAACAATCGTCACTACGTGACACCTCGATGATTCCACCATCGGTTGGGGTGTTACAGAAAAACCGATTGAGATTCTGATATCACCCTCTATTCCCCTATGAGACCTATATCGTAATGGGGAGTGTTCCCCTTAATAAAATTCCTTTCACGCTGCTATACACCACCCCCTAAGGCGTGTTTTCGGCGTTTTCCAAGTGTGGCGTTGTATAGTTCACGCCTAATTGTACCCTTAAACCAATGATACTGTCCGTTAAATAATAAATGAATTATATTTCTTTTTTGCCAAATTAATGAATCAAACGTATATGTTATTTTATTAGTATAAACTACATAGAATAATCTTCACCAAATGTTCATTTTAATTCGACTCGTGGCTCTTCCAGATTCAACTAATTATACTCAATTAATTCATCGCTCCACAACGAAAAAAAAACGAAGACAACGGGATCTTCGTCCGGTGGTATCCACTACATTGAAAGGCTTCTTGGAACGAATCAACGTTTAAAAGCACCAACCAACAATGGAAAAAAGTCGTTTAGAGCTAAAGCAAACACATAAAGCAGAAAGGCAAGAATGTCATGACCTAAAAAAAAGATCGACAAATTGCTATTAATCTTGAAATTTTGTCAAAACACATCCCAAAAGTTCCAGGATCGAAACGTGACCTCGCCTTTAAATGCTAATAAAATATTTTGTGTTTTTTATTAAGTATTTTCAGGTTTCATTTTTATTTAAAAAGTAACTGAAATGCAAAAATATTAAATTGATTAAATCATTGGGTAATGATTGAAGGGGCAATAAAGGGCTTGAACCACTACATCATTTTTTGACTAAAATTGTCCCTGATAACATGGCATCCACATGGCGGAAAACACCCTTGAGAGGCTTTAACCACTACACATGGTCTGAAGAGCACCCACAATGGAGCTCAAGCGGACCGTCTGCCAAAGCAAACCAAGCCAAACGGACCGACCTCCATTGGAGGAGAGGTCCGATGAGACGTCCGTCCGCTCAAGCGGACCATTTGCTAGTGCCCCCCCCCCCCCCCTTGTTTTTTAAATTGGGTTGGATATTATGTGTTTACCTAAATTAAAACATTAATACAACTAAATTAAAACATTACACACTCATAAACCTAAATTAAAACATTAACATGAAATATAAAACACACAACAGCCCTAGTACATGCCATCCCAGTCTTCTATCATGACTGCCTGACCTAGGGTCTTGATGGATGCAACCAAAGTCAGAAGACGGGGTATGTCACGGTATATCGAACATAGTGGCGTATTCCTCACCCTAGTCGGTTTCTTACCCTTCAGCCCGGCCAGCTAGGTACGACTTGTGTTTGTCGGATGTTTGAAACATGAGGGTTTGGGGTGAATGTTGACCCAGTCTCCCTAAAATTATAGTCGATCAACTTGTAGTATTGCCATGGAGTAGTTATATGCCCAGTTCAACTCCTCATCTGTAAGAGGAGGATTTGGATCGACACCTAATTGAAGAGGTGTGTTGGTTGGTAAATGAAGAGTGTATAGTAGACGACGAGGAGTGTACACTAATTCAGGAAGAGTGTACACTGATTGAGGTGGAAGGGTGTACACTTGTTGAGGTGGAAGGGTGTACACTTGTTTGGGTTGAGGGATTGACGGAACACGACGAGAACATCAGCGAGAATATCGCCTAAGGTTCGAATGCCCAGCTGCTTCACTAGGATAACCACCACCCATATCCTTGATTTAGTTTTGTATTTAGATTGAATTGTGAATGAGAAGTGTAAATGTGTCTTATATTTATCGGGTTTTGAAACATAACCGTTAGAAAAATTAGTCGTTTGAAAAATAACCGTTGAAATATAGCCATTTGAAATGTAGCCGTTTGAATATTAAATGTTATTCTTATTTTATTATTTATTTAATGATTTATTTTTATTTATTTAATATTCTTATTTAAATAACTTTAGTTTTATTTTTTCATTATTGACAATAAAACTCTTGTAGTAAATAAATTATTAATAGAGTATATAAATAATTTAGATAAAGGTTAAATAAAAAAAACGAAAAGTAGGTGATGAGGTGGAT
The DNA here is from genome assembly GCA_028751855.1 of Ambrosia trifida. NCBI lineage: Eukaryota > Viridiplantae > Streptophyta > Magnoliopsida > Asterales > Asteraceae > Ambrosia > Ambrosia trifida. Next base: position 63,147,238 of record CM054125.1, read on the forward strand.
ATGAGATGGAAGTTTGAAATGTTTTATGGTTGGAGAAAAAAAGTAGGTTTGGAAGGGTCGTGGTTTGAAATGATGTGACATGGTGATGTGACGATTTGAAGTGGTTTGTTTAAGTTGCCATTCTGGGTGCTCTAAGTAAACTCTTTTGTAGTTGGTTTTGGAAGAGTAAGGTTGGTTTCCTATGTTTTGGTTGCCCATAAGTATTTGACTTAGGCCGTAGGTGGTTTTCCTAAGGGTTGTTCATAATGGGTTGAGGGGGGGGGGGCTACTTGGCCACCGCAGCGGTTTGAGTTCCTAGGTTATTTCATGGATATGCGAATGCATGCTAGTATAGGAAAAAACAAGACGATGAGGAGGTTGTCATGAAGCCTAAACAAAAATATACAAATCGGGCAGGACGAAGGAATTGGACCAAAGCGGAGGAGATTGTAGTATGCAAGTCTTTATTCATAAACCCAAAAAGAAAAAAAGTGTGAATCAACAAAACGTGATTGTTTTGGAAAAAAAAAGAGTTATTAGGCATTTTTTAGGTTTAGTTTTTTTATTAACGGCTAATTTATCTCTCATTTTTACAACACATTCTTACACCCAATTATTTCACCCATTTTTTTTCGCCTCATATGAGGCTTGAACCCCCAACCTCCCCTTTGAAAGTCCAACACCTTTACCACCATACCACAAAGTGTGGGACGATTTTTTAGGTTTAGTTGATGAAGAGGAAATAAGTTACCTCCTGGTGGTTCGGAATGAGAGATCTGATCAAGGATGTGGATGAGCTTGATTATAGATAAATAGATCTGACTAAACCTGCAACACAAAACACCGTTAGGCTCATCATAGGGGAGAGGGAAGGTCTCTCTGTGACCACCCTCCGGCGTGAGAATAAGTATGGTTTTAAGAAGTGATGAAATTTAGAAAGAAATGTTTGGTTCAGAGGAGATTCATTACCAAATGAGGATTTTCTTGGAGTTTTTATACTAGTGGTGATGGGCTTCGGTGGTACAAGGGCCATGGGCCTTTACTCCAAAGCCCTCTTATCGGAGTACTTGGCTCGGCCCGAAACGGATATGTTGGTCCAGCCTTCGGTTATAAACCACACATTCTCTTTAAGTCCCCGAAGTCCTTTTAAATCTTTCGGATTTTAAATGGGACTTGTAATCTAGAGCTCTTAGGTTTTTTTGGTTGCTTCAAGCTTTGGCATATAATGGATGACAGCTGGTGCTCCTTATCTTTGGTTAGTGGATTACAGCTGTGTCATTGAGGTACTTTTTCAGAGTCATAGCTTGGTGACTTTAACGAACGCCCGTTAACGTGATGCTTTTTATTGGTTCGAGGGGCACGTGACTGTGTGCTTATTAGACGGTTGGGGAACCGTCGTTTGGTGTCGATACATCAATATTATAAATAGAGCTTTTTCGTTTTCATTTTTGCCATTTTTATCTCTTTTACCCCCTTTGAAAGAACCATTTTCTTCCTTGTACCTTATACCAGACTTCTGACCATTCATAACCAGTCAGGGTCGTCTTCTTCCTTAGTAAAATCATCTTCTTCTTTCAAAAAAGGTGTGTTTTTTTCGTTCCTTTCTCTGTTTTTTAATCATGCCTAAAGATAACATGTTTATCTCGTATAATGTCTTAGAAGAATTTAGGATTCCCTTAGATCTACGCCCGGTTATTCCCAATCCGAAAACTCCTATCTATTCCTTCCCGGTAGGTTCGCATTTTACACCCGTGTGTGTAATTATACGAACTAGCGAGTTCCCCTCACCTGTTTACTGATGAAGGTGTTACAACACCACAAGGTTCATATTTCCTAGATGAACCCTTTTGGGCTTAGCTGGGTTAACCAGTTCGAGCTTTTGTGTCGCTAGCTGGACTACGTTCTGAACCTTGATGTGTTCAGAGCTTTCTACCATTTGAACTAATCCGGGTATTGGTATACTTTCGAGAAACGACAGCCAAAGGATAAGAAGTCCGAAGGGAAGAAGGAGGATAGGGAATGTGTCAGTTGGGAGGTGTCCAGCTTGAAGGACTGGAAAGACAAGTTCTTCTGGCTAGACGACCGATGTTTGCCGGCAGACATGGTGTGGAGGAAGGAGGATCCTCTGGAATGAGATTATGATAATTGCTTGATTGTATTACATTGAAAATACAACTTATAAATACAAGAGGAGAGTACAACAATGAAGGAGAGAATGTCTCCTATTTACAAAAATAAAAGAGACCAATTGACTACACATTAAAGATAATTTTGACTAAACATTTTGACTACATATTAAAGATAATTATGTTGGCAAAGATCACGATGGCAGTGATTGAGTCCTAATAGGTGATATGTTGAAGGACTTCTCCTATAACGAGTAGAGGTGAACAAATCGGTGTTTTTTGCCGAACCGGTTTCGGTTCCAAACCGGTTCGCTACAGTACCGGTTCCTTTACTGAACCGGTTTTGGTTCCAAACCGGTTCGGTTTTGGACCGGTTTTGTCGATTCGTAAGACCGGTTTCGGTTCAGTTTCGGTTTCGGTTTGTTTCGGTTTCGGTTCTTAATCGGTTTTTTCGCGCACTTTTTAAAATCGTATAAATTACATAAAATTTAACTTTTAATAACTTTTAAGGTTTTTTAAAGAAGGAAATTGAATATTAATACAAAAAATAAAAAACAAAGTTTTATTTGTGTTTATGTGCAAAAATGTATTTTTCTTAAACCGGTTTCGGTTTTTTACCTGTTTTGGTCGGTTTTTAGTGATACCGGTTTCGGTTCGGTTCTGGTTTGTGTACCGGTTTCGGTTTCTTTTGACCGGTTTTTTCGGCGGTTTTAGGCCGGTTTTCGGTTCGGTTCGAGATTTTTTAGTACCGGTTTCACGTGAAACCGGGTTTGACCGGTTTCGGTTCGGGTCGGTTTTACCGGTTTTGGTTCCCGAACCGGTTTTTTTTGATCACCTCTAATAACGAGGAGATGTATAAGGCTTTGGTTAAATAATTATAACACTAGAAACAATCAGATTAAGAATACAATTAAATGTTTATTATTATTGAACTTCAACCAGAGGAGTAGTAGAGAATGAATTGAAAACGATTACATCTTAATTGAAGATTATGAGCCTATATACAACTCAAACCCTAATCCCCAATATAGTTGTTATAAGAGATAACGACTTATCAGCACTAATAACCCCATAACTTTCAGACTTGACAGCTTATACCCCTGAAACTTACAACTTTAGTCCTCAAGCTTTCAGGACATATTTACTTGCAGCCTTTTATTATAAACGATCAGATTTAATTGTTTGACTTATGTTGACTTGATGATTCCACACAATTAATCCAACAATCTCTACCTTGAAACACAAGTCAACTAACATCCAACTCTTCAAAACACAGCCTAAACTTCCCAGCAGGTAATGCTTTTATTAACATATCAGCAGCATTATCCTCTGTACTGATTTGTCCAATCAAAACCTCTTTTGACTTAACAATATCTCTAATAAAATGAAGTTTAACCTTTATGTGCTTGGTCCTATTATAAAAGACAGTGTTCTTTGTTAACTCAATTGCCCCTTGGTTATCACACATCACTAGGGCATGATTAACTTCCAAACCTAATTCAGAAACAAATCTTCTCAACCACATAGCTTTTTTCACAGCTTCAGTAAGAGCTATGTATTCTGCTTCTGTACTAGATAGAGCAACTACATGTTGTAAAACAGCTTTCCAACTTACAACACTACCTAGAACTTTAAACACATATCCAGTCAAAGACCTTCCTCTATCCATATCCTTAGCATAATCAGACTCAACAAATCCTTGAACTATACTCCTATCATGAGTATTATTCCCAAACACCAATCCTACATCAACTGTCCCTTTCAGATACCTTGTCAACCACTTAGCAGCTTGCCAATGCTTTTTAACAGGGTTAGACAAGTATCTACTCACCAGACTTACACCATATCCTATATCAGGCCTAGTACACACCGTAAGATACATTAAAATACCAACTAAGTTAGCATAAGGTACCTTTTTCATGTATGCAATTTCATCTTCTATCTTTGGTGAGTCTTCTAAAGACAACTTGAAATGTTGAGCCATAGGAATAGAAACTGGTTTGCAATCTTCCATACTATAGTTATTAACCAATTTCAATATGTATGACTTTTGAGATAACTTGATCAATCTCCTGCTTCTATCTCTTGAGATTTCCATGCCAAGTATCTTCTTTGTAGCACCTAGTTCTTTCATATCAAATTCCTTCTTTAGCATTTCTTTTGTAGCTTGTATTTGATTAGGATCTTGACATGCCGGCAACATGTCATCAACATATAATAACAGGTATACATATGTCCCTGCCTTGTACTCTTTAAAGTACACACATGAATCATATAAACTCATGATGAATCCATTATCAATCATAAATTCATCAAACCTGTTGTTATACCATTGCCTTGGAGCCTGCTTGAGCCCATACAGAGATTTTTGTAAAAGACAGACCAAATCTTCCTTCACTTTCTCTTTAAACCCTAAAGGTTGATCCATATATATCTTTTCTTCAATATTCCCATGAAGAAAAGTTGTCTTTACATCAAGTTGCTCAAGCTCCATATCCATCTCAACAGTTAAAGATAGTAATACCCTTATGGAGGTATGCTTCACAACTGGTGAGAAAATTTCATTATAATCTACACCTTCCCTTTGAGTAAAGCCCTTAGCTACAAGTCTTGCTTTGTATCTAGGCTTCTCAACTACTTCTATATCTTCTTTTAATTTGAAAATCCATTTACATGGAATGATTTTCTGCCCCTTTGGTCTTTCAACCAAAGTCCATGTCTTATTCTGCTTCAATGAATTTATCTCTTCCTTCATAGCCTCTAACCACTTCTCAGCATCTTTTGACTCAGTAGCTTCATTAAATGTAAGTGGTTTAGTTGAACTTTCAAGTTCAGCAGCCATGAGTACCATAGCTGATAGATCATCCTGCTGTGTTCTAAACCTTAATGGTTTAACAATCTATCTTCTAGTCCTGCCCCTAGCCAGGTTATAACTATTAAGGTTATCTTGACCTATACTTGAACTAGCACCTTCACCATGATCTGTATTTGAGTTAGGAATGTCTTGTTCAACATTCTCTTCTTCAGTTTGTATACTACCATCTTCCTTCTCCACCTCAATCTGAACTTGTGGATAATATTTGTCAATTTCTGACACTTTTACCCCTACAACATCTTTATAAAGAACATCTTCTCTGAATGCAACCACATCTCTACTAACAAAAACCTTTGGACTACCAACATCTACCCTCCACAATCCATACCCTTTAACTCCTTCTGTAAATCCAAGAATTATACATCTCAGAGCTCTTGGTTCCAGTTTTCCTTGACTTATGTGAGCATTAGCAAGTGAACCAAAAACTCTCAAGTTTTCATAATCAGGCTTCCTTCCTGACCACTTCTCCATAGGAGTAATCATATTAATTGCAGAAGAGGGAGACATATTTACCAGATAAGCTGCTGTAGAAACCGCTTCAGCCCAAAACTTCTTTGGCATGCCTACACAGAACAACATACTCCTGACCTTGTTCATTAGTGTCTTGTTCATCCTTTCTGCCAAACCATTCTGTTGTGGTGTCCCTGGTACAGTTAGATGTCTTGCAATTCCACTATGACTCACATATCATTGAACTGTGAATTGCAGAATTCAAGTCCATTATCAGTCCTGATCTTCTTAAGTCTCTTTCCAGATTGATTCTCTACAAGATTCTTCCATTCAACAAACTTATCAAATGCTTCATGCTTGTGTTTCAAAACATATACCCATACTCTCCTAGAGTAATCATCAATTATAGACAGAAAATAATGAGCACCACCTAACGACATAGTTTTTGTAGGACCCCATAGATCTGAGTGAACGTAGTCTAACACACCCTTTGTAACATGCTTCCCTTTTGTGAACTTCACCCTGTGAGACTTTCCCATCACACAACTTTCACAAAATCCTGCACTTCTTTCTACAAAGTCATCAAGACAGCCTTGTTTCTTTAATTCACTCAGACCCTGATCACTTATATGGCCCAACCTTCTATGCCATGTTTCAGCATCTACTTTCTTACTTTTAACAGTATCAACATTAACTTCCTGAGTAATAATACTACCATCTAACTTTTAGGTATTAGTCTCACTACTTGTTCCTGTTAACATCACCATAGATCCTTTAACTATCTTAGCCTTCCCACTCTTAAGACTAACAGCATATCCTTCTTTTTCAAAGGTACCAAGAGATAATAAGTGCCTCTTTAAATCAGGTATGTATCTAACACCATCAATCTGCACTTCTGTCTGATTGTTCATCCTAATTATGATAGACCCTATTCCCAATATCCTACAAGGTCTATCATCTCCCAACTGAACAATTCCCATATCTCTCATAACCAGATTCTTTAAAAATTCTTTTCTAAAAGTCATATGAAAAGAACAACCAGAATCCATTATTATCTATTCAATAATACCTGAATCATATGATACCATCAGAACATCAGAGCTTTCATAACCATCTTGAGAAGATTCTGGTGAATTCACAACTTGTGCCTTAGACTGTCCCCCTTCAAACTTTTTCTTCTTGAATCTGTCTGGACAATCTTTCTTGAGATGTTTTTCTGAATTACAGATGAAACACCTCCTCTTAAATCTTGATTTTGATCTTGACTGACCCTTCCCTTTTGATGATCTTTGTTCAGTTCTTCCTCTAACAAACAACCCTTCACCACTTTCTTCCTTAACATCAGATCTCTTCTTTAACTCCTTGGAATTCAAAGCAGCCAATACTTCTTCCATTGTTAAAGTATCTCTTCCATACATAAGTGTGTCCACAAAGTGTTCAAACGAATGTGGAAGAGATGTAAGGAATATTATGGCCTGGTCTTCATCATCAACAGAGACATCTATATTTTCAAGATCAAGAATGAGTTTATTAAACTCATATGTGTGATCTTCAAGAGATTTCCCAGAAACCATATGGAATATATATAATCTCTTCTTCAGATACAATCTGTTAGCAAGAGATTTTGTCATATACAAGGTTTCCAGTTTAGCCCACACACCTGCTGTTGTGGTTTCTTTTGAAACTTCTCTTTATCAGTCATATCTGTAGGTAACTGATTCTCACCCTTCAATGCATCAACAACTCCTTGATGCACAAGAAAAGCCCTCATCTTCAATCTCCACAGGCCAAAATCATTACGCCCATCAAACTTTTCCAGTTCAAACTTCGTAGACACCATGTCTCCACCTTAATTGATCTTCCCCTGTTTCTGAATGAGCCAAGAACCAGGAACTGATACCAATTGTTAAAGAATTATAACACCAGAAACAATCAGATTAAGAATACAATTAAATGTTTATTATTATTGAACTTCAACCAGAGGAGTAGTAGAAAATGAATTGAAAATGATTACATCTTAATTGAAGATTATGAGCTTATATAGAACTCAAACCCTAATCCCCAATATAGTCGTTATAAGAGATAACGACTTATCAGCACTAATAACCCCATAACTTTCAGACTTGATAGCTTATACCCCTGAAACTTACAACTTTAGTCCTCAAGCTTTCAGGAGATATTTACTTGCAGCCTATTATTATAAACGATCAGATTTAATTGTTTGACTTATATTGACTTGCTGATTTCACACAATTAATCCAACAGCTTTGGTGGCAAATAAATTCCCTATTCGTAGAATACCGAAACATGTCCTGGTAATGTTTGACAACCCAGTTCACAATTGATTCTAATGTTTGATAGTTTACCATTCGAAAATTGGACCGCTCAGCCTTTATTTTATATATATATATATATATATATATATATATATATATATATATATATATATATATATATATATATATAGGCTAAGTATCCATAGGAAACCCTAAAATTTTGAGAAAACTCTAGTAAACCCTTAAAAAAACCTACTTCCCGAGCTTTTTTTTTTTTTTTTGAAAAAATTAGGGCATGTAATATACATGTTTTTAAGTGATTTAAGCCAAAAAAATCAAAATAGCGCCGAGCGGTTTTTTTTAAAAAAAAATAAAATAAGTTATACACCATAACATATGTTAGCTTATTTAGTGCACACTGTTTCTTTTAGGTACACTTGGTCGTAGATTTTTATTTTTTTAATTTTAGAATTCCTAAAAATGTTGTTGCAAGTTGGGTACAGCTGAACCTGAGTTTGTGATGGTTTTCAAATTTTAACTGTGGAGTCAATTGAAGTTAAGACCACTTAATTCGTAAGTTGTTTGTGGTTCATGTAACTCCAATATTCCAATTTAGAAATTAGTGTTTTACTCCAACGTCTATCATGTATTCATAGCTTAATGAACAATTTAGCATAGTCGAACAACAGGGAAGCCCACTAAATGAATAATGCACCAGAATGATATGTGAGTGGTGTGGTTTGAATTGGATTCAATTAGTGATTTACCTAGATCATCCACTGTAACTCTTAGGACTTATGTTTTTCTTGTCGCACATGATTCAAACAAGAATAAAGATTGCTATATTTCTAGAAGGGTCTAGATGGTCATTACAATTCACAAGTAAAATCGCGCTACTTACAATTTGCGACAGCCAAAAGTGTCACAGAAACGTAACGAATTGTATGCCTCGGTCTCGATCTAGACAAACTTGTCACTAACTAGTATCACCATTGCTGACACCGCATGTGCCTTGATTCAGTATGATTAGAATACCCAAGGACTCATCATTGATACTCATGTAAATAATAAGCTACCAATCCAAGACATAAATATGAATTCCATGAATACTATGATTTTTACGACTCTGAAATAACACAATAAACAAGAAAACTTTCAGTTTTGAAAACTCTATCCACCATCTATAGTGTGACGACCATTGGCGCAGCAGCTCTTAAGGGGCGGCCGACCCCACCGAATTTTCGTTCAATATGTGCCTAAAAACACATCCATGTTCTCTCTGTTTTTAGTATTTATACGGTTTCAACCCCCCAAAACTAGTAATTTCCGACCCCCCGAAGTTTCGAGTCAAGCTTCGCCACTGAGTGTGACAACCACGTTTTTTTATATATTATACATACCTCGAATGCATGCACATGCCACATCGGGCGAATATATACATACACAACTTCAAAACTCAAGTTAATCAAGACTAAGTGCGCTCATATTCATAAAGCATAATAACATAGCTAAAAATTCAAAAGTATAAACACATCCTTATCCTTTAAAATAATTCAAGTAATTCAAGTATTATAAATTAACGCACAAAGTTCATCTACACCAATGTGATACAAAAAGACTAGTCACAAAGGGCCACTATTAGACAAAATATTACATAACTGATATTAGAAGACACTCAAGTGTAACATCTATTTTCTATGTTGACATTGTCGACATGTGTGACCTCTCATTTCCAGGGTACAGTTGAGGAAATCGATTCGGACACACATATGTTGCGTGGAGACGTAGTTGGCATTATGCAGGATAATAGATAATGACAACATTATTTGTATATTTGGTATAGATTAGCTTTATATTTAGAAAATAGTCATTGTAGCTTAATCTCCAAGCAAAGGAGATTTACTTGTAATCTATAAAAACCCTTCATGGGATTAATGAGAAATCGAGCATTGAACCATATCATTCTACATGGTATATATTAAGAGCCTAAACCCTATTTTTTTTCTTCTTCTTTCTTTCTTGCCGTCACCTTCAATCCCTTCGTTTTTCTTTTCTGCTGTTTTAATCTTATTTCCGGTTCCTTCCCTTCTTTTTCAATAACCTATCACCACCCGATCGAAATCCATTCTATTCGATCATGTCTTCTCCACTACACATTGGAGGCTGGGGTAAATTCTCTTACGACATGGGCCGTTTTCAGCAACCTCATAATTTTCCAGCGCCTTTCTAGCCCCCCATGTGGCCTAACGCACCCACCCAACAATAGCTCCATAACCCTTGGGCAATTGGGCCTATCCTCCCTGTCCATATACTTCCAACCCCATGCCAACCAACAACTCACGGCCCAACATGCAATCTGCCAACAGTGTCGCTGGCCTGTTAGGCCCAAAACCTAATCAGCCCACCTCGGCCCAAGCTTATAATACCGGGTACTCTCCAACCGACATTGCACATGCCCTCTACAACTTGGCGATTCATCACAATGATCCCTCGTAGACCATGGACACCGGCGCGTCAGGTACAATGTCTCCCTATTATGATAAGTTTCCGTCTATTTTTAATTCTGACATTATTGTTGGCAATGGTAAAACCATTCCGGTTTTAGGACAAGGCAACATTACCCTACCACCCCCCTTCCCACCCTTTAAACTTAATAATGTTCTTTACGCCCCAAACCTAGTTAAAAACCTTATTTCTGTTCGTCGTTTTACAACTGATAATCAATTATCTGTTGAATTTGACCCATTTGGTTTGACTGTGAAAGACCTTCAGACCAAGAAACCTATCCTCCGGTGCAATAGCTCGGGGGACCTTTACACTCTCAGCCCGTCCAACATCACCAATCTCAACACTGCTTCTACCTATGCAGCTATCACTCAAGACATTTGGCATCAACGACTCGGTCATCTGATACCAATCTGTAACACCCCAACCGATGGCGGAATCATCGAGGTGTCACGTAGTGACGATTGTTCAAAAGCACATGGTACTAAAATGTAAATATATTATTGAATAATTTAAATTGTCTTACATAGATGAAATGGGAAAAATACAAAAGTCTGAACGAAACATTAAATTTGAAATCACTTATTAAAAGCAAGCACTAAAATCCAATGCTATAGTACTAAGATCAAACTGCACCTGAAACATGTACAAAATAAGTTTTGTCAACATATGAAATGTTGGTGAGCATTCCTAGATTTAATACATATAGTAAGTTGGAAAATGTTATACAATTCAAGTGGAAAGCTACAATGCAATTATGTAAACTATGTATCATACAAATGAGCGAAATCAATCCTGTGATTGTATAATGTACTAAATGAACGGCGGTGTACTTATCCAATAAATGGATAATAACTTAACAATGACCATGGATTCTCCGATGAAAGAGGGGGAGAATCAACCTAGGCGGGTTGTCAATCCAATAGCGCTATCCAATGTTAAGGTCGGCTTGTACAATGTTAATGATTTCACTAAGTACAAATGTATTCTACATATAATGTCTAAGCATAAAGCACGTTTGTAAGCAAATGCACATAGTACTAGAATTGTATTGTAAAAATGTGAACTTGTATTTGTAATTTGTATAAGTGTACATGTAACACCCCAAAAATGAATAAAAGCAAAAAGGGGATAAGAAATACTCACATTCGCCAAATGACTAGATGACTAAGCGAGCGTGAAAATGCGAGCAATCCAAAGATTCAACAACGAAACTAGTCCAATTTAGAAGAAAAGAAACCGAATAGGAAAAAATATCAAGCTTCCAATTCGCCAATTACAAGAGTTTATAATCAAAGCTTCAAATGTAGAAGTAATATACTCTAGAAGAAAGGTATGGGGGAGAGTTTAATCGAATTGAAACAATCGATTTAGAGGTGCAAAGTGTAATGGGTCATAGGTGGGTTTTTATACTAGTTTTGGATTCAATTAGCCTTTAAAATTGGTCAACACAATAAAGTAAGGTTTTAAGATGAATTGACTATTTGACTAGGACTTTGACTAGGATTTTGACTGAGACTTTGACTAGGACTTTGACTGGAACTTTGACTGTTTGACTGTCTCAGCGGACCGCGAGGGCTAAAAAAAAATAATTTTTCTAATTTAATCAATTTTAAGTTATAGATTTGTTTCCTTCTGTTTCTAAGTTGTTTTAAGACCGAAAATTAAGGGCTTTGAATATCAAGGTCTGAAACATACGTGTTCGGGTGTAGATGTGAGTATAAAACGTGCATACTTTTACTTATAAAAATTATAAGTTTTATTAAATTGTGAATTTTGGTTCTATTAAAATACGAGGGTTAAAAATGAAAATTTTGAAATAGTTGAGGAACCAATTATGCACATTTATGAAAAGTAAAGGGTGCAGGTTGTCATATTTTCTAAAGGATAGATACATTTTGGATGGTCCCTTGGTCCTTAATGAAGTTCTTGCTTGGTTAAAACGGAAATCTAAAAAGGCGTTCTTATTGAAAATTGATTTTGAGAAGGCGTACGATAACGTCAATTGGGGGTTTTTAATTTCTATATTGGAACAAGTGCATTTCCCTCATAGGTGGTGTATGTGGGTTTTGGGAGTTCTAAAGTCGGCTCGTTCGGAGGTTTTGGTAAACGGGTCACCTACGTTTGAGTTTTCTTGTCATAAAGGGCTAAGACAAGGAGACCCATTGTCCCCGTTTCTCTTTTTGGTGGTCATGGAAGCACTATCTGTCGTGATTAATAAAGCGGTTTTGGTGGAAGAATTTAAAGGTGTTAAGATTGATAAAGATGGTTTGGTGTTATCTCACATGCTTTATGCCGATGATGCGCTAATCCTTGGTGAATGGTCTAGTGGGAATGTGATGAACTTGGCTAGAATCTTGAGAATTTTCCACATATGTTCGGGGCTGAAAATAAACATTAACAAGTCCAATTTGTATGGTGTTGGAACACGTAGCGAGGAAGAGGAAGATGTAGCTATAACTTTGGGTTGCAAACGAGATATACTTCCTTTTGAATACTTGGGTATTAAAGTAGGCGCTAATATTAACAAACGCTCTAGTTGGAAGAAAGTGGTTGAGGTATTCGAATCTAGATTGGCTTCGTGGAAAGCGAAACTATTATCGATAGGTGGCCGGGTGTCACTTATTAAATCCGTGCTTGAAAGTCTTCCAATTTACTACTTCTCCTTATATAAAGCACCACGAAAGGTGATAGAGAATCTTGAAAAAATCATGAAAAAGTTCTTATGGTCGGGCTCAAACGTTGGTAACAAGATAAATTGGGTGAGTTGGTCTCGAGTTACTACTCCGAAGCAATCGAGAGGTTTGGGTATTAAAAGGTTAGAGGATGTCAATGAAGCTCTTATTTTTAAATGGGTGTGGAGATTTCGATCTAACCAAGGGGCGTTATGGAAAAAGGTAATCGAGGTATGCCACAAGAGTAATAATATGTGGGAGATTCTTCCGGTAAATAAATATGCGACAGGTAATTGGAAGGCTATTGTTAAAGTTTCAGCTAGTTTAAGAGCGAAGGATGTGCTACTGTTTACGTATATTCGAGCAAAAGTTGGCTGCGGTACTACTGCCAGGTTTTGGTTGGACATCTGGATAGGTGAATGTGCTCTCAAACATAAATTTCCGCTGCTGTACAGGTTAGAAGATAATAAGAAGAGTTGGGTTTCGGAGAGAACTATGGTTGTATACAACAAAATAGTGGTTCAGGCTGATTGGATCGATAAGATAACCTCCGCAGTTGAGCTAGTCCAGTGGGTTAACCTATGTGATTTATTAAATGGGGCCGATGTTGAACTGGGTAACGATGCTTGGTATTGGGCTACAGGAAAAGAGTCGATGTTCTCCACAAATGAGACTACGAAGCTGTTGATGCAAAGAGTCGATTACGGTAACAATTTTATTTTTAAATGGGTTTCTTGGGTTCCTATGAAGTGCTCCATTATGGCTTGGCGAGCGGAAATGAATAGATTACCAACAAAGATGGCGCTCATTAGAAGAAACGTTAACATTCCGGATGTTACTTGTTCGGGGTGCAATTTTAATGAAGTGCTCCATTATGGCTTTGGTCCCCGTTTTGAGGGGCTTTTTTGGCGTTTGTTAATGAAAGCATTTTAAAAAAAAAAAAAATTAGGGGAATAAAGGATAGTAAAAAGATTTTTTTTATTTTTTTTAAACAACATTGAATGCATAACGCGGTTTCAAGAGACGATAATGATGGCCATAATAGCACAAAACACAGTAGCAAGTGAGGGCTGACTTTAGCTTGAAGCTACTGTTACTCTCAGACTCAGAGTACTACCCTATCTGTGCCAGTATGCATGAGCTTGGATTAAATGCACTCTTTGGGTCTTTGCTGTCACCCTCTACCCCACCTCTTGCTTTCTATATACATATCCATTACCTTACCTTCTTACTACTTGTGTGTTAAGTCTCATCACTATTCACTTCCCAACAAAACACAATACATCCCACTTCAATATCATCATTTATACACAAGAAAAAGAGAGTTTCAAGATCATAAAGAAGACATTTTTTTATAATATTGGATCAAGAAAATGGGAAGGCCTCCATGTTGTGATAAACTTGGTGTCAAGAAGGGTCCATGGACACCTGAGGAAGATATTATGTTGGTTTCTTATGTCCAACAACATGGCCCTGGTAACTGGCGTCAAGTCCCTACTAACACCGGTATGTTAAACATGTTTGTATAACGATAATTCGGTTACACTTTTATATTTTTGGAGGCGAAAGTTCTTTAATATAGGTTGTGGTCGAGGGTTCAAGTCTTATGGCAGATAAATGTGTAGATTTAGGAGTAGGTTTTAGAGGGTGTGTGTTAGCGGTTAAAAAGTAATAACATGATTTTATTTAAGTTGTTAAGCAAGTGTACTAACTTGTTTATTTTGTGTTGATTATAGGACTGCGAAGATGTAGCAAGAGTTGTAGATTAAGATGGACGAATTATCTAAGGCCAGGAATCAAAAGGGGAGATTTTACTGATGATGAGGAGAAAATGATCATTCAGCTTCAAACTCTTTTGGGAAACAAGTAAGTTTCCTATGACGGTTTTTCCAACTATTAGTTTTGCGGAAAAGTGTTTGCTAAAGGTCGTTTCCTACGCTTTTTTTTATGAATTTTGCCACCAATAACAATAGAAAAACACTAGGATAGGTTTTGCTATTCAAAATGGGTTGCGGCGAGAAAACAAAATAACAATATGGTTTTTAGTAGTGATATGTATCACAAGCTATGAAAAGATTTACACAATATTTATGTTGAGATATTATTTTATTTAGGGTTTGCACTGAAAATTTCATACACCTTATCCATACAATGTACTCCAGAACTATATACACTACTACACATTTACTACCCATGACTTCTTGGTCAAGTGGTATGGTGTCCCTCCTTATAAATGTGAGATTGTGAGTTCAAATCCTTGCAAATGCAAGGTTATGTGGAAATAAGGTGGTATAAAATTTGTCGTTCAAAAAAAAAAAACTACTACACATTTACTACGTAATTTTCAACGTATTTCTTACGAAAATATGGTATATGAAATTTATGATGCAATTCCTAAGCATTTTTTAAGAAATTTTCAAAGTATTGGTCGCTATTGTGTAGCAAATTTGTCCAAAAAAATAAGGGTGTTTTTTGTCGTCACAAATTAGTAGCAAATTTGTCAAAATTTGTGACACATTTTTTTCGTAGAAAACTTATGTAGCAAATGACCATTTTTCTAGTAGTGATAAGCATCAAAATATATGATTTTTTTGGTCCAAGAATGATCATGGAGGATTGAAGTGCATTTGTATTGTTGCAGATGGGCAGCTATTGCTTCATATCTTCCTGAAAGAACAGATAATGACATCAAGAACTACTGGAATACACATTTAAAAAAGAAGCTGATCAGAAAGATTCAAACAGGATTTGAGGATCAAGATCTAATCCACAATAACAAAGATCGGTTCGCGTGTTCAACAACTGCTTCACATGGTATCTCTAGAGGCCAGTGGGAGAAGAGGCTGCAAACCGACATTCATATGGCGAAACAAGCGCTGGATGATGCTTTATCTATTGATCATAAGCCCATTTTGGTACCACTGGCACAAACTATAAAACCTTGCACACAAACACCTATTTACCCTTCTAGCACTGATAACATTGCCAAATTGCTCAAAGGGTTTATGAAAAACTCGTCCAACAATAACAAAACATGCTCGAATTCAAGTACTAACGAGTCGAGTGATGAAGTGAATGCTCTTAGCAGTGAAAGCAAGACCTCTTCTAGAACTGATTTGTCTGAAGTATTTGAATCCCTTTTCGATAACTCAGATTTTTCGCAACCAAACACATCCCCCGAGGGAAGTATCTTCCAAGGGGAAAGCATCGAAGAGCTGCCATTTTCGATGTCCGAGAATTGGTTGCTTGATCAAACATCAGGGGATGTGTTTGATCAAGAAAAAGAAGATTTATCCAACTTTTCCTTTGATGAAAACACTGATTTTTTTGATGATTGATTGTTTTTAAAAGGTTTTAGTTCCCAACTTCATTCATGATCATATCAAACAATCAATCTTGTTTTCCTTTGTAACTTTTTGGGGTGTTAGATTGATTATTTGACATTAGTAATATAGAACTCAACTTGTTTAGAGTAACAAACCATCTTTTGTATTTTCTTTAGAATGTGAGTTTAATTTGGGCTCTAAGATTTTTAGCTCATTTCTTTCTTTAATCATGCAAAATTTCATGTGAAGAATGTACACACAAATTAAATTATGCCCATCGAGTTGTGATCTACTTCAATTGTGGTCCTTTGGTAGTTTGGTCCAGATAATGGCCGACAGTTGTATTAAAGGTGTATGGATCAAAGACTAATTATCAAGCTTCACAATCCTGATGTTAAAAGTCTTAACTCTAAATAGGTTAACATAAGATAATAACATTGTAAGGATTAATTACTGATGATCTTAAACGCGTCATAATACCCAAACCGCTTTCGAGGACTCATGGCGTCTAGACTTACCCAACCATTGCTCATTGCTCAATATCTAGATACGACTTTGATAGTTTGGTATAGATTGTCTCATCAGTTTTTAAATATCATTGCACAATTATTTAGCTCGTCCGAGTTTTAAATATATTTGCACACCACAATTAATCTCCGTTTCAATGTTTTTATACTCGCATATATCGGATGAACATTAATTAATGTTCATCTGAAAAAAAAAAAATACCACTTGTAGAAACTACAATTAAATCTAATAAAACCCAAACACTTGTACCTAGTTGGTTGAGAGCCTAAAGTTTCCTATGGGAGGCTTCGGTTCAATTCCCACAAGCTACCTTTGAAGGACATTGATGGAGGGGAAATGAGGAATGACCCATGTCATTGGCCTGGGTTCGAGTCCTGATCCCGACCGGTTTTACCGATTATTTCACTGTCGTGCCTTCGGGCGGGTGAGTGGTCGGGTTTTCCCGGGAATTTGTGGCAATTGGTGGCCCGGGTACTCTCGAGTACCTGATTCGCCAAAAGGGTGCCCGAGAGTGCTCGAAAATTGATTCGTTAGCCGTTAAAAAAAAATCTAATATAATTATTAGGTGTATAAAGGAAATTAGGGGTAAACAAACATAGTGAATGAAAATGAACAAAGCACATGAAGCAATTTAATATACCCGAGAAAGATGAGCGGTATAAATGTATTAATTTGTTATTGGGTGTCCATTTATTTTCTGTGTGGATTTAAATTATAAACTAAATTAATATAAAAAAAACGAAATGGGAAATGGAAAAGACAGTGAAGAGTATGAAGAAATATGTGGGCAGAATGGATGGAATTGAATGTCCGTCGTAAACCTTCAACTTGAGTATTTATGGCATACATGTGAAAGTCTTTTTATACTTGTAGTTCTTTTTATATAAATAAAGAAAATAATTATGTGAATAAATCTAAAATATTATTTTATTACTAAAATATTTTTTATATTATCTAAAGTTACATCCGCTTATTAAAATTTTCACCTTTTGATTTATGTATATATAGGTACTAATGGGGTGTGTTTACAAAACAACATTATAACACATATTATAACACATATAATGATAATCATGTAACTTATGTTAAAATTAAAAAAGTTATAGTAATAACTTACTCAAATTAAAATGAATTACATGTTCGCTTTATGGTGTAATATTTTTTAAAAAAGTATTAACTTATGATTAAAGTATGGTCGTTCAAAAATCATAAGGATAGTTGGTTTACAAGCTAGCAACATGTTTCAAGGAATTGTGCTATATTAAAAATTTATTAGTTAAATCTTAACATTATATAAAAATTGTTTTAGAGAATTTTTTTTATGTGGAATAATGTGTCGGGGAGGGTTTTGTTTTTTATGTGGAATGCTTCTAATAGTAGGGATGAGTTCGGTCTGGGATTTGTTTGGGATCGTAATCTGGTATCACTTCCTCATCCCTACGTAGTAGTGTTTATAACCTAACCATAACTTCCAGTAAAGAGTAAAAAAATGAGTTGAACTTTGTGTTTTTGTAAATTTAAAATGAAACTAAGCTTATCGAAGTAGATGGAAGTTAAAAACGTACACCGATGAACTAATTCATATTTGTTGCTTATATCTTTTTAAATAAATCAGGCATAGGATTTTCAACAGGCTTACGTATATTTGGTTTCCTTTCACATAACAAAAAGAAAATGTGTAACATTTGTGGGTGGGTATGTTGCTATACAATGAAACATTTTAGTCATATAAGTGGTCATAGAGGTCTTTCTTAATCACATGTTAAGCAACCACGATTGGTTATAATTACTGGCCAAGATGCGGCTATGATACAATGCAATGTCTTTAGTTTTAGCAGAGTCTACACTTAGACTTTGTATATGGCGTACTATGAAAAAAATTCCAACTAAGATGCTTATACATGTCTTACCTACACATGGGTATCTCCATTGTTGGTGGTATTAGTTACTTGTGCCCACATATTTGTAGGTCTGTATGTTGTTTGTATTGTATCATTTACATTGTAGTTACATGTGTAGGCAGATTCCAGTATTTATGTAGGATATATTGTGTTGTGTTTAGGTGTAGTTAATCATGTTAGTTGCAGATGTTAAATATTCTACCTAAAAGAGTCCACCATGTTAAATATTTAACCAACATATGTTCATTAAGATTTATATTTTATGTTCTGGTATGTGGAGAGTTTTTGCAAAATACCAACCTTAGGGTCCATATACACAAACTTGTTTTGAATGTAGTATTTATCAAACCTTCTACTTTTGAAGAAAGATGACATGATCTTATAACTAAGGTGTTGTTTGTTTTTCTAAAAAAAAGTATGCGCACGCTCTTATGTCTGCGCCGAGTAGACCACAACAGACATTGTCATCTGCAGACTGTTTGTTTTTTCGAAGACGTTTCATTAAAAAAACGTTTGTGCGAGCTCTTCTTGGTGCAGACTTGGCCTAGTCACTTCTAAGATCTTCTAAGGTCTGCAGAGGCTTAAATACCATCACCACCACCGCCATCCACCACCGCCACCGCTACCGTCCACCTCCACCACCAGTTTACTTTAGCAGTCTACAGATGTGATCCGCAGACTACAGACATTTTACCTCTGAAAAAACAAACACCTAAGTTAACTAAAATGACAACATGTGGTCGAACATGTTTAATATAAAGGATTAGCGATTACTATTATTTTAGGGATGTCATTATAACTTCATGTTTAGTATAAGGGATTATCAGGTACCTGGGGAGAATGTATAATTTAGGATTATTGGTGTAAGGGAGTAATGTGTTATTAAAAAAAGTTATAACTTCGTAATCTACTCACAATTAATCTTACACAATTACACTTCCAGTGACAATATAAAGAATAGCTTCATACACTATGCATGACCAAGACAAAAGAACATTACATCTCTTTCGACTAAAGTATTGTGGAATAAATTAAACCCTCTAATCATTTCTCATTCTTCCCCCCTTTTTTAGTGTTTTGGTGTTTGTCTACTTATTTATATATATAATGTGTGTTTGATGTCAAGCCGGAGGTCTCTCTGGAAGCAGCCTCTCTATCTCTAACGATAGGGGTAAGGTTTGCCTACATCTCACTCTCCCCAGACCCTACTTATAGCGTCGCTATTTGCGGGATATTTCTGCGTACAGTTGTTGTAATCATTTCTCAGTTATTTGTTATTTTTAGTTTTTTGTATTTAAAGACTAACAAATGGCAAATGACAAAGAAATAAAGCCCCCCAACTCATCTCTTCCGACTGCTCTCCTTCGTGCTCCTATGTCGTGTCGTCATGCTCTGTGAACTCCTCTGATGTGCATCGAGTACAATTTGAGGTGATGATTACACCATTCTACTTGTCTCTTTTTCCCAAATAAAGCCCTATGGTCTCGAGGGTTAAGGGTTAGAACTGAACATGGATTTTATGAAATTTCAAGGGTTTTAGGGTTCTTAGATTGGGGAAGAAGATGACCCAGTTGGATTAAGTGACCCACATGCTCAAATCAACGATCGTTAAGGACTTGGTGCCTGCAATAATGGCCCGTTTGGCGAAAGTAGGGCAGTGTTAGGGGCGCTAACGTGCATATGTGGCTGGGGGCGCCACTCCACAACCCCCTAACATAAATAATCTCACCATGTATGTGAACCACACCAAAATTAAAACAGCAACATGAATTTACATAAACAGCTTTCACAAAATTAACACATAAAAACTCATGATCTATATGGCTGCATCTAATAACAAATACTGCATTTAGAAAATCTGGGTTTTGAGAGTCCTGAAACTGTGTCTATTTGTACCTCTTCTCTAAACTTTCTTCATTTGGGTATACAACATTGCCTTGTTCGTGCATGTTTGGCATAGGCGGTAGCCATTTTACACCACTTATTTGGTTGACCACGCGCGTGTATTTCTTAGGGGTTATAGACCTCACCAACTTCTCTCTCTTTCTAAATTTGTATAATATTCATACAAAAATAAAATTAATAGAAAATGTTGTATTAATATTAATAAGAATACAAACTATAAAAAATAAAACCAATCTAGTACAAGATTATCAGGACGTCTAGCCAATAAATGCTCGACTAATTCATGGCGAAGGTTTCTGTGTATCTCACGGTTCTTGATATTGTTTATGTTGTCGAGTTTTTGAAGATTAGTGATTGTCGATTGAGCACGTGGGACATCACCATAGTAATTTTGACAAATAGCCATGTCTTGGTCCTCCAGTATCATGTTATGTAGAATAATACAAGTGTAGACGACGTCCATTCTTTTCTCTCCAAAACCTTATTGGATTGGCAATCAACTGAAATCTTTTTTTAAGAACGCCAAACGCAATTTCAATATATTTTCTTGCCGACTCTTTTTTCTTTGTAAAGTACTTGCGTTTGTCTTCAAGTTGAGTAGAGTAAGTTTGAACAAGTGTCGTCTATTCGTTGTAAATACTATCGACCAAGTAGTAGCCGTACTTAAAATTTATGTTATTAGCATAAAATGATTGGGCGGGCTCAACCCCGTCGATGAGATCATCAAATATAGATGATTGGTGGATAACATTTAGGTCGTTATTTGACCCAACAACTCCAAAAAAATGCACGCCAAAACCATAGATCATGTGAGGCCACCGCTTCAAGTATAATACTCGGCCCAGAGTGATCACCTCGATGAAAATGACCTTGCCAAGCCGTAGGACACATAGCCCAACCAACATGTGTACAATCGAGGCCACCAAGCATTTTGTGAAACCCATGTTTTTCACCATGAACCTCATATATGCGTTGGATATCAAACAATGTTGGTTTACGCAAATCTTTTCGTGAGTAAATAAATATGATCCATAGACAAAGATATATAGTTTATTTGATGTTTTGAATAAAAGTTAAAACAATATGTGAAAGGTAAGTAATATATATATATATATACACACACACCTTGACAAAAAATATGAAGCGGCTCGCGCGCAACTTTTTCGGACATTGCTATATACTAATCCATTGCGTCCGACGAAATCCCATATGCCAGTTGCCGAAGAGTGGTTGTTCATTTTTATACAGAGGTGAACTCTAGTCACCCTCTTGCGTCTTCTCTTTGTTGAAAAAAAGGATATCGCTCTGACAAATCATTTGATAGACGCATAAATAGTTGCCTGCTCATTCGAAAACGTCACCTAAAATGGTCTTCATTGTAGAGAGGCTCAGGGCTAAAGTTGTGTTGTATCGAAGTTTCATTTGGTCCATCTCTATCACGATCAAGCGGTGGTTGTCTCGTTAGCACGGGTTGCCTTTGCCTTCGAGACTGGGCAATTAAGTACTCAACCGTTATCCTTCCCCCTTCAATAATCAAATCGTCTTCCTCCGAAGAGTCAAACGAAGAAAAATCATTCCATTCCATTTTTTTTGTTGAGAGTGATGAGTGAAAATTTGATAATTTGATTTGAAAAAAATTTAAACCTTTCTAAAAATAAAAGGACCGTCTGCGACCAACGGTTAGCCAGTCCCAACGGTTAAAAAATTGATTTCCAACGGCTCATTTTCATCCGCTAACCCACACGAGTGTGATAGCGTGACCTCACCGCGGCCACATTTCCGCGTGTGTGTTATGGTGTTAGCGAGTCACGTGAAACTTTTGGCCGCTCGCGCCTGCTCACTCGCAACTCACAATATAGTTGTAAGGACTCTCAATCTTGAGTATTATTGATAAAACATGTACAATATATAGGATACAAAGGGAACCTATACTAGGAAACTAATAATACACAATAAATACATATGCAATCACAATTAATACATATGCAATCACGCCTTATTTATGTAAGGATTTTACCCCCCCTCAATCGAACGGGTGGCGGACCGACTCGAAGCAAGCCCCGAAATTTCTCGAATAAGGGCTGAGAGAGGCTCTTGGTAAAGATGTCCGCGACTTGTAGATTGGATGGAACAAATTTCGTGTGCAGACGACCAGAAGAAACCAGTTCTCGTACAAAATGGTAGTCGATATCGATGTGTTTTGCTCGCTTGTGTGCAACGGGATTTTGACTTAAGAAAATGGCACTCTTGTTGTCGCAAAGAAGAGTGGGACGAACAGCAGGAAGCGCATAAAGTTCACGAAGAAGATGAGTAAGCCAAATGATTTCCGCCGCAGTGTTAGCCACAGCCCGGTATTCTGATTCACAACTGGACCTTGCAACACTCGGTTGTTTCTTTGCACTCCATGACACAAGGTTGCCACCCAAGTAGATCGAGTAACCATATGTGGATCGCCGTGTTTCAATACAACAAGCCCAGTCCGCGTCAGAGTAACCTACTAAGTCAAGCGTAGTTGGCTTGTTGAAGGTTAAGCCAAAAGAGATGGTGCCTTTCACATAGCGCAGGATGCGCTTAACTGACTGAAAGTGAGAAACAGTGGGAGCCTGTAGATGTTGGCTGGCTTGATTAACAGCATAGGAGAGATCCGGTCTAGTAATTGTGAGATACTGAAGAGCTCCAACAAGCGACCTGTACAAAGTTGGATCATGAAACGGGGGTACCTTTCGTGAGGAATGTGTCAGTGGTAGCAAGAGGAGTAGCAACTGGTTTGGCATCCAATAGGCCAGCACGAGCAAGAATATCATGAGCGTATTTGGTCTGACTAAGGAATAAGCCAGACTGCAAGTGCGTGACTTCTAAGCCCAAAAAATATCCCAGGGATCCCAGATCTTTAATGGAGAATTCCGTATGGAGACGAGAGACAAACTTAGCAATAAGAGCCGTGTCACTACCAGTGATGATGATATCGTCAACATATACTAGAAGATAAATCAATGCAGTCCCTTTCTTGAATATAAAGAGTGAAGTATCGGCTTGACTACACACAAAACCATTTTTGAGCAAGAAAGTGCTAAGTCGTTGAAACCAGGCCCGTGGCGCCTGTTTTAAACCATAAAGT
This sequence comes from Ambrosia trifida, assembly GCA_028751855.1. NCBI lineage: Eukaryota > Viridiplantae > Streptophyta > Magnoliopsida > Asterales > Asteraceae > Ambrosia > Ambrosia trifida. The sequence goes on from CM054125.1 coordinate 63,170,902, forward strand.
GCTTTCTTTAAACAACAAACATGATCAGGATAGTTGGGATCAATAAAACCAGTTGGTTGCTCCATGTATACTGTTTCAGTCAGATTACCATTAAGAAAAGCATTTCGAACATCCAGCTGACGCAATGGCCAATTGTAAATAGTAGCCAGAGAGAGAACCACACGAACTGTGGAGGCCTTAACCACCGGACTGAAGGTGTGAGAAAAATCAAGACCAGGTACCTGTGTAAATCCTTGTGCAACAAGACGTGCCTTGTAGCGATCAACAGAGCCATCCGCCTTATACTTTGTCCGAAAAATCCACTTCGAGCCAACAATATTTTTACCTTGAGGACGAGGAACAAGCACCCACGTTTTGTTAGAACGTAAGGCAGCAAGTTCCTCCTCCATAGCTTTAACCCACTTGGTGTGCTTAGCTGCCGACTTGTAGCCACGAGGATCATGAGCTGCAAATAACGAAAAATGCAATGGTCCTGAAAAAGCAGACAAGTTAACATGATATTTTGGTTTAAAAATCCCACTTTTTGATCGAGTCCTCATTGGATGAGATGGCATCGGCTCATCAGCCGGTCCCGGGTTAGGTTCGGTTTGAGATATGGGTGACGGGTGAGTAGGGTCAGTAGTACTGTTGGGTAAAGGACCGGAAGGGGTTGGCGGAGAGTGAGGGTGAACGACGGGTGGATGGGAGGTGGAGGATTGGGTCGTGTTTGTGTTTGTGGGTGTAGGGTGTTGGGCCAATTCAACAGTGGGGTTTAATGAGGTGGAGTGGGTAGGACACAATGGACAAGAGGGTGTGGGCTGAATTGGTGGGTTGGGTTCGGACGGCATGACGGGAATATGGGGCGGATCCAAGAGTGGTACGAATGGTAAAGATTCATCAAAGTTGGAGAACACCAATGTGGCATCATCAACCGGTTTGGTAATGCCACTGAACGGAAAAATGTCCTCGTCAAATTGGGCATGACGAGTGACGTAAATACGTTTGGTAGTAGGGTCTAGACAACGATACCCTTTATAATGAGCATCATACCCTAGGAAAATGCATTCAGAGCTGCGAGGGGAGAGTTTGTGTTTCGCATAGTCTCTTAAGTAAGGGAAAACGCGACAACCGAACACTCGAAAGGTGGAGTAAGTGGGAGGGGTTTGATACAAGAGTTCATAAGGCGACTTGTAATCAAGTAAAGGAGTAGGAAGGCGATTGATGATGAACGTGGCCGAGGCAAAAGCATCCGTCCAGAAGGTGGCCGGAGCATGGGAATTAAATAACATGGCAAGGCCGGTTTCAGTAATATGGCGATGCTTGCGTTCAGCACGACCATTTTGCTGAGGCGTATGAGGGCACGACAGGCGATGGTGAATACCCTGTTCATGAAAAAGTGTTTGAACTTTATTGTTGGTAAATTCAGTGCCCCCATCACTTTGAAAGATTTTTATTTTTCTTGATAATTGATTTTGCACAAAGGGAATGAAAATTAATAGGGCTGCATAAAAATCGGATTTATGTTTAAGTGGGTAAAACCATGTGAAACGGGAATGGTCATCAATAAATATTGCATAAAACCGATAACCATTTGTGGACGTTACCGGTGAGGGGCCCCAAAGGTCACAATGAATAATATCCAAAGCATGTAAAGAACGCTTATCATTCAAATCAAAAGGTAAACGATGTGCTTTAGATAACTGACAAGGTGAACAAATACTAGGTTTAGGAAGTAACGAAGTTACAAATAAAGAACCAAGTTTATGTAATCTAGAGATAATATCAAAAGACACATGACCCAGACGACCATGCCAACGTTCAAAAGAAGCCTTGAGATGATGATTTGAGTAAGAAGCGATAAACGCATGATTGCCTTCACGCAAGACATAGAGCCCGTGTTCACAAGTCCCTTTTGCCAAGATCGCCTTTGTCTTTCGATCCTGAATATGAAAAAATTTATTAGAGAACAAAACATCGACAGGTGAATCATTGGTTAGTTTACTAATGGAAAGAAGACGTTTAGTGAGATGGGGCACAACTAAAACGTTCTTCAAGGGTATTTTGGAAGTGAGGGATGCATTTCCAATTTTGGTGACGGGTAAGGTTTGGCCATTCCCGAAACGAACAAAGTCGTTTTTGGGAGAACCCAAAGGATGGGTAAGGTCATGTTCAGATGGTGTCATATGGGCAGACGCACCTGTATCACCTGTCCAGTCAGGATATTCCTCAGTTAAATTGCACTGAGCATGAAACGCCTGAGCCAGATTTGCATCAGAAGGAGCGGCCTGTTTGGCGTAGGAAGCAAGGTTCGGACACAAGTTTGCATAATGACCATCCTTCCTGCATAGTTGACAGTGAGGTTGGCGCTTTCCTTTGCCACGACCTGCACCGCGACCACGAGTACGACCACGGTTATCATAAGAAGAACTAGAAGAGTTGCGAGAAGGGTTACCAGTTCGCGAATGCTGAGCAACAAAGGAGGCCTGAGGGACACTTTGGCCGTGAAGGGAAGCTTGCCAGGTTTCTTGGTTTTCGGCTTTCCCAAGAAGATCACGGAAGGAGAGGGTGCCTAAGGCACGATGAGTTGTGGAGAAGTGTTCAAAAGCCGGACCAAGACCGGATAGAAACCAATGACATTTATCGGTTTCAGGCACAGGGTGACCAATCGCCGCAAGCTGATCACATAGGTTTTTAAACTTGCGACCAAAATCGGCCACAGAAGAGGATCCTTTCTGCAGCATCCGTAAGGAATCACGGAGCATATGCATCCGATCAGTGGAGCGCTGACTGTAAGCAGTCTCCAAAGCGAGCCAGATCTGACGAGCATTGGAAAGACCAATGATTTCAGACATAGCTTCTTCAGAAAGGGAGGATTGGAGAAGAAGGCAAACAGATCGATCATCTGTTATCCAGGCCGCATACTTGGGGTTTGGGACGGGTTTATCAGATTCAATGATGGTTTCGGGTGGGATGAGGGACGAGCCGTCAACATGGCCAAGGAGATCTTGCATGGTAAGGGCAAGAGAAACCTGTTGTGTCCATGCAAGATAGTTGTTGGCGGTTAGTTTATGAGGGATGAAGTGTAGTAGGGAATGGATAGGAAGGTTGGTGGTGGTGTTGGTTGAAGAGGAGGCGGCCATGGAGATGAATAATCGGTTGGCAGAAAGGAAGAATTAGGGTTAGGGTGAGCCGAAGGAAGAAGAAAGAGGATTAGGGGATCGCCTAATTGCTCTGATACCATGTAAGGACTCTCAATCTTGAGTATTATTGATAAAAACATGTACAATATATAGGATACAAAGGGAACCTATACTAGGAAACTAATAATACACAATAAATACATATGCAATCACAATTAATACATATGCAATCACGCCTTATTTATGTATGTAAGGACTCTCAATCTTGAGTATTATTGATAAAACATGTACAATATATAGGATACAAAGGGAACCTATACTAGGAAACTAATAATACACAATAAATACATATGCAATCACAATTAATACATATGCAATCACGCCTTATTTATGTAAGGCTGTTAACAGTCTAATGTAGTTGGAAACCCTACCATGGTTATTTGTCTTAGTCAATGGAAGTTATAATGATGCTTTTAATTTGGGTTTAGCTAATTAGCTTAATGAAAAGGACTTGGTTAATTAACTTAGAAAAAGAAGCCATGCACTTTTAAACCATAGTGAAAGGCTTTGAAATTATATCAAGTCGAATTTGAAGCAAACATAATATTCATTATTTAAAGAAAACGTATAACTGAAAAAATACTCTAAAATAAATAGAAAGAAATAACTAAGCTACACATTTAGAGGTAAATTCCTAGTAAATCTCTAATATATCGTAGAAGATTGCTTACCATGAAAGTTTATTCCAAGATTTAAGGTAAGACTAGATATTTTACCCGCCCCGTGTTGTGGTGGCGTTATGCGCAACATGATAATGCATAGACTACAATTAGCTCGTCTCATTCCCGAACTAAATTTATGTCGAAATGTAGAGTGATCCAAATTCATACATTTGAATGAAAATGCATTATATTTTATCTAACTTGTTTCCAAACAATACGTGGCGTCGTTTCTAAACTTAACTTAGGTCGAAACGTGTGGTAACTTAAATTTATTGTCACAACCCGACCAAGGTGGGCCCGGTCGGAATACAGATTGTTACCGAACATCACGCGATGCAAGCAAACAACGGAAGCAATGTAAATATTACTATATTTTATAAATAACTGTTTACATTTCTAAATACCGTACAATCTCTAATACAAATACTTCGGGTAATATCTAAGGTTCTTGCTTGACTTTTGATTCGTCGCCAGGGATACTCCGAGTCGTAGCTGCTCCATCCTTTCAACTCGGACAGATACCTGAACACATGCTTAAAAGGGTTTTGGGTCAACAATAATGTTGGTGAGTCCATGCGTTAGTTAAATGGTTTTCAATGGTTTAATCTTTCAAAAGTAAGTTCATAAGGTTCAATACGGTTCAACACATGGTGATGTACAAGCGACACCTCAAACCTAACACGGAATCTATCTATTGTCATTATAGATTCTCCTGGCAAAATACGTGTCACAAATCCTCAGTGGAGGGTTTTCCGGGCTTCCGGATCCACTGTGTGTGGGGGTTTCCCCAAGTAGCGCTACCCACATATTAAGTGGCCCAATCCCCTGGGTTAATGAGTGTCGGTATGGTTATTCGGCAGCTACTATCTTGTCACATCAAACAGTTTTATAAAAAGGAAGCATGCATTCACTCCATGGTCCGTAACTCATCTCTTAGTCCAATATTCGAAGTTCCATTGCTACAAGTTACTATCCGTTTTACTATATATATATATATATATATATATATATATACTAGGTTTAAGCCCCGCGTGTACACGCGGTACATGTTTATGTAAAATGAAAAAAAAATTCTATAAAGATCGCAGTATGCAAATTTTATTTATTGAAAGTTACGTAATACAATTCGTATGAATTTTGGTTGATTGTAAATTATCATAAAAAAAGTTTAATGTTACCCAATAACAGATATATGAATCAACAAATGTTTGAATAGACGTGATTTAAAAACAAATAATGAAATGAATAAACATATATTTATTGTAACGGCATGCAAATGAAGATTAAATTCAAAGTAAATAAATGTAGTTTAACAAATCACACAACCAAAAAATTATAAAAAAAATGATTTATGCAAAATATGATCGCATACTTATTCACAAACTTCAAAATATTTTTTTATAGACAACATTTGTTATTTATTATTAACGTTGTCATATTTATTCAATATTAGTATGTTCAGGCCATCTCTACTCTTGTCACTTGGCAGCGACATACAACTGCCCATGTGTAAAAATAGGATCTTTCAAATACATACCTATCCTAAATAGGGTTTGTCCTTGACTCTTATTTATTGTCATTGCAAAACATAAAGTAAGAGGGAATTGTCTTCTGTTAAATCTGAAAGGAATCTTCTAATCAAATGGGGACAACCTAATTCTTTGGATAAAAGTTCGCATTCCAATGTTACTCCCTGAAATTATTTTTGCTTCTATAAAACGGTTTGATATGGCAAGACGATTTGGAACTTTGAAAAGAATTTATGTCCATATATATGATTCCTGAACCATTAGAATAACAAAACAGTAAAATTTATCCAAAAAATAAAAACTCTGGTGAGGAAAAGAAAGACATTTGGCATTTTAACTGTATTATCATCAAGAATTTAAGGTAAATATATCCAGAAGACCCTGAACTGTTTTGACGGTTTGACTCATAATCAATGACCTAAAAATCAAGCTAAAACCACGGTGAAAAATCAATACTAAACCCACATGAGGAACTCGAACAATTCTGATCGAATCAGTCGGATTTATTTATATAGTTGAATTATAAAAATGGAAGGATTGGTAATTTACGTGATTTGGTCAACGACGCTTAAAATTAGAACAATTATTGCAATCATGATAATGGTTAGCGTTTCATGACAAATGATTAAAGGAAAATTCTTTGTAAACATAATATGATAATGTTAATCTGTCAAAGATATTTAAATGAAAGACGTAATATTCTTATTCTTAGTATCACTGAAACGATATTTAGTTAATGTAGTCAATGATGGAGGATTTCATGACAAATGAGGTTTTTTAATGTTTTGAATCGCCTTTTAGTTAATGTTGTTACTGATAACGTAAAATGATATTTCATTACTAATTTTGTTACTAGTTACTAATAAGTGTATTTTAAGACATGAAAAATAAATAAAGTCAAAGAATTGATATCCATCAAAGTAACAAAAACGTAAAAAGTTTTTATGTTTATCCATCAACAATATTAAAATGAAAGTCGTTATTATAATTATCATTTAAAATTATTTTGATTATATTATATATTTTAGGAAATTGTTAAATAGATTAAAATTATATTTATTATTAAAAGAATAGATTGAAATTGTATTTATTAAATACATTTTGTTTACTAAAATTATCGCTTGAATCTTTCTTGTATCATTAATTGAGTTTTTTTATAACTTTTGAAATAATTTGAACGTTGTTAATGGTCGAGGGTTTCATGACAAATGAGGATTTTTTATATTGATGTTACGTTTATTCTTTATGTTATAATTGTAATAATTATTACTATTTGTCACACCCTCAAATTCCACATGCGGGGTTTTACCGCGAGGCGCGTGACACACCAGGATCCAAGTCAACGATCACAATAAACGACATCTATATGATATGAAGACAACATAAATTTCCCATTAAGTTTCAAAAAATCAACCATCGCTTGCGGAAGCCTAAAACTTTATTACAACTCAAAAGTAAAACATGAAAGTCTGATAATACTCAAAATGAAATGCAAATGGATCCTAGACGCCGTGAGACTCCGTGTGCCTAAACTCAATGCTGCTACCTTAGCGACCTGAGAAAACATGCCAAAAAGACGTCAACATATAATGCTGGTGAGTTCACAGGTTTTAAGTTCACAAAGCGTTTTAAGCGTAAAGAGTTTCGTCAACTGTACCATGTATGCAAACCTTTAAGTAAATAACAAACGTTTCCTTACTACTACGACTGTGTTGCCGAAACCATTACTGACAAGCGTTGCATGTGTTGCCGCCCGTGTTTGAGTTGCCAAAAATAGAGACAATATGCACCCGCCCGGCTCCCAGCCGTCGGGTGGGGTTCGTCAAGCCCAATAGATCTATCCACATTTCCCCAATGTGCCCCGCACATTCATGGTTTCCCAGGGACTTAGCGTTGTGTTGCGTCGTATAGTAATTTAAAACAAGCGTTGTGTTTCATAAGCGTTGTGTTTCAAAAGTGTTGCTTTTCATAAGCGTTGCGTTTTAAAAGTGTTGCGTTTCATAAGCGTTGCGTTTCAAAAGGGTTGCGTTTCATAAGCATTGCGTTTCAAAAAGTGTTGCGTTTCATAACCGTTGCGTTTCAAAACATAAACGTTGTATTTGTTAAAACGTGTGGCATGCTTCTCCCCCGAGAAAAAGTGTATAAAAGAGGGGCCGTGAAACTCACCTTAGAGTGCATCCTCAGTAAACTAGAAATCCGACACGTGTGTAATAGTCCCTACTAGTGGCGACCTATCAATGAGTTTACATAAGTGTGATGACTACTAACCCGAAGGCTAATCAGTCCCCAAATTGTCCAGACCGTGACCGTGTATGTTGAAAACATGTTTAAACGTTAAACCGACCAAACTAGACAAAACCCGACATCCCATTGGTGACCCGACATCCCACGTGTTATCCCCATACAAGATATCATGCAACATATGCAATTAAACACTTAGCATGCGCAAACATTCACCCTATCTAGCATAACGCCCAATTAATGCATAAACAAGTCCGAACACGTATAACTAAGTTATTGGACATGTCACGGGGTTCCTAACATGTTCCTAGGTGTCAAACCGTGTTTCGGGATGTTAAAATGCACATATGACAGCAGTACACGCGATTAGGAATCAAACATGCAATTAGGAAAAGTCAATTGGTGATTAGAAGTGTAATCTCCTGATATACTAGCGATTAGGCTCCCAATCGCCTCCTGTTACACGCGATTGGGGCCAATCGCCCTTACTATAGGCGATTAGGACTCCCTAATCGCCCCTGCTGCTCTGTATCGCCTTTTTGCGCGTTTAACCTTCCAAATTAGATCCAAAACATGTGGAAACACCCAATATCAAACCCAAAACATTAATCTAACTATTTCAAGCAAAAACCCCTAATTTATTATCATTCTAGCCGTCTCGTATGAAAGCGTTTTCCCAAAATAGCATAACTTAGCATGTAAACATCACATCAACATGTAAAACTTACCCTAAATGGCAAATATCCAGATTTCATCACATAATGACGTTATCCGACACTATCCTACTGTTCTAGCATCATCCTAGAGTAAACCCTAACCTCAAACAATCAATAGAACACAACATATCATCAGCAATCCTCCATGATCATTCAAACGGGTCAAAACGCCTAATATCAATAATACACATCAACGAACCTTCACACTCCTAGGTGAACATAATATCAACTCATTTAGGTCAGAAACATATTAATAATACAAGAACAACCATGTTTAAACGATAAAAATCCTATCTTGCATGAATACACCACATATAACAAGCATAGAGGTTTGGGTTTGTTTAGAAACTGATTTTAATGAGTTTTCAAAGACACAAATGTTTAGAAATCAGGTCTGGACCTTTAGGGATCAAAACAATATCATTACAAAGGTTTGGGATGAAGAACACACCTTGAAATTGTAAGATTATGAGATATAAAGCTTGGAAATGTGATTTCTTGATCAAAAACGTGTTGCAGAGGTTGAATAAGGTGTGGGGTAGCTTTGGGGTGTATTAGGGTTTCACAAATGATGTTTTAAAACATAAGGGGGGTATTTATAGGCGTTTCTAGTCGTTTAGTACGCGTCAGGCGATTACAGTGCAGTATAGGCGATTAGAATGTGTAATCGCCTATACCTACTAGCGATTAGGCTCTAATCTCCTATACCTACTGGCGATTAGGGCTCTAATCGCCTTTAAAACTTCTCAATCTCCCATCCTATTGGCAATTACGCGTAATCACCTATAATGTCATGCAATTACGCTTAATCACCTATAATGTCATGCAATTACGCGTAATCACCTATAATGTCATGCGATTACGCGTAATCACCTATAATGTCATGCAATTACGCTTAATCACCTATAATGTCATGCAAGTACGCGTAATCACCTATAATGTCATGCAATTACACGTAATCACTATTTTAACACATATAAACACGTATTCACATACCAACACATCATATAATGATTGTAAGCACATAATGTATGATAACTAACATGTTCCCATCCGTTCACCAATTCCCGGGACTCGAGATTTACGTGTGTGCGTTAAACTCGACGATTCTACAAATCGCCAATCCTTGTACACATGGTTATGGACCGACACCCAATGATTCCCGGAACCATCATTACGACTCAACTGACCTAGTTAAGTATGTTTGAAAACGTTTTTCGCTAAAGTAGACTTATGTGTTTTATAAAATGTTAACCTAAACGTGCCGGGTGTCACATCATCCCCCTGTTGAAAGAATTTTCGTCCCGAAAATTTCCCGAAGTCAAAGAGAACGAAGCGATAAAAAGAAAAATTTTCCCGGTCGTCACACTATTAATAGTAATAAATGAATGACAAAAGTTAACTTAACAATTAAAATTATTTACTAATTTATTAATATAATTGAAAATTATTTTGAAAATAGCATATATTTTAGTAACATATTCGTAAAAATCGCAAAAGAAAATTTTAATTCTGTAGATAAGAAATAAATGAGATTAAAAATAAAATTAAAAATCGTAATATTAGTTTTAGTATTAGTAATATATTCATAATTTAATTCGTTAGATAAGAAATAAATAGATTAAAAATAATTTCGTAAAATAGTAATACAAATAAATGAGATTAAAAAATCGAAATAAATAACAATAATAGGGGTCAATTATTATTGAAATGATTTTAATGATTATCGTTTAATGAGAATTGATTAAAGGAAAGTCATAATATAAAAAATTAAATTCGATCAATAATATTAAACATAAATTCGAAAAAACAGTAATATAAATAAAAGAGCTTAAAAATTTTAATAAATAACATTAAATCCGGTCAATTATTATTAATGTCAATAAATAGTATTAAACATAATTTCGTAAAAATAGATTAAACATACTTTCGTATTAATAGTAATATAAATAAATGAGGTTAAAAAATCATAATAAAGAACATTAAATTCGGTCAATTATTATTAATGTCCATAAATAAAATTAATTCTAACATTATAAAAATATATTAAGAATAATTAAATGAATGTCATAGTATATAGGAAATGATTTTGATGATTATCATTTAATGAGAATTGATTAAAATAAAGTCATAAAATAAAAAATTAAATCCAGTCAATAATATTAAACATAAAGTCGAAAAAAAGTAATATAAATAAATGAGATTAAAATTTTTAATAAATAACATTAAATTCGGCCAATTATTATTAATGTCACTAAATAATATTAAACGTAATTTCGTAAAAATAGATAAAGCATAATTTCGTATTAATAGTAATATAAATAAATGAGGTTAAAAATCGTAATAAATAAAATTAAATTCGGTCAATTATTATTAATGTCCATAAATAATAGTAAATCTAACATAATAAATATATATATATATATATATATTAAAATAACTAAAGAAAAGTCATAACATAAAGGAAATGATTTTGATTATTATCATTTAATGAGAATTGATTAAAGGAAAGTCATAATATAAAAAATTAAATTCGGTCAATTGTACTTTTTTTTGAACGATCAACTAAAGTATTGCCGGGTACTCTGTACGCGGCCTCCAATGGCCGAAAGGGGCCCAGACGACCTCTAGTTCGTACGGACAGAGCCCTTTGGCCCATCCGTCTCCTGTTCTAGGGAAAACCCGGCCCACAAACCCGCCTGAAGGCACGACGGTAGTGAACCGGTAAAACCTGGAGGGATCAGGAGTCGAACCCATGACCACAAGGGTCAAGGGTCTCTCCATCACTTCCCAACTACCTACCCCACCACAAGGGTGGGGGTATCCATCACATGCCTCCCGTGGGAATCGAACCCGGCTCCCCCAAACAGAGAACTGACCCTTTTACCATAGGCCACATATATTCAAAAAAAAAAAGTAATATAAATAAATGAGATTAAAATATTTAATAAATAACATTTAAACTTAATAAATCTTATTAATTGCAATCAATTGTACTAAACATATATTCAAAAAAAGTAATATAAATAAATAAGATTAAAACATTTAATAAATAACATTAAATTCGGTCAATTATTATTAATGTCAATAAATAATATTAAACATCTTAATAAATAACATTTAAACTTAATAAATCTTATTAATTGCAATCAATACTAATCATAATTCGTAAACATAGTAAGATTATAAATCTTATTAATTGCAAGACTAATCATAATCTTATTAAGATTTTATAAATAACCTCAAAATCGTAATCAATAATTCAAATAAATTATATTAAAAACATAAAAGATTGTAATTAAAATTTTAAAATCAATGACCTTTGTGGTGCAATCTTAGTAACAAATAGCCTATGTTGGATTGAATACCATTTAAAGACACATTATTCGCCAATGGAAATATCTTCTGATTGAAGCAAATCAGGCCATCCAATCACAGTAAATCTTTACAAAAGCATTGTTTATAGTAAATTTAGAATGTCTACCTAATTATAAAATAAGAATACTGTAAACATAATGTTTAATAATTGAATAACAAACCTAGCGACTTGAGCAGAAATTTCAACACGCAACGACACAGACCACGCGTACCCATCTGTAAATTTAATCTTGATCTTCATTGATTAATTTAAGTTTGCCAATTCAGCAATCGTATTAGGAATTATCTACATAGTAATAAGAATTAAATAAGAAAAAAAATAAAAATAAATGAGAGCTATTATGGTAACCAAACATTTGATCAATTATACGAAATCAATTTAATCAATTATAATTTAATCAATATTATCATTCGTATAATTGACTAGAGATTAAAAAATCTCGTATTAATTTAATCAATTCGTATAATTTAATCAATTTCGTATTAATAGTAATATAAATTAATGAGATTAAAAATTTGTTATAAATAACATTAAATTAGGTCAATTATGGTAATCCTAAAATTCGGGAATGATTGATAATAGATCAATAATTCATACAAAAAAATTAATACGTTTTATTATGGTAAACCATAAATTTGATCAATTATACGAAATCAATTTAATCAATTATAATTTAATCAATATTATCATTCGTATAATTTAATCAATTATACAAAAGCAGGGATTAGAAAAACTCGTATTCATTTAATCAATTTGTATAATTTAATCAATTTAATCAATTTCGTATTAATAGTAATATAAATTAATGAGATTAAAAAATCGTAATAAATAACATTAAATTCAGTCAATTATGGTAATCCTAAATTTCAGGTCAAATTGATACATAATCAATCATTTATACAAAAGAATTAATACGTTTTATTATGGTAAACTAGAAATTTGATCAATTATACGAAATCAATTTAGTCAATTATATTTTAATCAATATTATCATTCGTATAATTTAATCAATTAGACGAATTAGAGATTAAAAAATCTCGTATTAATTTAATCAATTTCATATTAATAATAATTATGGTTTTAATTTGTTATTTTTTTTTGTATTTATATAAAGAATGTATAACAAAATTGTGTTTAAGGTTATTAAATATCTTTAATTGAAATTAACAATGTTATTATTATTAATTTAAATTTAAATACGATATATATTGTTGACTAAACTTAAATTTAGTTTACGATTAATTTACATATGGTGTATATATTAGATAATTGCCAACTTTATTTCAATCAAATTTAAAAACATAGGTAATTGTCACTAGGTTTGTCAACTGTATGCTTACATTTATCCTGAAATATATTTTTGTAAGTATGTTTAAATGATTACCGAAAATATTCATTTATTTTTTTATACAAACTTTACAAAAATAATATAACTAACATCTATATAATAAATAAGGCTTATTATGGTAAACTTAAATTCGTATTAATGTTACTATAAATCCGGTCAATTATTAAAAGATAGTAATAAATAATATTAAATTGGGTCAAAATATTATTAATGTAAATTGATAACAATCATTAAGATTCAAATTTCAAATTAAATGACATTAAATTCGGTCAACTTTATTAATGTAAATAAATAACAATAATTCCGAATTAATGAAATTAAAATTGGCCTAATATTATGCTCCGAATATGGAATGTAGGATTGAATACTAATGTATATGTAAAACAACAAAATACATCATCTATCAATTCTAATAAAACCAACCAAGATTGTCCTTTGTATGTGACCACTATAACGACATTGTTGTGTATGTTTTTAGAGACCAAAAATTTGTTCATAACTATCGGCAACATCTGGATTAACACATTAAAAATAACATTAACACAAGTAATAATCAGTTTTGTAAAGTAAACAAAGATCCATATCAAGATGAAAATAAGAATCATACCAAAACTCTTGCCGAAGGGTCATGCATGATCTTGAAGAATTACTCACCCTTGTGATAACCTATAATCGAATCTTTGTCTTCGGATGGTATTCTAGTATTCAAATGAAAAAACATCCAAACATTCAATAAATACGATCCATATTTGTAAAGCAAGAAAATAAATAGTAAATCTGTTTGAAGAGTTATGTAGATTGTATTTGAAAACAAATAACCGGTGATTCTTTTCAATGGTGTAACACGCATTTTTTCATATAAATCTGATGATCGGTTATTTGAAAAACCATTGTTCAACATGGGTTTGCAAATGAACAAAAGGATGACACTGAAGATTGGTTCCAGTTTATGAAATGGTTCCAGTTTATAAATAACTATTATAAAACACGATTTATAAACTGGAGATTGGATCCAGTTTATGATATGGATCTATTTTATTGAATCAAATACATAAAAGTTTTCAAATCGGAACACATGATATGGATCCAGCGATTGAATACATAAAGCATATAATAAAAGTTTATGAATCGTAACATATTATAATGGATCTAGTTTTGTCGATCTCAGGGAAGAAGATACATACCTAGATGCAAGAATGCATAAAAAGAAGATTGATGAATGTTGGTTGGAAGATTTGTTAGTGAGGAATTGAGAGTGTGATGGAAGAATGGACATAATTAAAATATACAAAAGAGTATTTATAGGGGATAACTTGGAGCTCCATATTCAATATGGATACCTTAAACTCTCTCTAAGGCTAAGATTCAACCCGAGTGTATTGATTTATTATATAGATAGATGCGCATGTGTGTGTGTTTATATTCGTAGTCTAGGTCGATTATAATTATGTCCGAGTAATAGTCTAAATATCCATAACCTTCTATTATCCAAGGGTCGCCAATGTCCGAGTTTATGTCCTAGTATTATTATTATGTTTAAGTGAGTATTCAAAGCCCCGAGTCCTAACTCTATGTCATAACTATGTCCAAGTTAACGGTCTAAATGTCCAAGTTCAATTGTCCACAAACTAACATCCCAAGTATCCGTCCAATTCTTACTATTTAGCTTAACTCATATTAGTTATTATCAAGATCAAGTTCCAAGTCGCAAATGCTTAGGTTCCTAGTGTCGAGTTCAAATGTCCGAGTTCCTAGTTATGTTAACACATATATACTCGTCGTTAAGTTCGGTTCATCATAGCGCTCGCAAGGTCCCACACGCAATATAAATATACTATAAGTAATTATAATTATCTAAGATTGTCGAGTTTCATGATTCGGTTATACCTTCAGCTCGTTTTGACTGGTTGACTGTATAGTTGACCTGGTCAACAGAAGTTGACCAATCCTTTGACCCGAACCCTGACTGACTCGATTAATCCAACCAGCACCGGTCACCCTCGACTATTTGGGTCTACCCTTGACAACCACCAACCTAACCCTCTACTGTGAACCATCATTGACCACCACAATCAATCTTCGGACCCAATCACCCATTCCACCGCCGAGTCCCCTTTGTTTAATCCCTAACCCGAACCAACCACCACCTGTGACCCTTAACCTTGAACCACCGAAGCCGTAATCGGAAAACTCACCTTCACCGTTGCATTATACCCAAGCCCAATCACTCAATCAAACCATCAACAACCACCACGAGCTATTATAGAGGGTAGAAGATTATCGGGTTTTACCTCGTGTGAAAGAATCCAGTCACAGGGGTGGCTCCGACGCCGCCGCCGTTACTGGTGGAACCACCACCACCTCGTCTTGACCCTTCTCTCTTCTCCAAGTTCATTCTCTTCTGCTTCTCTCTCTTTTCCTCTTCGGCTCTGCTCTCTCTCTCTCTCTAACCCTGCTCTTACTCCCCGTCTTTCTCTCTCTAGATCTCCTTCTCTCTCTGAATAATAATCGGTGGAGTAGTATAGGTGATGGTGTGGTTATGTTGTGTTTGGCCGGTCGGCGACCGAAGCTCCTCCGTGGGAGACAGGAGGTCCGCCTTCTTCTCCTCCTCTTGGTTCTCCTCCTCTTGACTTCTCCCTCTCTCTCTCTCTCTCTCTTATTATGTTTATGTGTGTGTGAGATGTAAACAAAACACACATCTCAGATGTGTGTGGGTGTTTATATAAAAAGAAGGGAATGGTTTGTCAAAAGGAGAGGAGGACAAGTGTCCTCTCCTTTTGGTGACTCACCCGATCCGTGCGGGTTGGGTTCGTTATCGCATATTAACTCGGTCTCGCAACGTATACTAATAATATCATATATATTATTTGGTTCGGTTTTTAGTTCCGCACATTATCGACTCAATTAATATTTATTTTAGCTAACTTTCTATTATAACACGGTACTAGAACGAGAAAAATTTTTAGGGGTCTGTGCCGGGTTGTTACATTCTCCCCCCCCCCCCCTTAAAAGAATTTCGTCCGTGAAATTATGCTTGTGGTAATATCTCGAAGTCCATTCATTTGCGGGCACTCGCTTGAATGGAAAAGCGGACAGCTATGACATGGAAATCATGGAAACAGGATACGCAAATTCCTCGATCTTTGGTTGTTCGAGTGGTTTGAGAATTATACTGTTTCATTTCCTTACCTACCGGTGAAAACCGATACACCGCAAAGGGGTGAAAACCGGTACACAACATTGCGGATGCCTTTCATCCCTTTGTTGCGTAAGGAAAAACTGTCTTCACACTTGCCAAGTTGCTCATCACTTGGGCTTTTGTAAAGAAGTACTCTATGTACAGGGTATTTTCCTTGTCGTTCACAATATCAGACCGAAATGGTTTTATTGTTCCATTTTCGATCCCTGAATGGTATCTTCCTGCTTTGGCCAGAGAATTTCACTGGAAAAATGGGAAGTTCAAATCTTTTCTTTGTTTTTACATTGATCGCAACATTTCCGCAAGGACTACGATGTTTGATTGGAATCAAGGATTTTGTTCGAAACAACATGAGTAAGGTATCCAATTTGATCTAATGTCTGAAAACAAATCAGGATTTATTCATGATCAGACTTCTAGTCTTATCCCTGACGTACCATCGGTGTTTATATATAGGGTGTACCGCAGCAAACCCACCACACCTTTGATACTCCAGAAACTTACTAGAAGCCTCTTTCAGGAAATGGGGTTTAATTTTTGGATTGATCCCCAGTCTCATTCCTGGTGCACCATCGGTGTTTATATATAGGGTGTACCGCAGCTAACCCACCACACTTTGGTACTCCAGAAACGTACTGGAAGTCTTTTTCAAGGATCAGGGTTTATCTTTGGAAAGATTCCCAGTCCCATTCCTGATGTACCATCGGTGTTTATATATAGGGTGTACCGCAGTTAACCCACCACACCTTTGGTACTCCGGAAATGAACTGGAAATTTTTCCAAAACTCTCGTGGAATTCCACACCACCATAACGTACTTGTAGATTCGCGACTACGATCTGGACGGCAATCGCCAATTTACCTTACATTAAGGTGTTATGTTTCTTAATGATACTAACTCGAACAACAAGAATGATCGAAATGCAATGAGTAGTAAAATTTCGGATAGCATGGGGAAAGAGCAAATGTTTTGCTTTGGTCGGAATTAATGGTTTCGTAACAAACAGAAAGAGTTTTCTTGATGTTCACATAGGTTTCAGGAGTTTGTACAAACCGAAAGGAACGTAAATATGTAGAGAACAAGGAACAAACACGAAAGTTACACACTTAAATGTTACCGGAGAGGTTTAAATCATGGTGTCCAAGAGCTTTTTGGTTTATTAAACGGAAAGATCACTAGATTTATGAGTAGAGTGGGATGATTTTGCTCATAGTTTTGCTAAAGTACCCATGGAGTGTAACACCCCAACCGATGGCGGAAACATCGGGGTGCCACGTATTGATGATTGTTCAGTAGCTCATGGTAAATAATAAATTCCATTAATAATTTAAATGAATTACATACAATTGTTCTAGAATTTGTACATCAAATTGAATAAAACTATACACATATCTTCAAGCATCAATTCAAATCTTCAAGCAATAGAACCTGAAACATGTTAAGTTGAAAATGTTTTTGGGTCAACAAAAGTTGGTGAGAATTACATAGGTTTTGATAATCGAATAAAATTGTTGTGCAATTCATGTGTCATGGCAATCTAGTCCATATGTGAAAACATACTAGAAGTAAATCGTGTGCATAATCAACCATTGTGACTGTTGTATTGTGGTACATCCCATACGCTCATGGTTCACTCGTTTAAATTGCAGTAACAAACACCCACGCAACCTTTGTAGGAGGCACGTATCCGGGTGGGATTGTCAGTCCAATAGATCTATCAATATATACCGTTTGGCTGATGAATGTTTATGCTAGAACTGTGCTTACCCTAGTCATGTTCAAGACATAATGAAACATAGAAATACACATAGACACATTGATGTTTGAATTGCATAAATATTGTTGTAACATGTTTCACCCCAAAATGGTGATAAATAGAAAAGGGGCTATGTAAAACTCACCTTAGCAAAATGTTATGGCTCGTAAAAAAAATAGAATAATGTGTTGTGAATGTATGCGAGGCGAATCCCAAAGACTCAACAACGTAGCTAGTCAAAATTGAAGAAAACAAAAAAGAAAGAATATCAAGCTTCCAATTCGCCAATTACAAGAGCTTATAATCAAAGCTTCAATTGTAGAAGTAATAGACTATATAAGAAAGGTATGAGGGAAAGTTTAATCAGATTGAAACAATCGATTTAGAGGTGCAAAGTATAATGGGTCATAGGTGGGTTTTTATACTAGTTTTGGAGTCAATTAGCCATTAAAATTGGTCAACACCATAAAGTAAGGTTTTATGATGAATTGACTATTTGACTAAGACTTTGACTGTTTGACTAAGACTTTGACTAGGACTTTGACTATTTGACTCAAGGCTTTATTTAAAAAAAAATCTTGTATGTGAAAAAAAAAAGAATTTAGAATCATATTATTATTATTATTATTTATATACATTTATGTATGTATATAAGTTGTGAGTTAGGATAAATAAAGACTTAGACACATTTGTATAATATTAATGATAAAGGTGTAATAAATATATATATATATATAAGGGTTTTTTATGTATTAAAATTTTGGGGAAAATTTTGCGATGTTACAGTCTCCCCTACTTTTAGGAACTTCGTCCCGAAGTTAAAAGAAAAACACCAGGTATACAATTGGTCGACTACCGAAAACCTTGATAAAATTTCTCACTACCTTAACGTACCTGTAAATTTATGATTACGTTCCGGACCGTAATTATCAATTTACCTTACATTAGGGTTTTGCGTCCTTTTATGACTCTACCGATTGTTGAGCAGGTTCGATAGTCTCCACCAGTCGTTGAGCAGGTTGTAGGGCTTCTCCCGACTGTTGGAAAGACATGATGACCTCTACCAATCATTGAGTAGGTTGTTTGGTAGTCTACTAATTGTTGTACAAGTAAGCAAGTATGATTATAGATATAGCAATTAGTTCACATTCAAACAAGCATGCACTCAGATGTTATGATAATACTTGAATTTATTACTTGAATCAAAAGTGTCAATACATAGAATTAAAAAGTAGACATCATTCAAATGGTGGGGTTTGCTGTTAAGTAGCTGGAGGGTCTTGATCTCGATTTAGTTTAGGGCATCGGTTACGGAAATGATTTGGGTTTCCACATTCATAGCATTGACCATAGTTGTATTTACCAGGACGATTAAGATTAGCAACCTGAGCAGGGTTGGTTGGTTGGTTGGTGTAAGGGTTTGGGGACTCACGACATGTGTTGACCAGATGGCCATACCTACCACAATTGGTGCACAGGCGACACATTGAAACAGTGGGGTGATGTCGATTGCATGTGTTACACAATGGAAAGTTTCTTGTATAGGGTTTCTTGTTAGAAGCTTGTGTAGTGAGGTTTACATTAGGATCCCTGGTCTTGCGCTTCTGGTTCTCGGTAGTTACCGCGGCCACAATACTTGTTTTCTCGCCTTTCCGAACTAAGGTCCCGTTCTTTATGTGATTTCCATCGCCATTTCCATTTCCATTGCCGTTCCCATTCATTGGGATGACTTGAGCCAACAAGTTAGAAACCAGAGTTGTGATTTGTTGCGCCATTTGTTGGGAAATAATCGCAGCCAGTTGGGCATCAACACCTTTGTTGTTTTTGTTGTTGTTGTGGTTGGTGTTGTGGTTGTTGTTACTTTCCTCTTGGTTTTCACCACTGTTATTGCGAGTGCTGCGATGTGGAGACATGATCTATAAGGGACACAATGAAGGTACAATGTGGCATGAAATGAATGAGGTGATATAAGGAATGTAATCATTTATTCATTAATTAAAACGAATAAACGAAAACGTTGACGTATCAAAGATTCCAGATTCCAACAACATAGTGAAGACATGCTTTAGCCTATAAGTGAACACTCATCCCGAGAATTCCCAGGTAGGCATCCGGGTCCCTCGTCTGATTGGGATATATGCGCAATGCCAGCCTAGACAGAAGACTCAGAATACAGGCGTTCACCCTTCCAGATTGCACGTGTTCGTTATTAAAATCTAGAACTTCGACGAGATCTCAAGGTGGTTCAGGTTAAACCTGAGGATTTTGTCCTATTAGTCTGAGAGTAGATCCAGTGATGGAGAGCAACCTTCTTGTAAGGATGAAAGTAGGGATAAGAAGTAGGAGGGAGATAGAGAATAGCAAGTAAAAGAAGCAAGTACTGGTTAAATCCTATGGTTATAGACTAGATTATTTTTCTAATAACCTAATTCCCTATAACCATGGCTCTGATACCAATCTGTAACACCCCAACCGATGGCGGAAACATCGGGGTGCCACGTATTGATGATTGTTCAGTAGCTCATGGTAAATAATAAATTCCATTAATAATTTAAATGAATTACATACAATTGTTCTAGAATTTGTACATCAAATTGAATAAAACTATACACATATCTTCAAGCATCAATTCAAATCTTCAAGCAATAGAACCTGAAACATGTTAAGTTGAAAATGTTTTTGGGTCAACAAAAGTTGGTGAGAATTACATAGGTTTTGATAATCGAATAAAATTGTTGTGCAATTCATGTGTCATGGCAATCTAGTCCATATGTGAAAACATACTAGAAGTAAATCGTGTGCATAATCAACCATTGTGACTGTTGTATTGTGGTACATCCCATACGCTCATGGTTCACTCGTTTAAATTGCAGTAACAAACACCCACGCAACCTTTGTAGGAGGCACGTATCCGGGTGGGATTGTCAGTCCAATAGATCTATCAATGTATACCGTTTGGCTGATGAATGTTTATGCTAGAACTGTGCTTACCCTAGTCATGTTCAAGACATAATGAAACATAGAAATACACATAGACACATTGATGTTTGAATTGCATAAATATTGTTGTAACATGTTTCACCCCAAAATGGTGATAAATAGAAAAGGGGCTATGTAAAACTCACCTTAGCAAAATGTTATGGCTCGTAAAAAAAATAGAATAATGTGTTGTGAATGTATGCGAGGCGAATCCCAAAGACTCAACAACGTAGCTAGTCAAAATTGAAGAAAACAAAAAAGAAAGAATATCAAGCTTCCAATTCGCCAATTACAAGAGCTTATAATCAAAGCTTCAATTGTAGAAGTAATAGACTATAGAAGAAAGGTATGAGGGAAAGTTTAATCAGATTGAAACAATCGATTTAGAGGTGAAAAGTATAATGGGTCATAGGTGGGTTTTTATACTAGTTTTGGAGTCAATTAGCCATTAAAATTGGTCAACACCATAAAGTAAGGTTTTATGATGAATTGACTATTTGACTAAGACTTTGACTGTTTGACTAAGACTTTGACTAGGACTTTGACTATTTGACTCAAGGCTTTATTTAAAAAAAAATCTTGTATGTGAAAAAAAAAAGAATTTAGAATCATATTATTATTATTATTATTTATATACATTTATGTATGTATATAAGTTGTGAGTTAGGATAAATAAAGACTTAGGCACATTTGTATAATATTAATGATAAAGGTGTAATAAATATATATATATATATATAAGGGTTTTTTATGTATTAAAATTTTGGGGAAAATTTTGCGATGTTACAGTCTCCCCTACTTTTAGGAACTTCGTCCCGAAGTTAAAAGAAAAACACCAGGTATACAATTGGTCGACTACCGAAAACCTTGATAAAATTTCTCACTACCTTAACGTACCTGTAAATTTATGATTACGTTCCGGACCGTAATTATCAATTTACCTTACATTAGGGTTTTGCGTCCTTTTATGACTCTACCGATTGTTGAGCAGGTTCGATAGTCTCCACCAGTCGTTGAGCAGGTTGTAGGGCTTCTCCCGACTGTTGGAAAGACATGATGACCTCTACCAATCATTGAGTAGGTTGTTTGGTAGTCTACTAATTGTTGTACAAGTAAGCAAGTATGATTATAGATATAGCAATTAGTTCACATTCAAACAAGCATGCACTCAGATGTTATGATAATACTTGAATTTATTACTTGAATCAAAAGTGTCAATACATAGAATTAAAAAGTAGACATCATTCAAATGGTGGGGTTTGCTGTTAAGTAGCTGGAGGGTCTTGATCTCGATTTAGTTTAGGGCATCGGTTACGGAAATGATTTGGGTTTCCACATTCATAGCATTGACCATAGTTGTATTTACCAGGACGATTAAGATTAGCAACCTGAGCAGGGTTGGTTGGTTGGTTGGTGTAAGGGTTTGGGGACTCACGACATGTGTTGACCAGATGGCCATACCTACCACAATTGGTGCACAGGCGACACATTGAAACAGTGGGGTGATGTCGATTGCATGTGTTACACAATGGAAAGTTTCTTGTATAGGGTTTCTTGTTAGAAGCTTGTGTAGTGAGGTTTACATTAGGATCCCTGGTCTTGCGCTTCTGGTTCTCGGTAGTTACCGCGGCCACAATACTTGTTTTCTCGCCTTTCCGAACTAAGGTCCCGTTCTTTATGTGATTTCCATCGCCATTTCCATTTCCATTGCCGTTCCCATTCATTGGGATGACTTGAGCCAACAAGTTAGAAACCAGAGTTGTGATTTGTTGCGCCATTTGTTGGGAAATAATCGCAGCCAGTTGGGCATCAACACCTTTGTTGTTTTTGTTGTTGTTGTGGTTGGTGTTGTGGTTGTTGTTACTTTCCTCTTGGTTTTCACCACTGTTATTGCGAGTGCTGCGATGTGGAGACATGATCTATAAGGGACACAATGAAGGTACAATGTGGCATGAAATGAATGAGGTGATATAAGGAATGTAATCATTTATTCATTAATTAAAACGAATAAACGAAAACGTTGACGTATCAAAGATTCCAGATTCCAACAACATAGTGAAGACATGCTTTAGCCTATAAGTGAACACTCATCCCGAGAATTCCCAGGTAGGCATCCGGGTCCCTCGTCTGATTGGGATATATGCGCAATGCCAGCCTAGACAGAAGACTCAGAATACAGGCGTTCACCCTTCCAGATTGCACGTGTTCGTTATTAAAATCTAGAACTTCGACGAGATCTCAAGGTGGTTCAGGTTAAACCTGAGGATTTTGTCCTATTAGTCTGAGAGTAGATCCAGTGATGGAGAGCAACCTTCTTGTAAGGATGAAAGTATGGATAAGAAGTAGGAGGGAGATAGAGAATAGCAAGTAAAAGAAGCAAGTACTGGTTAAATCCTATGGTTATAGACTAGATTATTTTTCTAATAACCTAATTCCCTATAACCATGGCTCTGATACCAATCTGTAACACCCCAACCGATGGCGGAAACATCGGGGTGCCACGTATTGATGATTGTTCAGTAGCTCATGGTAAATAATAAATTCCATTAATAATTTAAATGAATTACATACAATTGTTCTAGAATTTGTACATCAAATTGAATAAAACTATACACATATCTTCAAGCATCAATTCAAATCTTCAAGCAATAGAACCTGAAACATGTTAAGTTGAAAATGTTTTTGGGTCAACAAAAGTTGGTGAGAATTACATAGGTTTTGATAATCGAATAAAATTGTTGTGCAATTCATGTGTCATGGCAATCTAGTCCATATGTGAAAACATACTAGAAGTAAATCGTGTGCATAATCAACCATTGTGACTGTTGTATTGTGGTACATCCCATACGCTCATGGTTCACTCGTTTAAATTGCAGTAACAAACACCCACGCAACCTTTGTAGGAGGCACGTATCCGGGTGGGATTGTCAGTCCAATAGATCTATCAATGTATACCGTTTGGCTGATGAATGTTTATGCTAGAACTGTGCTTACCCTAGTCATGTTCAAGACATAATGAAACATAGAAATACACATAGACACATTGATGTTTGAATTGCATAAATATTGTTGTAACATGTTTCACCCCAAAATGGTGATAAATAGAAAAGGGGCTATGTAAAACTCACCTTAGCAAAATGTTATGGCTCGTAAAAAAAATAGAATAATGTGTTGTGAATGTATGCGAGGCGAATCCCAAAGACTCAACAACGTAGCTAGTCAAAATTGAAGAAAACAAAAAAGAAAGAATATCAAGCTTCCAATTCGCCAATTACAAGAGCTTATAATCAAAGCTTCAATTGCAGAAGTAATAAACTATAGAAGAAAGGTATGAGGGAAAGTTTAATCAGATTGAAACAATCGATTTAGAGGTGCAAAGTATAATGGGTCATAGGTGGGTTTTTATACTAGTTTTGGAGTCAATTAGCCATTAAAATTGGTCAACACCATAAAGTAAGGTTTTATGATGAATTGACTATTTGACTAAGACTTTGACTGTTTGACTAAGACTTTGACTAGGACTTTGACTATTTGACTCAAGGCTTTATTTAAAAAAAAATCTTGTATGTGAAAAAAAAAAAGAATTTAGAATCATATTATTATTATTATTATTTATATACATTTATGTATGTATATAAGTTGTGAGTTAGGATAAATAAAGACTTAGGCACATTTGTATAATATTAATGATAAAGGTGTAATAAATATATATATATATATATAAGGGTTTTTTATGTATTAAAATTTTGGGGAAAATTTTGCGATGTTACATGGAGTTTCAAGATTTTGCGAAGTTTGGAAGGGAACTCAAACATTAAAGGATTAACGAATGAGTGAAGTTTTGTACTCTGGCATCTTTAAAATGCTTTTCAGTGTTATCTCCCGATATTTCCAATTGAAAGATTAAGTACAAAGGTTCAAATGACAATTTCGAGTCTCAAGGGATGTCTAAGTAAGGTTTCGTAATCGTAAACGATACATCGAGTATGTGTTTGGTCTTCCAAAGTAGGCGTTTAGGATGTTTGTTATATAAACAAGAAGCTTCTCACGGACGACTTGGTCAAAATGTTCTACGCAAACGAGGGGAATCACTTAATAGGTTCAAAACTACAATCTGTCGAATGACCACATTGTGGTTAAGAAACCAAGAAGCACAAAAAGGCGAAAGATATTCCTAAATTATTGGTAGCAAGCTGACGTGGTTTAGACAAGGTTCACATTTAAGGGTGTTAGTTCGACTCTCATGATCTTTAGCAAGATATCTCCGAAATGCCCTTGTGCCTGCGGATTCATGATTATGTTCGCGACCATAATCACTTCCTCGCCTCACTTAAGCATCCAAGTATATTCTCATTAAAATCATGACATCTCACTTTCTCGTGGTTGGTTCCGCTAGTTTACTCGTGTGTTCCTGGTAAGGTCTCATCCTAATGTGTTCAGTACCCGTGGTCGACTCGTTCGGTATCACCTTGTTGTATCTCCAGTTCATCCGTCATGTTTCGGTTCTCCAAACCAAAATAAACTCTGTGGTTTCTAAATATTAGGATCCTAGGGTTCACAATTGAAGCCTAATGGAGTTCTTATTTGCTTCAGGTGTTTGCTCTGATACCAACTGTCACAACAAGACCTAGGTGGGCCCGGTCGGAATACAGATTGTTACTGAACATCACGCGATGCAAGCAAACAACGGAAGCAATGTAAATATTACTATATTTTATAAATAATTGTTTACATTTCTAAATACCGTACAATCTCTAATACAAATACATCAGGTAATATCTAAGGTTCTCGCTTGACTTCTGATTCGTCCGCCAGGGATACTCCGAGTCGTAGCTGCTCCATCCTTCCAACTCGGACAGGTACCTGAACACATGCTTAAAAGGGTTTTGGGTTAACAATAATGTCGGTGAGTCCGTGCGTTAGTTAAATGGTTTTCAATGGTTTAAACTTTCAAAAGTAAGTTCATAAGGTTCAATACGGTTCAACACATGGTGATGTACAAGCGACACCTCAAACCTAACACGGAATCTATCTACTGCCATTATAGATTCTCCTTGCAAAATACGTGTCACAAATCCTCAGTGGAGGGTTTTCAGGGCTTTCGGATCCACTGTGTGTGGGGGTTTCCCCAAGTAGCGCTACCCACATATTAAGTGGCCCAATCCCCTGGGTTAATGAGTGTCGGTATGGTTATTTGGCAGCTACTATCTTGTCACATTAAACAGTTTTATTAAAAGGAAGCATGCATTCACCCCAAAACAGTAAAACACGAAAAGTGGGGAAGGTACACGGGACTCACCTGGAAACAATGCATACGAATAGTTTATAGTAACCAAAGCGTCTGGCATCTCGTACGGCTATACTCCTGGTCGAATCCTAAGTCGACAACATTATTAGTCTTGGTTTCATTCGTAATGGTTACACGTGTGGGACGAGCTCGAGTTTTCAGGTTTCTATTAGAGTTCCATGTTCTTTAGTTGTTTCAGACTTTGGTATTTAGGTACTAAGGTAACTATCCTTTGTATGTTCATAACTTAGTATTGATTATATTACCTATGTTCCCTCGTCATGTTTGTCTAATGTCTATATTCGGACTCTAGTCGTCGAGTCATATGTTCGAACTATAGGCGTCTAAGTCTCACATCTCCATTCCAATTCTAAGATGTCAAGAATCAATACATACTAGTTTTTATAACTATTATTATATGTTGACTATGTATATTCATAATTGATTCCCATATGTCGCATCTTAATCTTATTGTCCAAAGGTTACGACTAATGCCCGATTTGATAGGTAACATATTCTAATATATGTTGGCATTTATAGTCATGTCCGAGTTGTTATTCTCCATGGTCCGTAACTCATCTCTTAGTCCAATATTTGAAGTTCCATTGCTACAAGTTACTATCTGTTTTACTATATATATATATGCGTGTGTGTGTGTTTGTATTCGTAGTCTAGGTCGATTATAATTTTGTCCGAGTAATAGTCTAAATATCCATAACCTTCCATTGTCCAAGGGTCGCCAATGTCCGAGTTTATGTCCTAGTATTATTATTATGTTTACGTGAGTATTCAAAGCCTCGAGTCCTAACTCTATGTCATAACTATGTCCAAGTTAACGGTCTAAATGTCCAAGTTCAATTGTCCACAAACTAACATCCCAAGTATCCGTCCAATTCTTACTATTTAGCTTAACTCATATTAGTTATTATCAAGATCAAGTTCCAAGTCGCAAACACTAAGGTTCCTAGTGTCGAGTTCAACTGTCCGAGCTCCTAGTGATGTTAACACATATATACTCGTCGTTAAGTTCGGTTCATCATAGCGCTCGTCAAGGTCCCACACGCAATATAAATATACTATAAGTAATTATAATTATCTAAGATTGTCGAGTTTCATGATTCGGTTATACCTTCAGCTCGTGTTGACCGGTTGACTGTATAGTTGACCTGGTCAACAGAAGTTGACCAATCCTTGACCAATCCTTTGACCCGAACCCTGACTGACTCGATTAATCCAACCAGCACCGGTCACCCTCGACTATTTGGGTCTACCTGTAGGATCGACAAATCAACAAAGAATGATCAAACAAGTTTGTTTTAGGTGCGGAAACCCTAAAACAATCACAAAATGATAATCAAACAGATCAAAACAAGTAAATCATCATTTCAAAGCTTTTTCATTAATTATGAACTCAATTACACGTTGATAAAGTGAAAACAACAAGGTATGAACGTGAATTAAGCTAAATAATATCCTAGAGAGAGAATCAGAAAGTGGAGGGAACAAAATGACTCAAAGTTCCATTCAAAAAATCAGCTTGACTATATATAGATTGCACATTCGCCCACTTCGTTCGTGCGAATGTGCAGGTTCGACCACTTCATCCGGTCGAACCAAGCCATACATAAGAAACCTATTCTACCTTCGTCCAAAACTTCTCCTTCGCACTTTCTGATTTCTTCCTTCGCCCATATCAATTCTCCTTCGCCCATTCGACTATTAACAAAAACAAGTTTATTGTACAATCCGAAGCACTAGTTGCATAAATGCATCTACAAACTCCCCCTCGACTATTGCTTGGATTGTTGTCGACTTTCTTCGTCCATTCTGATGTTCATCAACTTGATATGCCACTGAATCTTCTGTTCCTTAGTCAGCACCGGTTCATGAAATGTCTTCGGCTTCGTCTTTTTCACTTCAGGCACCTTCTGTATCTCTACAAACCTCCCGAGCTTCTTGTCATAATCACATCCAGCATTTATATCATAAGCAAAGCACAGAAATACCACACGTTGGTATTTGCCTGCTTGTTCAGCATCCTTAACCTCAGAATAAATCGGATTATAAAACAACATTATTATATCCTCATGTGAACAATTAATCAACCACATGGGATCAAAAATGTGTATCTTCTTGAAGTTCTTTTCACCATCTTTCAGCACGATCACAGCCTCTGCTATCTTCCAATCATAGTACCACCAAATAAAGTCTTTGGCGAAGTGTTGTGGAATCGGCATCAAAGGAATCTTCTTCAACACTCGCGGTGGCTTATACTTTAGCGTCACTTTAGGCATTCCAGTAATCATGTCAATATCCTTTTTATGAACGATTCGTTTTGGATATTGAGGTTCAAATAAATCCCAACTTAGTTCGGCTCTCTCTCGTCATCCTCTCATCAACATATGAAATTTGACTATTTGGCGCTCCTGATATACGGTGACGACAAATATCCCGAATAGCCCAGTAAGGGAGAGTCTTCAGGTCATGGAATTTGTTAAAATACAGAATTCCCTTCTCCCACTTGACTGCTATGCATTTCAGTTGCTTAACAAACTTCCAAGCCAATGCACGACCTTTGAAAATTTCACTGTGAAGTTTGTAGAAGCTACCTTGTATCTCAGCTTTAGGACGGTTATTCTCCTTCTCTTTCAATTTCCTCAAAAGTTCTTTCAAACTATAAGATTGCTCGAACTGTGGCTTATCATGCCCTTTAAATACTTCATCTTCAAACAATTTGCTCTTTTCCTTAGCAAGTTTCTCAGCCTGGTTTAGCACTTCATCAGAAAATCCAGGAAATCCAGAATCTTGATCATTCTTAAAGTATTGTGGATATTCCTCACTTGTAATGTCTTCCATCTCAACTTCTTCAAAAGCAGGAACGTCACGGTCATCTGAATGATTACCGGCTTCCTTTTCAGGTATCTTTGGAATGAAATTATCAGCAAGTAACTCTTCCAAAGTCTTTCCAACCTGTCTAGCTAAACCTTCAAGTATTTCCTTAGAAACCGCCGCAGAAACCTCTCCATCTTCTAGATCTGGGTCATCAAACTCCAACTCATATGGCTTATTACTAGACTCGAATATTTCTGGAAACCTGCCTGTCATGTCAATCGTCCAGACTCGATCTGTAAGCATCTGGCGATACATGTATTTGTCTTCTTCAGATAAAGACTACAGTTTTTCATTCCAGAAAATGTCATCATCTACATTTTCACCTGGAGTCTTTGAGCTTGACTCTCCACCTTTGCTCGAATCACGCTTCTCATACTTATATTTCTCAGCGTTGTCATCATCATTGTCATCATCACTATCAAAAGCAGAGTTGTTTCCATCACTTGATCCACCATCTGAACCACCATCATCTCCATCATCTTTCTTCTTTCTCTTTTGAGGATCGTTACCAGCATCTTCATCAAGATCTTCATCCTCTTCATCGTTAGATGGTTCATAATCAACTTTCTCTTCTTCTTGTTCTTTATCTTCTTCACCAGCTTGAAGTAGAGGAGCTCGAGAGTACAAGTCTTTTATCAGATCGTCCATGTTCTTGTTACTCTTCTTCAGCTTTTTGTTCTCCTCTTTCAAGGCTATTATCCGTCTGGTGTTTCTCTGCTCATGTTTCAGCAACTTTTTGTTCTCTTTCTTCAACTTTTTTATTGTTTCCTTCAACTCTTCACTGTTATCATGAGATGTGACTACAACTTCCAACA
Organism: Ambrosia trifida; assembly: GCA_028751855.1. Lineage (NCBI taxonomy): Eukaryota > Viridiplantae > Streptophyta > Magnoliopsida > Asterales > Asteraceae > Ambrosia > Ambrosia trifida. The sequence goes on from CM054125.1 coordinate 63,200,884, forward strand.
TCTTTTTATCATTCGACTTCAATTGCTCAATCTTGGTTTGCTGTTTGTTGATAATGCTCATCATTTCAGATAGCCTTTGGTTCACAGCAGTCATTATATCACTATCAACTGTGACCTTCTTTTTAACAGGCATCTCAGCAACTTCAGGCAGTTTGCCTTTCCTCATCTTCTTGAGCACATTGTCTAACGCTTCATTGAACTCATCAACAGGTAATTCATCTCCCTGTTGTATGCTAGAAGTAGTTGCAGTCTTTCGCTTCTTAGATACAGGTGCAGTAACCGGTGACTTGGAACTAGAAGCTGGTGGTAGTTTCTTTCCAGCAATGAGTGATTCAATCTCCCTGATTCTCTTTTGACTCGGTTTCAGTACGTTCTCTTGTTTCTTGTACTGAGGCTTCTTCTTTGATTTCACAGCCTGTACTGGTGAACCAGGAAAATCTTTTTCTACATTAAGACCCTCTTCATCTTCATCAACAGGAATTGGGCTCTTATTACCTTGATCTTCAACAGACTGACTAACAGACTCACCAGCCACAGTGGCCTTGGGCGTGGTAGTCTTTAGCGTTTCAGTTTCCGAATCCCAGTGTTCATCTTCTTGCGTCTCCTCAGAATCAATCGACGCCTCATCCACAATATGCACTCCCTTCTTAGCCATTGTCTTGCTTCTTCTCGGTGTACTCTTCTTCTTTGCAGGTTCAGGAACAACCTCTATTCTGATCTCTTTCTCCTTACCCTTTCCACTCTTTGCACCAACATTAACAACCTGTCTCTTGCGCTTCGCATCTGGATCAACAGGATGTAATGGGTTATCTGGATCTGAATCACTGTTAGCATGTCTTACTAGCCCTTCACCTGGATCCTCATAATCAATCCTTGCTAGATGTCCAAATAAACGTCTTACAGGTGGACGTTCATTCACTGACAATCCTTTGTAAGCTTTCATCATAGCAAGTGTATTGATTGACATATGTTCTTGAACAACAATGTGCTTAGGATCCCTCTTCAAATCTTTGTATTTATTATCAAACACCATCTGGAGGAAACGAGGATACAACAAAAACTTCAGATTCCTCGTGCCATTCACAGGCTCCAACAAATGTTCCATTAGCATTCCTGATACATTGAACGGTTTGTTCAATACCAGTGCCACCATCATCGAGCTAATACTCTTACGCATCAAGTCATATCCTCCAGTAGCTGAACCAAAGACGTCTATCAAAACATGTGCCAAGTATTTGAACTGTGGACACAGCTTTCCCTTATGCAATGAACCATCAGTAATCGGTCCATTGTACTTCATCCTCAGAAACCACTTTCATTGATCCATGAAACTAAGCTCTTTGGGATCCGTCTTCTCATCTTGCAGATTCAATGCTTCTCTAATATCCTGCTCACATACAATCACCATCTTTCCTTGGATCTTGCTAATCACAGATGACTCGCAATTCCAGAAATCTAACTTCGCTTCAGTCCAGAATTCTTGCATCATGACTCTGTAAATAATGGTAGGCGTAGCAATCGCGTCTATCACCCTACTTCTCTTCAAGAACTCTATGATCTCGATAAACTCAGTATGCTTTTTAACCTCTCCAAGATACGCACAGCAATTATGCGCATTCTCGAAGGTTAAAAGCTCTTCAGTAGCTTTCTTTGCAGGCTGTGAGGATGATCCGATTTGTTCAGTAGGCTTCTCCTGTTCAGACATGGTTTGATCTGCAAAACAAAACAAAGAAACATGTTAAAAATCGACAAAATCTTCAAACTTTGAAAATTTGGTAATTAATCTTCTCATTCGCCCAAACGGGGTTGCGAATGAGAAAAACTTGGTGCGAATGAGAAATTTTAAAGGTACGAATGTAAGAGTTTTTAATAAAATGTTTCATTCGCCCAATTGTTGTTCATTCGACCAGTTAATCATCTCCTTCGCCCATTCGAAAGGTGCGAAGGAGTCTGTCTGCAATTTTAAAATTTCAATTCTAAATTTTATTGTTTCTAATCATGTTATTTTGATTTGTTTGTCAAGTAAAGACACCGATTAATGTTTTTAAAGCAACAATTTTATCTATCGTTCATTTTATCTATGTTTTCAGTTCAAAATTAGGGTTTATCCATTCATCATGATCAACTGATCAATCTGATGGATTAACACCACTAATTGTTGTTTCTTCTGTAAGTCCAAGATCTTCTCTACCGGGTATCAAACTAACCACTCAATGGATGCGGAATATCGATTGAATGGTGAAGAACAAGAAAGAGACTTAAAACTGAATGATTATATTATCAAGTGCACACGTCTTATAAAGAGACGTCTGGTACACACACTAGCCGATTACAAGATGAACCAAAGATAACAAAATGACTAGCAACCCCAAAACAACTAAGTAACCCCCTATTTATACTAACATAGGGCAGTCATATTACATGGACCCCTTGGGCCGAAAACTAACTAGAACACTAATAATATCAAGCCCAAGACAAACGCAAACCTCTAATAACATGGCCCAACATCTTCTCCCTCTAAAACATTGATAGAATGAATCCTAAGCATCAATTGCAACAATGAACATGTTTATGTCAGGTTTTAGAAAACTAGGGCTTGAAACTGAAAAACGACGATTATTCCTTGTTGTTGAAGTGTTAACCTGTAAAAATGAATGGCAAATGATCAGCTAAGATAAACGATCACAATGGTATGGTTCAAAAGAGCAGGGCAACAAGGTGACTTCAGTTCAGAAATTTTGAAAAACTTTTGTGAAGGTTCGAATGAGACTGAAAGGGTATTTATAGACAAGCTCCTTCGACCATTCTCACCGGTCGAATGAGATACTTTTGTCTCCTTCGACCCTAGTTAAAGGTTCGAATGAGACAAAAGGGTTCGAATGAGACAGATGTTCAAGAACACTCTCATTCACCCGTTTTAAACATACGAAGGAGCATTAAAAATCTTACGTTCGACCAAACGAATGGGCGAACGAGAACTGGGATTTTTGATAAATTTTTCAAATCTCAAAATCGAGTCCCGTTCCAATTATTTTTCAACTTTTAAGCATCCAACATTCATATTTTCACATTTAAAAGATTACAAAGCTCAAATGGTTCATCAAGGTTTAGAAAATCGACATCAACCACCATCAGCTATCAAAAAGAAGATGGAAATGTAAAATCTTTTTGAATTTTCTAAAGTTTATGCTAAAACACACCTAAAATCTTTTTGAGTTTTGTAATTTTTGACGAGAAAATAAAATGCAAAAATGTAAATGAAAAACAGTAAATGTTTTGTGATTTCCGGTAAAGGGATCATATCAGTTATTGAGAAATCTGATCACACCGTTGATCTATTGAATTATTATCATTAAAGACAATGTGTGATCTGGCAACTGCTGATATTGTGATCCACATAAACTCACATGCAGACTTTTGTGCAGTGCTTTAAACTGATACTGTTATTTATAGTATAAACATAATTGTCTGTGGTTCCCACGCACACGACATACTCCCGTATCAAGAAATAAATGCACAAAGACTCATTGTAAAGCGTGATTATGCTTTCGTCGTCTGTAATTTACAAGGTTAAATGCACAGAGGTATACAGGTCAGCAAATTAATGCAGCAAAGTAACATGTGCACTTTACCAGGTTGAGGACTGATATTAATCATGATTTGCATCAGTGATTAATACGATGTAATAGATAATCTTTGATCATCATAAAACATGGAAAGTTCCTCAGTTCGGTAACTTTAGGATTTGGCAAAAAGCTCTTTTATAAAGACACCCTGTCTGATCTAGGTCCGTAATGACTTACAGCAGAAGATCAGAGAGGCTATCCCCAGACAACTAATAACATAACGACCCTAAACCTCCGAGTTTTGTACAAATACCCTATCAAACGAAATTACGGTACTAAGACCATATGCCAATGAGGAGTTCATCCACACATCAATTCGTTTGATATGTATGTATCAGGCACGCAGTAATAGGTCTACGAAGCCTATCAGCACATCACACAGACTCAGACACACGCCCTATAAAGCATTACACTACTTAGAATGTGTCAGATCCCCACTGATGTACTATCATTTCCCCTTTTACTCCAGGAAATCATTTTTGGTTTTTCTGATTTTTATAAATTTTTGAATTTACTGTTCCCAAGGATAAGCTGGAGCATTTCAAATATGTGACTGCCCAGATATCGTTTGTTCACAGAAATCTGACGGCATTAATCTAAGGGAAGAAGATATAGCAGTCAGCAAAGAAATTTTCTAATTTTTATGGATTTTGAAATTTTTCAATGTTTTTGGATTTTCGAAATTTTTCTGAAAAGCAGTAAAAAATTAAACTAAAAAGTGATAGACTGAGGTGGTTATCAGTCTTGTTTTTCTTTAATACCATTAGCTTTTAAAAGATAATCAAATCTGGATTTGTCAAAAGCTTTGGTAAAAAGATCTGCGCGTTGGTAATCAGTGTGGATTTTGACCATATCAATCAACTCTTTAGCATAACAATCACGGATAAAATGATATTTAATCCGGATATGTTTAGCCTTTGAGCGATTTACTAAGTCTTTTGTTAATGCGATTGCGGCTTCATTATCACAGTAAATAGGGGTTTTAAGAAATTGCAAACCGTAATCCACCATCTGTTGTTGGATCCAAAGAACCTGTGAGCAGCAGCTCGAAGCTGAAACGTATTCTGCTTCACATGTGGATAGTGCAACTGCGGTCTGTTTCTTGCATTGCCAGGTCACGAGCCAGCTCCCCATAAACTGACATCCAGCCGTTGTGGATTTGCTGTCTTTGTCACAGCCGCCCCAATCTGCATCACTAAAAGCGATTAGGTCAAAATTATCATCATGAGGGTACCAAAGTCCTTTCGATGGACAACCCTTCAGATATCTAAGGATACGCTTGACAACTGCAAGATGACTTTGTTTCAGCTTCGACTGATATCGTGCACAAAGACATGTTGCAAACATTATATCCGGTCTAGACGCGGTGAGATACATCAGAGATCCGACGATTGCTCTGTATGTAAATGGATCAGTCAGCTCCCCCTTAGCGTCAACTCCAATCCCGTGATTAGGTTGTATCGGGGTATCCATCGGCTTCGAATCATCCATCTGGAATCGGCTCAAGACTTCAGAAACGTATTTGGTTTGGTGAATAAAGATCCCTGTTGGTCTTTGCTCCACCTGCAAGCCTAGGAAAAACTGCATTTCTCCCATTGCGCTCATTTCGAACTTTTCCTGCATAACTTTTTCAAATTCCCTGCACAGAAGTTCGTTAGTAGACCCGAAAATAATATCATCAACATAAATTTGCACAAGAAGCAAGTCATCTCCTGCTCGTTTCGTGAACAGTGTGCAGTCTACCAATCCGCGTTTGAATCCTTTTGAGAGAAGATACGTGCTCAGCTCCTCATACCATTGTCTCGGAGCTTGGTGCAACCCGTAGAGAGCTTTGTTTAAAACATAAACCTTATCCCGGTGAATAGGGTCCTCAAAGCCTGGTGGTTGACCTACGTAAACTTCCTCTTTGACCACACCGTAAAGAAAGGCGCTCTTTATGTCCATCTGATACACCTTGAATTTCTTCCAGGATGCAAACGCCAGAAACATTCGTATAGCTTCCAAGTGTGCAACAGGTGCATAGATTTCATTGTAGTCGATTCCCTCAACTTGATGAAAACCTTGAACAACCAAACGAGCTTTGTTTCTCACTATAACTCCTCTATCATCCTTTTTACACTTAAAAACCCATTTGGTTCCGATCTTTTTTCTTCGCGGGGGCAAATCTGTCAGCGTCCAAACTCCAAGTGTTTGAAATTGTAACAACTCTTCTTGCATCGGTTCCACCCAAGCATCATCCAAAAGAGCTTCCTTGTACGTATGCGGCTCGACCTGCGAAACATAACAAGCGAAAGACCAGTCATTTTGAAAACCAGATTTTTGTATTTTGGCATATAAAGCAAGATTGCCAATATTCTCTGGTGCTTGAGCATTTCTCAATTGCCCTCTTGTCAAAACGCTGCTACCAGGATCACCAATAACTTGTTCAAGCGGGTGTATCCGATGTATCCGAGATTCCGGATAATCAGGTACTTGAACTCCCGTTTGAGTCGTCAAATTCTCTGTAGAAACCAGATCATTACCCACATTTGATGTTGAAGCATCAGTTATAGTTGGGTTCAATGGTGGTGTCACTGTAGCATTTTCCTGAATAGCTTCACTTGTAGCATCATCGTCTTCATCTTCTAAATCTGATGAATTAAGAGTTGTTTAAGCTTCTTGGAACACTTCTTCTTCCATCACAGGAGCAGTGGTATCATTAGAAGCTGCTTGAGGATTGACAGTGATCGGACGCACTAACGGTGAAGTCACTGCGTTTTCGACCTCATAATATAAACGGAGTACAGATTCTTCAACCATGCTATCTAGATTGAATGATTCAAAGAAGTCTTTGTAATCAAACATCCAATCTGGACCGCCACCGTGTACATTTTGAGTGTATCTTTGTACTTCGACGTTAGCCCACTCCTCGACTTTTCAAGTTCTTTTGTTGAATACCCTTTTTAGTGGGGTTGCATATCCAACAAAATAGCCTTCTTCAGCCTTTGGTGCGAACTTCTCCGAAGGATTAAGCATTGTACACAGGGCTCCAAACGGTTCTAGATACTCTACATTCGGCTTTCGTCGGTTCAACAGCTCATAAGAAGTTTTGCCAAACTTCTTCACTGTTAAAACACGATTTAGAGTGTAACATGCTGCGTAAATTGCTTCATTCCAGAACATGACTGGAAGATTTGAGTCTGCAAGCATTGTTCTCGCCGTTTAGATTAGAGTCCTGTTCTTTCGTTCTGCGACACCGTTCTGCTGGGGTGTATACGGAGCACTGTATTCGTGATGAATTCCCTTGTTTTCACAAAGATCATCCATCTGAGCCTTTTTGAACTCCGTCCCATTATCACTCCGGATTCGTTTGATCTTTAGACCATAGATATTCTCCAGACGTGTAAACAGAACTTTCAGGTTGTCAAACGTGTCGCTTTTCTGGTGTAAGCACATAACCCATGAGAATCTTGAATAATCGTCAGTCACCACAAGACAGTACAATTCCCCGGCATGACTTTTACGCTTGACTAGACCAAATAAGTCCATGTGCAAACGCTCAAGCGGTAGTTCAACTGAATTGACTTTCTTAGGTCTATGGGTCTGTTTGTGCTGCTTACCCTTTTTACAACTAATACACTTGTCATTCAAACGGAAATGTTTCACATTAACTCCCGTGACAAGTTCATTCTTCACCAACTGGTTCATCTTTCTCAAATGAATGTGTCCCATTCTCCTATGCCACATGATAGATTCTTTTTCTGTAGCCTTAGAGAGGAAACACGTGACTTGGCCATGGGTGGTCATAACTTTGGACATATCGAGAATATACAAGTTGTTTACTCTCGGTGCCTTTAGCATCACCCACTCTTTTGGAAGTTCAAAACCCGGTTTCAGGATGTAGCAAGATTTGTCGTCAAAATAAACAGAGAATTGCTTATCATAAATTTGGCTGACACTGAGTAGATTGTAGTCTATCTGTTTCACATACGATATCCGCTCAAATGTCACTACCCCATTGCTAACACTACCCTCCATCGTAATGTAGCCTCCTTTATTTCCTGCAAACGCTACGTAACCTCCATTTATATTCTTGATATCAAAAAGTAGCGTGAGATCCCCTGTCATGTGGCCTGAAGCTCCACTATCAACAATCCAGAGACTGCTAACAGGGCCAGCTGGAGCTCCCTGCACATATCAAGTAAAGCAATTAGATCTTTCGGGGGACCCAAGCCTGTTTGGTCTTGGGTCTTTGAACTGGTTGTTTCAAAGATTCATTAGATTCACAAACATCTTGGGATTTATCAACCCCTTTCTTTTCACACTCAACTTTCTTTTTCTCAGATTTCACATTCTGTGAAGTTGAAGCACCCTCAGACTCCTTTGATGACCAAGACTGTTCAGACCTTTTCAAGATCCGGATCTGAGATTTTGAGGTCTCAGCCGGTTTCTTTACTTCGTCTTTGAATGCAACCTTCTTGGTTACCTTCTCTGATTTAACAGAGACAGGTCCAACTGTTGATTTGGCATTAGGTTTAGCAGGAACCTTTTTGTTTTCAGCAGTTGTGTTCATCAATGGTTTCTTCAATGGTTTCTCATTGGCTATCCGGTTGCATTTGTCATAAGTCATCGGACGATTTTCCCTTTTGTTGTAAAAATTGTTCTGGTTATAATAAGGTGCTGGCTGAGGGAAAAACCGTCTTTGTGGATAACTGTAATTATCAACCGGATAATCATGTCTGTGCTTCATCTCCACCTCGTGCCTCTTGTGTCGTACATACGGGCAGGTGGCAAGTAAATGTCCCCTTTCCCCGCACTTAAAACACGCACGGTACTCTTCATAGTTCTCCTTGATGTTCGACTTGGAAAAACTTGTAATGGGATATTGATCAACCATGCACTGTTTTCTCAAACTCTCAGGAGCTGGTTCCTTTGAGTAAGTCGGTTCAATGAAACTATTTGACTTGTCAACTGGCTTAACGAATTGTGTGACATTGACCTTTGCGTCTTTAGAATTATCCGAATAAATTTTCTCTAAAATGGTTGGAGGAATATCATTGGTTCGTTCATGTTTTGGGAACCAAATTGTACTTTCCTGCCAGATCTTTTCAATTTTGGAATAGTTCACAAATTGAATCGGATATTTGTCATCAGACATAATCTTATCGGAGCCTTGCATCCGATAGAAAACTTTTACAGGTTTATCACATGATTCGTTGTTCATTTCATTTGATTTCTCAATTTTAGTTTCAATTTTCTTATCAAAAGATTTAACCATATTTTTCTCAACTTTCTTAACAACTTTCTTTTCAACATTTTTATCAACAAATTGCTCAGCTTTCTTAGCAACATTCTTTGCTGGTTGATTCTTTCTGTGAGCATTAGCCATGGGATGGACAATCTGAGATGGTGAGACTGGTTCAGTAGTGATTATATGATTTTCATCAGGGATATCACTTTCATTCTCAACAACTACCTCAGACTGTTCATCTTCTTCATCAGAATCATCTGCAGCTACCACACCCTCATTGTTTCCCAATACAGGTCTCACATCAGAATACGGGTCTCCGACACTGGAAGTGTTGGACTCGTTATCTGATGTGGAGTCAGATTTGACTAGATTCTCCGGTGCTATCGCATGTAAATTATGATTTTCGGACAACACCGGAGATGGGACAGCTTTGTAGTTTGCACTACTCGACTGTGAAGGTTCTTCGATGATGTGGTCAACTACATAAGCAATGTGCTTGTAGCTCTCTAACTTTTTATTCACTTTTTCAGCGAAGCACTTAATGGTTGCCATTTCTAACTTTGTGTTTTCCATTTCATTTATATAGTTGTTAATGGCAAGTTGCTTTATAGACAAAGTCTTTTTCAGTTCAGAAACATCCTTTTTGTAACCATCAAGTACTTTGTTGAATTCTTTTGATTCTTTTTGATAATTTTGACAGTTTATTTTAGCACTCTCAAGTTTTACCTTGAGTTGCTTATTTTCTTCTGTCAATTTATCAAAATCAGAACATTTAAAACAAACTTTAGATTGAGATTCAGTACTTACCGGTTTATGAGGTTCTGTCATTGCCATCAGCGCGAAATGAGCTTCCTTCCCTGCAAAGAATTTTGAGTAGTCAATCTTTGTGCAGGAATCATCCACCATGCACGACTTGCGGGTCATTAGGAAATCTGCTTCAGCTAGCAACTGATCAATGTCATCGTCTAGTGAGTTCACTCTAGCCTCCGAGTCAGAATCACTTTCCATGTCCGAGTAAGCTGAATCATATTGCTCTCCAACATCTGTGACAGAATCAAGAATCATTCCAGATTTCTTGTCTTCACACTCAACATTCACATCCTCATTCAACTCTTCTATTTTCAACTCCGACACTTTTTCTATCACAACATCCTCTTCAATCTCCACATGTTCATCCAAACTCATCTTTTGTGCCACACAAGCCACATTTCCAGCAGTAATCTCTTCCACTCCTAATTGCATACCCGTCCAATCAAAACCTTCATCTTTTTGAATCACAAGTGCTTGGTTTTGATTTTCAGTTTGGGTTTGGTTTTGAGTGTTAGGTGTAGAGATGGGAACAATGGTTCGGTTTGGATTCTGTTGTGGTTGGTTTTGAGATGTGGATTGTCTAGTATTGGTATTTTGTTGTGTGTTTTGACGGTTCTGGTAGTTGTTTTGAGGTTGAAAGCTAGAGATGTTGGGACTGTTGTATGATACCTGATTCTGGTTTTGGTTTTGTCTGTTTTAGTAGCTTGAGTTGAACGGGTTTCGATTACCTTGCTGAGCCGGCTGTGTACACTCTCTCTTGAAATGACCCTTCTCACCACAATTAAAACACGTAACCTTGGCTTTTTTGAAGCCGTAAGTGGTGTTTGGAGAAGTCGAAAGGTCAGTTCTCCCGGTTTTCTGGATAAAATCAGTGGCTCTTCTCATGATGCTAGCAAATGCCCACTGTATATCCATAAGCTCCATTTCCTCTTTATCGATTTGTGCGTAGTCCTCATTGGTTAGATTGTTGTTTCCAATCTGACTAGCAACTAAACCGTTGTATGATGCAACCATAGCAGATACTAATGCTACATGCTGTTGAGCAATCTCCACAGTAACATTGTTAAGATTAGAAGTCTCTAACACAATCGGACTTTGATTTGATTGTGTTTGAGTGATCTGCATTTGGTTCATGTGAGGATTATATGGTTGTTGTTGAGGTTGACTGGCAGTGTAACATGCAGCTTGTTGTAAAGGTGAAAAAGGTGGAATGAAATTTGGTGTTTGATAAGATTGTGGTGTGTATGATGAAGTTTGGGCAAGATAGTTGATTGGTGCTTTGGTGGGTTCAACAACATTAGATACGCAAGCAATATGAGGTGCAACACTTGAAGTAGAGCTAGAAGTAGAAAGAGAAGTAGATGTACCACTCACATACAACTCTGGGTTCTGTGGAATCTTTGCTCTCTTTGCTTTCCTCTTCTCCTGCATTTCTTTGTTCTACAGTTTTTGTATGAACTCATTGATAGTCCAATACTGGTATGCATCTTTTTCTTTCAACACTTCAATGTGTTGGTTCCAATATGGTGGTAAAGCATCAGCAAATTTATCCACCAGTTCTGACATCGGTATGCTAATCTCGTAGCTCGAAAGCTCTGTGAGCAAGTGGCAATACCTTGGAACCAATTCTTTTAAAGTCTCATTACCCATGTAACTAAAGTTCTCGAACTCTTTTCGAAGCTCTTCCATTCTCAGCTTCCTAGTCTTCTCATTACCATCATGTCTGTTTCTCAGCATATCCCACAATTGTTTTGAAGTAGTACACGATCCGAACTGATGCAGCAAGTCAGTGTTGATCGCCTGAAATAATTGAGAAAACGCCTTTTTCTCGATCGCGAACTTCTTTTTCTCATCATCAGCCAAATTATCCAACGGTATAGGTTCACCAGTGTTCTCCAGAATAGGAGCAACATAACCTTTCACTATCGTCTGCCATGCCTCAGCTCCCTCTAAGCCTTGTCCCTCCACATGTATCTTGAACTTTGTCTTCCATGTGTTATAGTCCATCATATCCATGAGCTTTGGTGGACGATTGCCACTGCCTGATGATAGATCATGAATGAGTGTAGATATGGCATTGGTCATCTGTGAGTGAACGGCAGCTGCTGCTACTCCCCAATAATTGTCAATTGGTTGTTGTAACGGTTGCACAACTTGCTGAGGAGTAGAACTAGTCATAGCCATGTAATTGATTAGCTGGGATGGTGGACTAGTCTTCTGAGATGCAACTGACCATGGATCTCTAGTTGTCTGCTGCTGTGGTGCTTGATTAGGTCTTGGCGTAGTTGGAAAGTTCCACATCTTAACCTGTAAATGTTCAAACACGAAAAGATTAGAAAAATTTTAAAACAGGTTTCTCTTTCGCACTTACGGATGGTCGAATGAGAAAAATTCTTCTCCTTCGACCGTTTGGAAGGGTACGAATGTAGACTGTGATAACACACAAACTCTTTCGACCGTTTGTACTCTCTTTCGACCGTTTTCTCCCTCCTTCGACCGTTCGATCAGTCGAATGTAACTCAGACGGGCGAATGTACATAAATAAGCTATGAAAGTCTACGTTCGACCACAAAATCAACACCTTCGACCACAAATTCACTCGCTCTACCAAATTAATTCACACCTTCGACCGTCCCTCTAGGTTCGACCCCTGGTATTTCAAAAACGGTTATTCTTTGAAAATCAGTTAATTTTGATCATGTTTATCAAATGTTGATAGATTTTGATGATTTTAATCAGGTTTTGAATCGGAATTGATTTGGAACAAGTTTAACAAAGAGAATTATCCATTTTAACCATGAAAACAAGTTGTAATCAATCAAAAACTCATCAAATCAGTTTGTTCTATGAAAACATAAACTTTTTGACCAAAATTGGGTCCAAATCAACTGAGAAACTATCAATTTGTGGTTGTTTGATCCAGAAAGGCTCTGATACCACTTTGTAGGATCGACAAATCAACAAAGAATGATCAAACAAGTTTGTTTTAGGTGCGGAAACCCTAAAACAATCACAAAATGATAATCAAACAGATCAAAACAAGTAAATCATCATTTCAAATCTTTTTCATTAATTACGAACTCAATTACACGTTAATAAAGTGAAAACAACAAGGTATGAACGTGAATTAAGCTAAATAATATCCTAGAGAGAGAATCAGAAAGTGGAGGGAACAAAATGACTCAAAGTTCCATTCAAAAAATCAGCTTGACTATATATAGACTGCACATTCGCCCACTTCGTTCGTGCGAATGTGTAGGTTCGACCACTTCATCCGGTCGAACCAAGCCATACATAAGAAACCTATTCTACCTTCATCCAAAACTTCTCCTTCGCACCTTCTGATTTCTTCCTTCGCCCATATCAATTCTCCTTCGCCCATTCGACTATTAACAAAGACAAGTTTATTGTACAATCCGAAGCACTAGTCGCATAAATGCATCTACAGTACCCTTGACAACCACCAACCTAACCCTCTACTATGAACCATCATTGACCACCACCATCAACCTTCGGACCCAATCACCCATACCACCGCCGAGTCACCCTTGTTTAATCCCTGACCCGAACCAACCACCACCTGTGACCCTTCACCTTGAACCACCGAAGCCGTAATCAGAAAACTCACCTTCACCGTTTCATTATACCCAAGCCCAATCACTCAATCAAACCATCAACAACCACCACGAGCTATTATAGAGGGTAGAAGATTATCGGGGTTTACCTCGTGTGAAAAAATCCGGTCACAGGGGTGGCTCCGCCGCCGCCGCCGCCGTTATTGGTGGAACCACCATCGCCTCGTCTTGACCCTTCTCTCTTCTCCAAGTTCATTCTCTTCTGCTTCTCTCTCTTTTCCTCTTCGACTCTGCTCTCTCTCTCTAACCCTGCTCTTACTCCCCGTCTTTCTCTCTCTAGATCTCCTTCTCTCTCTGAATAGTAATCGGTGGAGTAGTATAGGTGATAGTGTGGTTGTGTTGTGTTTGGCCGGTCGGCGACCGGAGCTCCTCCGTGGGTTACAGGAGGTCCGCCTCCTTCTCCTCCTCTTGGTTCTCCTCCTCTTGACTTCTCTCTCTCTCTCTCTCTCTCTCTCTCTATCTCTCTTATTATGTTTATGTGTGTGTGAGATGTAAACAAAACACACATCTCAGATGTGTGTGGGTGTTTATATATAAAGAAGGGAATGGGTTGTCAAAAGGAGAGGAGGACAAGTGTCCTCTCATTTTGGTGACTCACCCGATCCGTTCGGGTGCGGGTTGGGTTCGTTATCGCATATTAACTCGTTCTCGCAACGTATACTAATAATAACATATATATTATTTTGTTCGGTTTTTAGTTCCGCACATTATCGACTCAATTAATATTTATTTTAGCTAACTTTCTATTATAACACGGTACTAGAACGAGAAAAATTTTTAGGGGTCTGTGTCGGGTTGTTACATTTATATCTTCAAATGAAAACGTATCACATTTGACCCAGTTTGTTTGCAAACAAATTTAAGTCAAAACATAGTTAAGTTCAAAACGTACATAAAAAGAAAACATTTTATAAACCAACTCGTTTTCAAACAAAAGTTATGTTAAAGCCTAGATGAACTCGAATTTATACCCTCACGGACATAAGATAAAAACATAGGAAATTAGTTTTAGGGTAACCTCGAAACTTTAGAAAACTTGAGGGGATAAAAGTGACATTTAAAAATTTAGAGGGTTACCTTTGACATTATAACAAAGTTTGGGAGTAGAGTGGGTTACCAGCCAATTGTTTGAGGGTTAAAGAGAGGATAGAAAGTTTACTGCCATTTAGCCACCACTTTCATTGAGAATTTACTGCCATTTAGCCACCGCTTTCATTGAGAATTTACTGCCATTTAGCCACCACTTTCATTGAAAATTTACTGCCATTTAGCCACCACTTTCATTGAAAATTTGTTACCATTTAGCCACAACTTTCATTGAAAATTTTCTACCATTTAGCTTTGCTACAGTTTTTTTCCTGCTTTTTAATTCAATTACATTTCAAGAAAACTATATTATATATAAAACAATCAAATAATACAAAATCTCAATTTATATAAAACAAATTTGTTACAATTTTTTCAATTTTAAAATCATATAAAAACTCAAATAACCGAAATTATCCATGAAAAACTTCAAAACATTCATGTCTAAGTGTTTATAGCCTATTTTCGACCGATAGCTGTCAACATAGTTCAATTTGTGCCATTCTATTGAGCATAGCCTCTTTATCCACATTATCTTTTTCTTTTTCAGCCACCAAGCCCGCAATAATTCCTTCAAACCTTTCTTTATCTTCACCTTTTTCCTTAACAAGCTCTTTGATAACCAAGTTCAACTTTTCAATCTACAAAACAAGCAATGAATAGAATCAAGAAGTCGGAATTAACAAAAACTAATAACGGGTCAAGTGAGTTACACAATAACATAATCCAATTGTGAGTTACAATTCTAGTTCTAGAAGCTAAATAACATGTTCTGATATATTTATATACTATTACTAAGAATAAAATTTTACTTAAACAATCTGCAGAGATTGTCTAATCAACTCAATAAGAAATTCTTAAACATTCTCAATACATCAAAGGCGAAATATATTTATAAGTAATAAGTAATATCCAATTAAACGCGAAATATATTTATAAGTAATAAGTAACTAGATTGATCCCCTGCGCGTGGCACATCAATTGTAGGACATTTGAGGGATTTTTTAAGTTTTAGTATCATAATATATGTAACATGTTTTTTGGTGCATAGGAAAAGGAAAAAAAGGTGGTGCATACAAAATTGCCGCAATTACATCGTTGGCTATTTTAAAAATTAGGATTAATTGATGTCAAAATAATGTCAAGAAAGGATTTAAATTGTTGTTAAATTGTGGCTAAAAAATGGGTCAAACCGCTATTAAAAATGGACAAAAAAATGCAGTCAAATTGGTGACAAAATTGACGTAAAAATGGTTTCAAAATTGCTATAAAAATGGGCTTATAATGCAACCAAAATGGTCTCAAAATTGGCGTCAAAATGTATGCCAACAATGGATTAAAACGACCTGGTGAGGCTCATGAATATAAACTTTTAATCGACCCTAATCATAAACAACCTATGATAGCCCTACTCATAAACGGCCCTAATCATGAAAATTGACAACTCGCAGACTATCGAAACTGCTATAATCATTAGTTTAGGTATCAAGAATCATCAACATCTATGATGGACGATAATATACTTTATAACTCTAGAACATACAACCCTAGATTTGTGTAAAAGCAAGGAATCATGTTCATGACACTAGAAATTGGCACAAGATCAATTAACTAAAATGACTTCAACATAAGATTCATCGCAATTCAACACAATTGTTTGACATTCAAAAGCAAATAAAAGATAGAAAATACCCAATGTTTAGAACCGTAGAATCAAAGTTTACACCCGGATATGAATAGAAGTTTTAGCCAAGCATGGCCATAGAAATCATCAAATGTTGTGTTCTTGGGTCTTCAATCTTAAAGACTATAATGAAAAAATGATAAAATTCATGGGTTGGAATCATTAGAGATGAATAGCAATGACGAAGATCCCCCCCAAGTTCCTCCTTGCAGGCCAACCATAGCCCTTAGTCAAAGTCCACCATTAATTCTTCCTTAAAACAAGCAAAGTTTGAATTCTTTTTCCTTGTTTTTCATTTTTACGTTTTTTATATTATTATTATTAGTATTAATAGTAGTAGACTTCATGCATGTTACTTGGTGCTCGGGTCTCGAATATAATTTCTAATTTGTCCACCCTGCTTCACACGAGCACCTATCAAAAGTATAAAATAAATAAATAAATAAATAAAGTAACCAAAAAGTAATAAAATCCATACAATACTAAAATAATAAAGTACAAGCCTAAAACTAATAAAAATACTATCTAATTAACTTAAAAATATACAAAACTGACAAATAAATGTGATGCATTTAGCAAGACATCAATAGGCCTCTAGGTTAGGTCCCTACATCATGTTATCGTGATTTATATTGTATCATAACGGACAATAACAAGTTGTACATGCCCTAGTGACCATAATTGGTTTACTTAACTATCATTGGATAAAATTGACCATCATTGGATCTAATTAATGATCATTGGTTCTAATTGACCATCATTGTGTCTATTGAGCATCATCGGATCTGATTCACCATCATTGGGTCTAAGTGACAATGATTGGATTTAATTGACCATCATTGGGCCTAACTGACCATCATTGGATCCAACTGGTGATCATTGGTTTAATTAACCATCATTTGATCTAATTTATCAACATTGATCTAATTGACAATCATTTATTCTAATTGACCATCATCAGGCCTAATTGACCATCATCGGGTCTAATTGGCCATCATCGGGTCTAAATGACCATCATTGGGTCTAAGTGGCAATGATTGGATCTATGTCACACCCTCAAATTACCACTTGCGGGGTTTTACCGCGAGGCGCATGACAAACCAGGATCCAAGTCAACGATCACAATAAAGAACTCTATATGAAAAACGTATACAGACATAACCATTAATTTAAATAGCGGAAGCGTATCAGTAGCATTTAATCAACTATGCTATCATCTCAAAAGTTGTTCAAAATACTTTTATTACAAAACGTGCACTAAATCTAGACGCCAATGCAGACCCGTGCGCCTAGTTCCGTTCATTGCTACCTTAGCGACCTGAGAAAAACATGCCAAAAAGATGTCAACATATAATGCTGGTGAGTTCACAGGTTTGTTCAAAAATGTTACCAAAACGTTACCATGCCCATACTATATCAATGTTACCAAGTACGCTAGCTAGGCGTATGTTTCATTACTACTACGATTGGAAACCATTACTAGACACGTTTAGCAATGTTCAGCATGTTTAAGCAGCCCGTATGTTCAGCATGATACCAATGTACCTGTTCGAGACAATATGCACCCGCCCAACCCTCCAAGCCGACGAGTGGGGCAGGTCACGCCCAATAGATCTATCCACATTTCCCCCGTTGTGCATCCCCGCACATTCATGGTTTCCCACGGGACTTTCCAAAATATCGTATAGCAATATAAAGTTAAAACCATAGTATGACATAAGTTACCAAAACCGTTTAGCGCATGTTTTCTCCCCCAAAAGTTAAAGCAGTAAAAGTGGGGCCGTGAACTCACCTTAAGTAGCGTTCTTCAAATATAAGTAAAGATGTTTAGCCCTTGATAATCCCTCTACCGGAGATCTATCAAAATGTTCACATAAGTGTTCCGACTAATAACCATAAGGTTATCTAGTCCCTGATTGTCCAGATCGTAACCAAGTATGTTTTAAAACGTGTTTAAATGTTTAACCGACACACTAGACCGACCCGACATCCCGTTGGTGACCTATTACCCTAACTAATCAAGTACACATAGATTACACACAAGGTTCAAGCATAAAACACTTAGTTTGTATCAAAAATCTCATTTCTGCATCAGAACGGTCGAACCAGTCAGTTTTAAGTCTCCTTCGCACCTTTTTGTCTCCTTCGCCCGTTTTACATCTCGTTCGACCGTTTGATGCTTCCTTCGCCCGTTTTATCACATTCG
This sequence comes from Ambrosia trifida, assembly GCA_028751855.1. Classification (NCBI taxonomy): domain Eukaryota; kingdom Viridiplantae; phylum Streptophyta; class Magnoliopsida; order Asterales; family Asteraceae; genus Ambrosia; species Ambrosia trifida. The sequence goes on from CM054125.1 coordinate 63,219,161, forward strand.
TCCAATATAAACCCAGGTTCGACCCTGGATCCCTCCTTCGCACCATCGACTGGTCGTAGGAGGCCAGGTTCGCCCCTGTTGTATAATTTTTCCTAAAAACGCTTCAAACACATTCAAAACGACCCGAAACATCATCAAACACAGCAGTCAAGCATGGATAACTTATCCCTACAAAACCCCACCGATTTCCCCCGATAATACATCCGTTTTAGCCTTTTCCCAAAATGGTAAAGATTATGGAAACATCACTTTCATGCATGAATTATTTACCCAATTTGGAAACTTTTGAAATCGATTCATGCTTAGCTTAAAATACTCAGTTTGTCGATTATCCGATCTTTCTTATTCATTCTATTGATCATAAATATTCATACATCAAGTATTAATCAATAAAACCCCCAAATATCAATATATTCAATCCTAACCCTAGACAACAATATTCCAACATTAATAACAATCCTATATCATGTTTCTATCATAGATATAGCAGCAAATCATTGAACAACACATAACACCACATAATACACAATTCACATATGTTATTCATCATGAAAACCTATGTTAAATGATCATGTTTTGATTTGTAAAGATGTTTAAAAGGTTTTTAATCATGAAAATACCCTTAGAACAGATCCGGACAATTAGGGTTAGATGAAAACGAATTAAAATGTTTTTGAAAAGATTTAGGATTATGAACACACCTTGGATTCTTGTTTAGATGTTGTAGATGGGTTAGATTATGAAAAAGAAGAGCAAAAACTCCTTCCTTAGTGTTTAAGATCGTTTGAGAGCGTTTTGGGACGGTTAGGGTTTGTGAAATGATGAAAAATGACAAAGGTTGGTATTTATACTAATCTTCCTTCGCACCAACTCGTTGGTCGAATGTAGTCTCATTCGCCCTTTTCACAGGGTCAAATGAGCCCTGTTTGGTCGAAGGGAATTCCTCAAATTCCACTTCCCTGGTTCGCCCATTTTACAAGGGTCGAACCAGGCAACTTCTTCTCCTTCGACCACTCGAAGTGGTCGAACCAAGACCTCTTTTAAACTAGTTTTCCAGTTTGTCGTGTTTAACGCATTCTAACACATCTTAACACATAAGCATGCATCCTTAGTCTATATTTAACATATTTAAGCACAGATAATCATTTACTCATCATTTAAACACATCTATGTATATAATCCACCACACGACCCATAATCTACACATATACTTAATTAGTTCATGTAATGTCACCAACAACGGAACCCGGTACTAGTGTATTACCAAAACGACTCCCAATGATCCTCCAGATCATTGTACCCTGGACAATCCTAACTTGACCCGACTCAACTAACCCAGTTAAGTTTGTTTATAAACGTTTCTCGCTAAGGTAGACTTAGATGTTACTAATATGTTTAAGCCGAACATGTCGGGTGTCACAATCTACCTGACCATCATTAGGCCTAACTAACCATCATTGGATCTAATTAGTCATCACTGGGTGTAACTGACCATCATTGGATCTAACTGACCATCATTGGATTCAACCGACCATCAGTGGTGTAATTAACCATCATTGGATCTAATTGACCATCAATGGATCTAAATGACGATCATTGGTTCTAATTGACCATCATTGGATCTAACTGACCATCATTGGTGTAGTTAACCATCATTGGATCTTATTAACGATCATTAGTTCTATTTGACCATCAACGGGCCTAATTGAGCATCATCAGGTCTAATTGACTATCATTGGGTCTAAATGACCTTCATTGGGTCTAAGTGACAATGATTGAATACCTAGCCATCTTTGGCCTAACTGACCATCATTGGATTCAATTGACCATCATTGGATGTAATTGACGATAAAATATTTATAGTTACTAGTTTTGTTTCTTTTAATTGAAAGTGTGGCAGGGTAATTTTAGAAAAAAGTGTAGTTGTAGGCCTATTTTGGCGTAGTGTTAATTATCGTGGCTAATATGGTAGCAATTTAGTCTCAAAATTTACCATTGATTAACTACCATATATATATATATATATATATATATATATATATATATATATATATATATATATATTACGCTTTAAAATAGGTCCCTAAATTTGATACCGCTAAGGTGGTCACAATTCAATAGGTTTGTTGTTTTTTAATAATTTATTATTTTTTACTTCTTTCTTATTATTTTTCTCACGAATTTACCATAAAAAAATAAACGGTGTCAAAATTTGCAACCAATTAGTTACCTTATCTTATAATACATATTTTTGTGTAAAAATGGTTTCTAAATTTGCTACCATTTTTCTAGGTAGCAACTTTTGGTGCAATAGTCCAATTTTATCGTGGCTAATATGGTAGCAATTTAATTTCAAAATTTACCACTGATTAGCTACCATATATATATATATATATATATATATATATATATATATATATATATATATATATATATATATATATATATATATATATATAGGGGAGGGTTATCTTGAGAACGCTAAATATTGTGAGAACCGTGAGAACAAGTACAAAAATCAATCAAAATCAATTTTTTTTAATACAAATCCCATTATAATCAAAATACAACATTAATAAATGAATTTTCTTTTCAAATAATCCATCTTTTCTTGCAAAAACACTTTCAAATTAACTTTTTACACATGTGTAAATGAAACAGTTTACACATGTATAAACAGCAAATTTACACATGTGTAAAAACAAATTATTTTCGTATACGTTTGAATTTTTACGCGTAAATTGTTATTTGGGGATTGTATTTTAGTAATAAAGATAAGTGTAAAAAGAAATTTTGAATTTGAATGGTTTTAGATGCCGTTCTCACGGTTCGCACGAAATATAGGTGTTCTCAAAATAACTTTCCCCTCTATATATATATATATATGCATTATGCATTAAGAAATAGGTCCCTAAATTTGCTACCGCTAAGGTGGTCACAATTCAATAGGTTTGTTGTTTTTTTATAAATTATTATTTTTTAGTTCGTTCTTATTATTTTTCTCACGAATTTACCACCAAAAATAAACGGTGTCAAAATTTGCAACAAATTAGTTACCTTATCTTATAATATATATTTTGGTGTAAAATCGGTTGCTAAATTTGCTACCATTTTTCTAACTTTTCCTGACAATAGCCCAGTTTTCTAGTAGTGTGAGTTATTTGCCAGTCCAGCCCAAAATCAAAATAAGTGCTTGAACAGTCACTTGAGTTTGACGAAATAGGCCAAAACGGTCCATTTCCTTAACGGGGTTAACTCAATGTCGTTTAAGTCAGGGGCAAAATTATCAACTCACTTAAAAAATTTTAAACAGGCCTTTCTTATTCCTTTTTAACCCTAAATTTTCACTATTCTCGTCATTTACCTCCCCTGATTTCCCTCCACCCTTCACCTATGATTCTTTTCTTTTCCCTTTACTCTGATTCTCTTCTTCTCGACATTGATCATGGAGGAGGGATGGCGTGTGAGGAACGACGGAAAGGAATTTGATTCTGACTCAGAATGCGGTCAGTAGTTCTCTTTCATGTTTGTGTTAATAACTGAAACTATTGTCACTGAATTTCATGTTAACTTCTTTTTTTATAAAACTACAGGTTCAAGCAAAGAGGAGTTTTCGGATAAGCTTTATCATGGTGGTGAGTTTAGTGACCCTGAACTAGCTATAATGTATCTAGACACCATGGTGAACTATATTGATCATCTGAACTCTAATTGTTTTATTGTGGTAATTTAGTATAACATTTTGTGTGAACTAGGATATTTAGATAGTGATAAAGTTAGGTTTTTTTATAGGCTGCCAGAACAAAGCCTAGATACAGGATTAAGACCAATCTTATTTGATGCACAAGTGCAAGAAGTAAACAAACTAGTTGAGACTGAGAAGCTAATTTAGATATATGTTGAACATATTGACCCAGACTATGAAACTTTAAAACACATAAAGCTAGGTGAAGACGTTAAGTGTATGTATAGTGGGCGGCTTCATGGGGCTTTGTGGGAAAATATCTGTGTAGTGGGTTTGGGGTTTATGGGCTTTATAAATGATTGGATAATCATTGCTTAATTATTATTTTTTATTTAAATAACAAATTTAAATACCAAATAATATTTCATTAAATAAAAAAAATTACAAATACTAAAAAAATTACAAATACTAAAAAAATTACAAACACTAAAAAAATTACAAATACTAAAAAAATTGCAAATACAAAAAAAATAACAAATACTCATAGATTATCTTTTTTCTCGATTATAGCCTTTTGTTCAAACACATGTCCAACGCTTTGGGATGACCCGAAAATTTGAGAAGACCCAAAGACTTGGGATGACCCGAAACCTCCCATGTTGAAGTTATACGTGTTCAGGTCCCGTCCCATAGGTAGGTTTAACAGGTTCGTAAAACCGGTTTGGTTTTGAACCAAACCCGGAGCAATGGGTTTGTTAGGCTCGCCGGATGATTGAGGAACGAAGCCGCGACCGAAAGGTTTCATGTTTTCAATTGTATGTGTTTATAAAATGGTGTAGGATGGTATGTGTTTGTGTTTGAATGGTATGTGTTTGTGTTTTAAAGGTATGTGTTTATGTTTGTGATTGATGAATGTCTGAATGTTTTCAATTATGTTTGATTTATACTTTATTTTATTTTTTTATAAATGACTGTTCAACAACGGCTCTAAAATAACGGTCAAAAATTTCACCAGCCCCAATGTTTTATTCTCGCTATAAACATAACGAATGAGCCCATAGCACCCCCATAGAGCCTAGGGCGGTGTGCCCGACGCTATGGGGGTGCCAAAACACCCTATAGCGCTGCTAATGGAGCCACACTACACACAACTTAAGGATAATAAGTCTTATGAGGATGAATTCTCATATCAGACAGATTTGGATATGTGGGAATGTAGTGATAGTCAAGATACTGCTTATAAGCCTAATAAGGATGAGGACATTCAATCATCTGGTAGCGAGGATAGAGCTGATGCAAACACTAGCAAGAAAAAGAAAAACAAGGAAACTGTAGGGGATGATGATGATGACTCTGACTATATTATAGATGAGGATAATGAAGTAGAGGATTATAAGGTTGATATGGAAAACTTTAAGGCTGCAGTAGACCCAAAAGTTACTGATGGTGATGAGACAGATGATGAAATGGATGAGGAGGTTGAAGTAGATTTAGATGACTTTGACAGTTTAAGTGATGAGGATGAGCCTAGGTTGCATAAGTCAGTTAGGAAGAACATGAAACAGAAGAGGAGAAGCAAATCAAAAAATGATTGTCCATTTTATCTAGGTCCAACATTTGCTTCTAGAGCTGTTAATAAGAAGTTGGTCAAGGATTTGGCTGTGGAAAGAAGGAGGCAGCTGAGGGTTGTTAAGAATGAATAGTCTAGGTTTCGGGTTATTTGTCAGGGTGTTAATCCACAACTTGGTGGTAGTTGTGCCATTAATGACGAAAGTCAAAGTTTTTGGCATTTCTATAGTTTAAAAAAGGAGAGGCAGAACCCTCCACTTCAAAAACCAAGAAACCTAAAAAGAAATATTCCTCACCCACTTGTCCTTTTGTTCTGTACCTCTCCTGTAATAATGAACTTGGGGCTTGGATTGTGAAGACCTTACTCACAGATCATTCTTGTCTACAAAGTAGGGGTATTAGATTATGCACAATGTCTTGGTTGGCTAAGGAGATCGAGCATATTGTCCAGGCAAGTCCAAACATAACAGTAGCTACTTTAGTGGATATTGTTTAGAAGAATAGGCAGGTTCAGGTGACAGCTAACCAGATATTTAGGGGCAAAGTGAAAGCAACTGCAAAACTGGTAGGTTCTTATATGACTTAGTATGAGAAGCTTATGGATTATTGTGAGGAGTTGTAGAGATCTATTCCTGGAACAACAATCAAAATTGATGTAGAGAGAGTACAATCGAAGTAGCCCTACAAGGAAGTTTAGAAGAATTCACATTTGTCTAGGTGGTCTGAAGGAAGGGTGGAGGTTATGTGGTAGAAAAATCATGGGTTTAGATGGTTTCCACATGAAGGGACCCTTTCTTGGACAGATTTTAACTGTTGTAGGTGTGGATAATAACAATGGTATTTATCCAGTGGCTTATGCATTGGTGGAATCAGAAATCTTAGAGTCTTGAAGTTGGTTCTTGGTGAACTTGGGAGATGATTTGGATATTGAGCCCAATGATGATTTCACTTTTATAAGTGACAGTTAGAAGGTAACTTTCTTTGTTGTTTCCTTTTTATGGTGTTTTTGCTAAATGCTTCAATGAAATGATCAGTAATTACATTTATTTGACATATGTTGTTATGCAGGGTATCATACCAGCCATCTCTAGGCTATACCCAAAGGCAGAACATAGGTTCTGTCTAAGGCATATTCATGAGAACATGAAATCCAAATGGATGGGGACAAGTGTACAAGGAGTTGCTATGGAGTTGTTCAAGTGTCAGCACAACAATAAGGTGGGAGAAGGCTATGAATGCAGTAGCCAAAGCAGATAAAACCTTGCTTGATTGGATGAAAGAGATTCCACCAAAACATTGGCCATGATCTCACTTTACTAGTATGACTCGTCTTATATTTATAGGTTGGCAGTGGTAGTTCTTATGGTGGTGGCAATGGCACTATGGATGGTGGGTCACAAGTAGTTTATTAGTAGGGTGTGTTTGTTATGTCTTGACTTTTGAACAATACTATATTTATGTATTTGGTTGTGTGTTGACTTTTGAATCTTATGGGTGTATGTTGATTTATTTATGACCATTATGGTTGTATTATGACTCAGTATGAATGTGTTATGTTGTTGGCAGTACATGTTTATATGGAGTAGATTTGAGCATAATATGTTGACTTTTGCAGCTGACCCATGACCCATTTGCAAAACTGCTGAACATTTGGGTTTGATCAATATTGCAAAACTCTTGCACATTTGGCTGCAAATGCAAACTTGTGCAGGCTCATGCATGACCCATTTGAGTTGATCAATATTGCATATGTGTGGCAAAAGTGCATATTGCGTATGATTAATACTACCAAACTGCATGATTGATGTGTTTGGTTTTAGTATTTTAAAAAGATGTCAATTTCCCCGGTGCCAAAAACTTGATGTGTCAGCTCCAAAACATTGGATTGGGGAAAACAACTGATTTTTACTAAACCTTTTTACAAGTTTTAAATTTATAAAGTAAACGATAGTTACTCAAAAACTAAAACCAACACATAGGCAGAGAACCTGACTTGTATAGTATAGCTTTTTAGGGCAAATACCGAGTATCGTATTCCAGAGAACACACTTTCCCCTACTCAACCTTTCATCGAGTAACTGATCGGGGTTAAAAGGAGAAAATAAAACGAAGGGGTTCTAAGAAAAATAGTTTTAAAAGGGTTTGGGGTTTGATAAAATAAAAGGATAAAATAGTAGTGATAGTGGCTATGCACATCTTGAGGCCCTACGTATAAGTAGTTAAATTTATTATTAGAATTAATATTTAAGATTAATTATTTGTGAGGACGACGAGAGTGAGCTTGAAGTATTTACTCCTTGATAGAGAAATGGGGCCACTACTTAGTAGTATGCTTAACCTCCCAATGCGCGTCCACACGAAGGTACACCGACTGAGCCCTAATTGTAGCAGGCTTCCCAAACCGCAGTCAAGTCTCTGGTCCTCAGACTCTTCTTCTTCTTGCAATGGAGGCTTGACTTCCGACCTGGAACATCGTACACCTCCCTTAGCTCTCGTTTTCCTTACCGAGGGATCTCTTCTTATAGTTAGTCCTGGCGACATCGTATCCCCTAAGTAGGTTAACGATCATGAAGACCGAAGGATCTCTCTTACAATCAGCTCAGGCAACATGTATCCCCAATGGTTAACGGATTGGTACTAACAAGACCTAGATATAGAATTCTTGTTTTATTTATCTTTAAAAGTGACACTTTAATATTTATTGATCAATTAAACATAAAGTTGGTTTAATGATTGATAACTTAATAAACCCAACCCATAACCTCCCGAGCTGAATGAAACTCTTGACAATGGTGGAAAATTATCAACTCACTTATAAAATTTTAAACAGGCCTTTCTTATTCCTTTTTAACCCTAAATTTTCACTATTTTCGTCATTTACCTCCCCCTGATCTCCCTCCACCCTCACCTCTAATTCTCTTCTTTTCATTTTACTTTGATTCTCTTCTTCTCGACATTGATCATGGAGGATGGATGGCGTGTGAGGAATGATGGAAAGGAATTTGATTCTGACTCAGAATGCGGTCAGTAGTTCTCTTTCATGTTTGTGTTAATAACTGAAACTATTGTCACTGAATTTCATGTTAACTTCTTTTTTTATGACATTACTTTTTTTATGACACTACAGGTTCAAGAAAAGAGGAGTTTTCGGTTAAGCTTTATCATGGTGGTGAATTTAGTGATACTGAACTAGCTATGATGTATCTAGACACCATGGTGAACTATATTGATCATCTGAACTCTAATTGTTTTATTGTGGTAATTTAGTATAACATTTTGTGTGAACTAGGATACTTAGATAGTGATAATGTTAGGTTTTTTTACAGGCTGCCAGAACAAAGCCTAGATACAGGATTAAGACCAATCTTATTTGATGCACAAGTGCTAGAAGTAAACAAACTAGTTGAGACTGAGAAGCTATAATTGAGATATATGTTGAACATATTGACCCAGACTATGAAACTTTAAAACACATAAAGCTAGGTGAAGATGTTAAGTGTATGTATAGTGGGGGGCTCCATGGGGCTTTGTGGGAAAATATCTATGTAGTGGGTTTGGGCTTTATGGGCTTTATAAATGATTGGATAATCATTGCTTAATTATTATTTTTTTATTTAAATAACAAATTTAAATACCAAATAATATTTCATTAAATAAAAAAAATTACAAATACTAAAAAAATTACAAACACTAAAAAAAATTACAAATACTAAAAAATTTACAAATACTAATAAAAATAAAAAAATACTCATAGATTATCTTTTTTCTCGATTATAGCCTTTTGTTTCAAACACATGTCCAACGCTTTGCGTGTTAACTGGTCGTGCGACCTCGTGTAAAACTCAAAGTCGCGTTTAAATTGTCGATCCCTCATAAGCTCGACCACCACTCGGTTGTCTTGGATACGTTGAGTCCCGATGTCGCGTATGTCTTGGAGGCATTGGTTCATCTCTGAAAACGCCTGACTCAACTCGTTGACCCCCAGCGATGACTCCGCTCTCGCGGCTCAAGCAGCCCTTCAACCGGGTGGACGTGGTAACACTTCCGCCCAGAAAAAAAAACGCAGTTTCTTGTAACATCCCAAAATTTGGGCATGTTAATATGTTGTTGTGCATTAGTGAAGGGGGCGAAACCATGGGGACTAAAAAGCAACAACTTGGAGAACAAGTTGTCGTAAGAAAGGAAAGGAGGGACCTTGATGCAAAAATTGCTCGGGATCATTCCCTATATAAACATACAACCCTCAAACCCTAATCCTTGTCAAGAGATGCTGTCGTCGCACGAGAACAAGAGAGAGTCGGTTTCCAGTCATCTCCGGTTAAGGTAATCATCAACCTCTCGTGTACTTCAATATCGATCGTAGCTTTGGTGATTCCAAATAAGGGTTTGTGTTGTTTATAGGTTTTAAGTGCATCCGGGTTGCCTGCCAGTCTAGTAATCCCCATCGGTGTGCAAGGTATGTGTTAATTGAATAAAGTAGTCGAGTGATTCATTCTTTTGTAATCGAGCGAATGATGGAAAACCTGTGCTGGCTATGTAACGAATTCAGGTTTGAGATAGAGACTGAGAATCAAGGATTCGCCGTCGATCCGGAATTCTCGAAAAGAGAATTAAGGTAAGAAAACCATATCGGATCTGCTAGGGTTAAGGGAAGAAGACAAGTTGCAGCTGCGCAAAAGGGTTGTGCTATGCGCGGAGGCAGGTTGAGCCTTGGTTTGCGCAGCCGCCTGTCTGCGCAATTGTGATGCAATACATAAGGGTCCGCAAGTGCGGACCAGTGACGTAAAACGTAACGTCATGTGCACCGTTGACTGCACAGATGTGGGAGGAGTAACACAGTGTTTATGTGATTAGGCGTTTGAGTTCACGCGGGATAGAAGGCTTAGGAAGTAAGAGTCAAGAACGCAAAGCAAAGGTGAGTTTCTATGGCCCATGTTTTAATATTTTAAATGTTTTACGGGCTGATTGCATGCTTGTCTGTTTTAAATAAAAGAGGTAGAGCTTGGTTTGATTTAATGTTTTAAATATGGTGCACCTATGTAATGTATGTGTGTAGTATGAATGATGTTGGTTTCCTTCGGGAAGGCAATAATACGACGTGGAGGGTTACATTAGTAATCCGAAGCGGGCGAGTACGACTCCAATGACTGATGTGGTAGTCCAAGGTGGGCGAGAACAACGTCAAGAGTGCGGAAGTAATCTAGGCGGGCGAGACGACGTCAAGGGCCGCGGTAGCGACTTGAGACGGGCGAGTAAAGATGTGAGAAAGTGAATGTGTTGAGGAAGTATATTTGAAAGAGAATGTTGCGAATGTTTTTATAAGAGCCTTACTTTAGAACTCACTCAGCGTAGTTGACTTTTTAGCATGTCTTTTAGGTAAAGGAAAGAAAGCGGTAGATGGCGGCTCGTAGCGGATGGCGATGGTTACTTAGCTCGGCTCGTCATTGGTTTAGTGTTAAGTAGGGTTTAAGGGTTTTATTTGCGTTGTAAACTCTTGAATGATGGATATGTTTGGCGTTTATTTTCCACTGCGTTTGTTTAATGAAAGTATTTTGTTCTTGTTGAACGATGTGTTGTGGTAATATGCCGATTAGTGAGGTGCCCGGGTTTGGGGCCTTAAGGATTATGATTGTGATATTCTTTACCGTCCTGGAAAGGCCAATGTGCTCGCGGACGCGTTGAGTCGGAAGGGGACAATTCCACAGATTCGGGTAAAGTCGTGTCAGTTGATAGTAACGTCTGATTTCTTAACTCAGTTGCGCGGGGCGCAGACTGAGGCTTTGCGCGAAGAAAGAATAAAGAAGGAAAGGATTTTCGGACAGCAGAAGCTGCTGATTGTGAGTGACAAAGGTATCCAATTCTGGGGAACCCGCATGTGGATTCCAATGTATGGAGGATTAAGGGAAAAGGTTCTTGATGAAGCGCCTAAGTCAAGGTATTCTATTCATCAGGGCGCCACAAAGATGTATCAAGATTTGAAGAAAGATTATTGATGGCCAGGTATGAAACATGAAGTGACAGAGTATGTTGGGAAATGCTTGACGTGCCTTCAGGTGAAGGTGGAGCATCAAAAGCCCTATGGAAGGATTCATCCATTGGAAATTCCCGAGTGGAAATGGGAACATATAACAATGGACTTTATTGCTAAGTTGCCTAAGACAACTAAGGGTTATGATACTATCTGGGTCATTGTGGACCGATGGACAAAGAGCGCTCACTTATTGCCGATTCGTGAGACGTACTCGTCCGAACGGTTGGCGGAGTTGTTTGTTAAAGAAATAATAGCACGTCATGGAGTACCGGTGTCTACTGTGTCGGATAGGGACACGCAGTTTACGTCCAGATTTTGGAAGAAGTTTCACGAAGCTATGGGAACGCAGCTGCACATTAGTACAGCATATCACCCGCAAACGGATGGCCAATCGGAGCGGACCATCCAAACGCTAGAAGACATGCTGCGCGCATGCATTATAGATTTCGGCGGGAGTTGGGATAGTCATCTGCCATTGGTAGAGTTCTCATATAACAATAGCTATCATGCGACAATAGGGATGCCTCCTTATGAAATGTTGTATGGTCGTCGATGTAAAACTCCCATTTGTTGGGGAGAGATTGGTCAGAAGGAATTCCGAAGTCTGGAAGTGGTTAGGACCACATCGGAGAAATTTGACCAAGTAAAAGCGCACATGAAAGCTTCGCAGGATAGGCAGAAGTCGTACGCGGATAAGCGACGACGACCTATAGAATTTGCAGATGGAGACAGAGTTATGCTTAAAGTATCTCCATGGAAAGGCATAACTAGATTTCGGAAGCGGGGCAAATTGAGTCCGCGGTATATCGGACCATTTAAAATTTTAGTGCGGGTGGGTGAAGTTGCCTATCGGTTGGAATTACCGGAGGAACTTGCAAGGATTCACGCGACGTTTCATGTGTCCCACTTGCGCAAAATGTTTGGCGGATGAATCCGTGCATGTGCCATTGAATGACATTATAGTTGACGAGAAGTTGAACTACGTAGAACAACCAGTAGCGATACTGGAACGCGAAGAAAAGAAGTTAAGGAATAAGACTGTGCCTTTGGTTAAGGTACACTGGAAGCACCGCAAGGGTGTGGAGGCTACTTGGGAGCCGGAAGATGAGATGAATGAGCACTACCCGTATTTGTTTCCTGACCAGCAGGTTTCGGGGACGAAACCTCCTGTAAGGGGGGTAGACTTGTAACATCCCAAAATTTGGGCATGTTAATATGTTGTTGTGCATTAGTGAAGAGGGCGAAACCATGGGGACTAAATAGCAACAACTTGGAGAACAATTTGTCGTAAGAAAGGAAAGGAGGGACCTTGATGCAAAACTTGCATGGGATCATTCCCTATATAAACACATCAACCCTCAAACCCTAATCCTTGTCAAGAGCTGCTGCCGTCTCACGAGAACAAGAGAGAGTCGGTTTCCAGTTATCTCCGGTTAAGGTAATCATCAACCTCTCGTGTTCTTCAATATCGATCGTAGCTTTGGTGATTCCAAATAAGGGTTTGTGTTGTTGATAGGTTTGAAGTGCATCTGGGTTGCCTGCCAATCGAGTAATCCCTGTCGGTGTGCAAGGTATGTGTTAATTGAATGAAGTAGTCGAGTGATTCGTCAAGAGTGCGGAAGTATTCTTAGGCGGGCGCGACGACATCAAGGGCCGCGGTAGCGACTTGAGACGGGCGAGTAAAGATGTAAGAAAGTGAATGTGTTGAGGAAGTGTTTTTGAAAGAGAATGTTGCGAATGTTTTTATAAAAGCCTTACTTTAGAACTCACTCAGCGTAGTTGACTTTTTAGCATGTCTTTCAGGTAAAGGAAAGAAAGCGCTAGATGGCGGCTCGTAGAGGATGGCGATGGTTACTTAGCTCGGCTCGTCATTGGTTTAGTGTTAAGTAGGGTTTAAGGGTTTTATTTGCGTTGTAAACTCTTGAATGATGGACATGTTTGACGTTTATTTTCCGCTGCGTATGTTTAATAAGAGTATTTTGTTCTTTTTAAACGATGTGTTGTGGTAATGTGCCGATTAATGAGATGCCCGGGTTTGGGGCCTTACATTTCTTCGGCATTTAGATCAATGTTTCGAGCATCAGATGTTGGCGTTTCGGGTGCAACCGACTCGGAGGTCTTGGACTTCTTTATAGGCCTCATATTTCTAGACCTAGATGGAGAATTTCCAACAGTCGGCCGGACGTTGGCCCATTTGTAGCTTTTTCGTAGCAGCCTCCAAACCTTCAAGTATTGAAAATTTCCATGTGTGGCTTTATATTCTTCTAAAGCCGCCTCCAAAATTATCTCGTCGCTTTGGCCGGTTTTCCAACTTTACTTTATGCGTTGATAAATGCCTTGAAAGTTGGTGCATTTACGGTTAATATTGCTTCACTTACCCAATATTGAATCTGCGGCCCGGTAATCTTCTCCCCTACCAACGAGACCAAAAAATATTGTCCGGATTCGTCTCCAAAACTCACCTTTATTTTGGTAGTTCGCTAAAAAACCCAAAACAAAAAATATATATATAAGTGCGAGTTAAAAAAATACTATGTAAAAATAAATATAACATATAAGAAAATATATATATTACAAACTATGGGATCCTCCGAAACGTCAATCTACGCTCGGGCTAACGCGTACAACTCTTCGTCGTCCCATGGTTGTACGTTTTTTTCGCATGGGGTTCGGTTTATTTCTTTTTGTGGGATCGTCTTTGTCGCCCGGTTGGTCGCTTGGCCTTTTGCTTCGGCTCCAGGGTCTCCGAAACCGAGTTTGGCTCTATTTGCCAAGCTTGGGATGACCCGAACATTTGAGGATTCCCAAATACTTGGGATGACCCGAAACCTCCCATGTTGAAGTTATACACATTCTGGTCCCGTCCCATAGGTAGGTTTAACATGTTCGTAAAACCGGTTTGGTTTTAAACCGAACCCAGAGCAATGGGTTGGTTAGGCTCGCCGGATGATTGAGGAATGAAGTCGTGACCGAAAGGATTCATGTTTTCAATTGTATGTATTTATAAAATGGTGTAGGATGGTATGTGTTTGTGTTTGAATGGTATGTGTTTGTGTTTTAAAGGTATGTGTTTATGTTTTTGGTTGATGAATGTATGAATGTTTTCAATTGTGTTTGATTTATACGTTATTTTATTTTTTTATAAATGACCGTTCAACAACGGCTCTAAAATAACAGTAAAAAATTCCATTAGCCCTAATGTCTAACTCTCTCTATACACATAACGAATGAGCCTATAGCGCCCCCATAGAGCCTAGGGGCGATGTGCCCGACGCTATGGGGTGCCAAAACGCCCTATAGCGCTGCTAATGGAGCCACACTACACACAAATTAAGGATAATAAGTATTATGAGGATGAATTCTCATATCAGACAGATTTGGATATGTGGGAATGCAGTGATAGTCAAGATACTGCTTATAAGCCTGATAGGGATGAGGACATTCAATCATCTGGTAGAGTGTATAGAGCTAATGCAATCACTAGCAAGAAAAAGAAAATAAGGAAACTGTAAGGGTTGATGATGATGACTCTGACTTCATTATAGATGAGGATAATGAAGTAGAGGATTATGAGGTTGATATGGAAAACTGTAAGGATGCAATAGACCCAGAAGTTACTAATGGTGAGGAGACAGGGGATGAAATGGATGAGGAGGTTGAAGTAGATTTAGATGACTTTGACAGTTTGAGTGATGAGGATGAGCCTAGGTTGCATAAGTCAGTTAGGAAGAACAGGAAACAGAAGAGAAGAAGCAAATCAAAAAATGATTGTCCATTTTATCTAGGTCAAACATTTGCTTCTAGAGTTGTTAAGAAGAAGTTGGTCAAGGATTTGGCTGTGGAAAGAAGGAGGCAGCTGGGGGTTGTTAAGAATGAATAGTCTAGGTTTCGGGTTATTTGTCAGGGTGTTAATCCACAACTTGGTGGAAGTTGTGCCATTAATGCAGAAAAGTCAAAGTTGGTGGCATTTCTGTAAAACCACCCAAATAAGTTTAAAAAAAAGGAGAGGCAGAACCCTCCACTTCAAAAACCAAGAAATCTAGAAAGAAATACCCCTCACCCACCTGTCCTTCTGTTTTGCACCTCTTCTATAATAATGAACTTAGGGCTTGGGTTGTGAAGACCTTAATCACAGATCATTCTTGTCTACAAAGTAGGGGTATTAGATTATGCACAATGTCTTGGTTGGCTAAGAAGATCGAGCATATTGTCCAGGCAAGTCCAAATATAACAGTAGCTAGTTTAGTGGATATTGTTCAGAAGAATAGGCAGGTTCAAGTGACAGCTAACCAGATGTTTATGGCCAAAGTGAAAGCAACTGCAAAACTGGTAGGTTCTTATATGTTAGGATCTGAGTGATTGTTTTGATTGTTTAAGTAAATGAATGATGAAAGAAGTAAACTATAAATGGAAAGTGCAGCAGAATGATAAACTGTAAATCAAAACAAGAGAATAATTGTTTTAGAATCGAAAGCTTTCATATATGATTGAATGATTACAAACGATTGACAATTACTCCCCCTCAGCCTGATCACTCGTGTAAGTTTGTCTAAGAGAATGTTTTGAGTTATAAATAGAACAGTACATGCACTGTTCTATTTATAAACAATCTAAACTACTGATGACCTAGGTTGACGTCACCTAAGACAGTGACCTCTAACAGAATAATAACATAAAACATCTGATGACACAAATACTATTACATTGGAAACCACTGATAAGTAAACGGCTGATAAGTAAACCTCTGATGGTCTTGAATCATCTGTTGGAGCCTACGTACTGTTGGCTCCAACAGACCTTTAGTCTTCAGTACTTTGATCAGCAGTTGTTCTTCATCAGACCTTTGATCAGCAGTTGTTCTCTAGCAGTTGTTCTCTATCAGATCTTTGTAACAGCAGTTGTTAGGGTACATCAGATGTTAGAGTCAACAGTCTTTTGGGAGAGGTAATGTGTAAATGTTGTTTTTGTTAAGGATCAATATGTAATATATTTTGGCTTTCCAATCATCTGTTCTTCTCCAGGTCAGCAGACCCAACAATCTCCCCCTAGAACAGATGATGCCAAAACTAAACTTTATTATTCATCTTTATTCCTCATCAGACTTTCTCTGATTTGCCCTTTGAATTGTAATTCAAAGTTCAATGAGAAGAGGTCTTCTGCATCTCTTTCAAGCTCTAAGTTCAGCAATGTTTGGAGATCATCTGCACCTAGGCCATGTGCATCATCCATACTCAACTTTTGGGCTTCTCCATCTTATCTGAGCAAAGTCAATTCATGGGTGTCTTTGTTGACCTTCCATTTTAGAATTTTTGAACCAGGGGATCTGTTGAGCTACAAGTTTATTTTAGATGAGTTTGGTGATGGAGGTCTCCCAATGAGTTTCCTGAGTTCTTCAGTTATGGGATCGGAGAAATAATGGACTTGGTTGTAGATACCCTCTTTTACAAATGTATCAGCAAACTTCTTATGGTCTTCTTCAGACATTTCCTTCTGTCTGTTGAACTATCTCTTGGTAGCAACAGATAGGTCAGAAGTATCAAGCAAGCTGTCAAGTGTAAAGGCCTGTTGAGGTCTCTTAACCATAGGAGCATCTGAGTAAATTGGTTTTCTGGGCAGTGTAGGATCAATCTTTCTATTCTCCTCCAGCTTCTTGTATGTTTCAACCAGCCTTAGCTCAGCCCATCTTGCAACTGACCTCATCTCCCCATATTTAGCAGCCACAATCTCCTCTCTCATTCTTTTGAATTTTAAAGCTCTGGCTGGATCTCTGCTTTTCCTAAAATCAGGAGCAGAGATTTTCACTAGGGGATTCTTGGCCATTTCTTCAATTCTTAGGAGTTCTTCTTGAAGAGCATGAGTGGTCCAGCCTACAAACTGTTTCTTATTTGCTTTGTAGGGCATGGTTGCCAAGATCTGGTCAAGTATAGATTCCCTTACCACTCTTTCCAAATCACTGTTGAGAGGCATGGTGGACATGGATTTGCTCAGGGTCTTAGCAAAATCTTCAATCCTTCTCAATTTGCTAAGCTCTGCTGAATAGATGCCCTGAGCAGTCCTGTCATCCTTTCATTTACATTTCTCCTTGATGATCAAATCTGCCTGTTCAGTTTTGAATTTTAGATATTGATCTATGTTTCTTGGAACAGGGAAATTTGGGAGAGATTGGAAAGTTCTTTCTGATGGATCCTTAGTATTGTAGAAGGATTGCATTTCCCCCCTTAAGTAGATCAAATTCAAAAGGATACTGAGCAGCCAATGGTGTGATGGATGGTGGTGGTCTGTGAGATGTGAATTGAGTGGTGTGTGGTGAGAATGATGTAAGTGGGAAGGCTGGTATAGGTGCAGATTTGGTTGTTGAAGTGGAAGGTGGTGATGTTTGTATGTTCTCATCTTGTACCACAAAGGTTAATTTTCTCTTCCTTCTGTACAAGATAAGTGGTGATGGTGGTGTTGCAACAGTGGTTGTGTTAACATTTGTTGGCACTTGTGTAGAACCAGCAGATGTTTGGGATTTAGGTGGTGAAGTGGTTGTAGGTGGTGTATTGGCAGTTGTGGTGGTGGGTTCAGTGGTTGGTTTGGTGGTTGTGGTTGTAGGTTCTGTTGTTTTGGTGGTAGCAATGGTTTTGGTGGCAGCAGTGGTTCTAGTAGCAGTTGTTTTAGCAGCAGCAGTTTTAGAAGCAGTTTTGGATGGTGGTTGTCTGGTGTGTTTTGCAGGCATTTTCTTCCTTTTAGAGGAGCCAACATCCTCTACTTCCTGTTGTTGCTCTTTCTTTCTTTGCACTAGAGCCTCTGCCTTGACTTCCAATGTGTCAAGCCTCTTTTGCTTTTCTTCAGCAGCCTTTTCAGCAATGACATTAGCACAGTGATCAATTTCTTTTGCTTTGCCTGCATTGACAGCTTCAGTATCAGTAGTGGATTGAACATTGAGTTGTTGTGCTGGTGGTGCAGACCCTGGTTTTGTGGCAGCAGACTTTGGTGATTGACCTTCTTGTGATGATGGACATCCAAAGGGCTTTAGCTTTTTCAATCTATCTCGACCACTCTCCCCCTTTTTGGCATCATCAGTTGTGAACTCATCATCATCTTCATCTCTTCTAATGGTTGTAGGGGCAGAGCCAGTGGTCTTTGATGGCTTTAATATCTGCTTGGGTATCTGTGTACCTAGCATCTACCATTGTTCTGATCTGAGCCATGTAGGTTTCATGAGTTTGGTATGCTAGTTTTCTATGAGCTATGATGACGGGGGAAACTGATTTCCATAGCTCACTAGCAATTTCTTCTTTGGATGGTTGACTTTTAGTTAGAGCATCCAAAGATACCATGATTGTCTTGAGATCTGTCTTGATATCAGCAACAGAGGTTTCAATGGAGTGAACTCTATCCGTCAATTCTTGGTATTTTAACCCATCACCTAAATTAATAGGATCATCTGGATTCCTACCAGTGGTAGTTGTAACTGGTTCAGTCCTAGGAGGTGAATCCATAGAATAAGAACCAGATGCCCCTTTGTCTTGGTTCTGGGGACTTCCAACTGATTTTGGTGTCACTATAGTGGCCTCATCAGTTGTTGCGTTCAAGGTAGTCTTAGCTATGTAAACCACTGTCCTATTGTGAGACAATGGTCTCTACATTAGTAGTGGCTGCTTCACTTGAAAACTCACCTAGAGTTACATTTGAACTCCAGGGGTGTAACCTCCTCTGTTCGTGGGTTAGCTAATTGATTTTTCTTAGTTCCAGTCACTTGTTGGTGTGTACTCTCATTGATGGGTGATGAAGAGGAACTGGGAATGTCCTGAGTTTTATCAATAACTTCGAACAATGGTTTCATTGTTGTAAGGACATGGATGTTTTCTTTTAGAGGTGGCTAGTGTGGGTTTCACAGCACTGGATGTAGTGCCATGATCACTAGAAGCAGTGGGGTCAACAACAAAGGTTCGGACAACAATTGTTATCTTAACACTCTTCGTTTGTGTTTTAGAAACATTAACTTTTGACACTTTTTCTTGGGTGTTTGGACCCAGCATTCTTGTAAAAGTTTCATCAGTTAGACTCTTCATTTGAAATGATTTACCCTTTTTAAGATCTTTTTCAGGCAAAACCTTTTGTAAGATTACACTTAAAAGTCTTGGGTATATCAGAAAAGTATTGTTTGACCCAGACTTTATTCCCTTCACATTTGATACCAAATCCAAGAACAGGGCCTGGGATAGATTGTAGTCAGATTCTGAAAACATAGCATATCCCAAGTACTGAACTTTTAATGGGATTTCATTAAAAGAAGTGGATTTAGCGGAGATGCAGAGAACGAGTGTATGAAAGAAAAATTTCATGACTGGTGGGAAAAACTTTTTAAAAGGAGTTGAACCAGTCATCTGTGAATCATAACCCTTTTCCTGAAACTCGGTGTGAAGTTCAGCCTTAGGGAAAGAGTCGTTACCTAACAAGTCATTCAATGAGAAGGTAGTGGATATCAGTTGGGGGGTAATGGTGATATTTGTATCTCCAATTTTTGAGATAATGGTAGTAGGCTTTTTGTCATGTAGAAGGACATCAGCATTTAACCAAAATTCTTGGAGAGTATCGATGTAGATGGGTGCATCAGTGGTTAGTATTGTCAGGTATTTGGATTTGAGAATGATGTCGATGGTGGTATGGAACGGGATGTTTTCATCTGTTTTAACCAGATAGGGATGGTAATTGTGAGTGGCTTTAGCTTGAAGATCCATTGTAATGGATTTCGAGTGTGAGGATAAAAGGAATTTTATTGGGAGTTAGAGGTTGAAGAAGGCGGTTTCAGTATTTTGAATACAATGAGACAGTGTAACATCTGTTGTGGTAAGACTGGGTTTTTATAGCCTCTGGTGAAACCGCTGATGTGGCCAAAACTCTGCTTTTGAGAGCAGACGTAGCAAACATATGGTGGCTTACAGCTGTTGCCAATGGACTTATACAAACAGCTGTTGTTCTACCAAAGTGCTGATGCTAACAGCACTTTTTTTAATTTCATATAGATATGTATATATAGAATGGAGACAGTTGTTTTATCTGATCAGACGATTAAAAACAGATTTTTCAACCAAACAGTGGTTGCTTTATCTGATTAGATGTTTGAAACAGATTTTTCAACTAACAGTGGATAGAATGGATGAAACAGAGGTTGTTTTATCCTTAGCAGATCAACCAAAATGCTATTTTTAAGGATGAATTTTGATTTTCTGAAACATTTTAATGTTTTTATTTAAAACATTTTTGTTGTTTAATCCATGTTTAGCATACCAATCCTAGAAATCAGGTTTTCAGAGGTAGATATGTCTAAAGCTTTTGTCAACACATCTGCCAACTGGTCCTCTGTTGGAACATGGTGCAGAGAAATCAAACCTTTTTCATATCTATCACTGAAAAAGTGATGTCTATGTGCTTTGTGGTTGAATGAGAGATTGGATTTTTGATGATATTTTCAGCAACTTGACTGTCCAGCATGAGTGGAGTCTTTAGTGTAGTTATACCAAAATCCAGCAGTTGATTTTGAAGCCACGTGAGTTGGGCTGTACAGCTTGCAGCAACAATGTATTCAACCTCTGCTGTTGAAGTTGAAACAGCTGCTTGCTTTTTGCTTTGCCATGAGACTAAGGCATTCCCTAGAAATTGGCACCCTCCTGGAGTAGACTTCCTTGTGGTGTGGCAGCCAGCAAAATCACTATCTGAATAACCTGAAATCTCAATGTTTCCATTAGCATGATACCAGATACCAAGTGTGGGAGCACCTTTTAGGTATCTGAATATCCTTTTCACAGCAATAAGGTCTGACTTTCTAGGTGAAGCCTGGGATCTTGCACAAACACAAGTGGCAAACATAAT
The DNA here is from genome assembly GCA_028751855.1 of Ambrosia trifida. Classification (NCBI taxonomy): domain Eukaryota; kingdom Viridiplantae; phylum Streptophyta; class Magnoliopsida; order Asterales; family Asteraceae; genus Ambrosia; species Ambrosia trifida. The sequence goes on from CM054125.1 coordinate 63,240,304, forward strand.
GTCTGGCCTAGATGCAGTTAAGTACAATAAAGACCCAATCATGCATCTGTAATGTGTCTGGTCAACCAGTTCATCCTTGTCATCAATAGTGAGTAGCTTGGTTGTGCTCATGGGTGTACTAAATGGCTTACAATCATTCATCTCAAATCTGGTTAGTAAGTTTTTCACATACTTGTTTTGATGAATGAATGTGCCATTTTGCAGCTGCTTCACTTGGAGACCAAGGATGCACTGAAGTTCACCCATAGCACTCATCTCAAACTCTGCTGTCATGAGTTCCCTAAACTCTTCACACATTTTGTTACATGTGGATCCAAAAATGATGTCATCCACATATATTTGAACAATCATTAAATCTTTCCCTCTCCATTTTAGAAATAAAGTTTTATCAAATTTACCTCTTGTGAAACCAATGGATAAGAGAAAGGTGGAAAGAGTTTCATACCAGGCCCTAGGTGCTTGTTTGAGTCCATACAAAGCTTTGTTGAGCTTGTATACATAATCAGGATGGAATGTGTCTTCAAAACCAGGTGGTTGACATACATAGACCTCCTCCTGAATTTTGCCATAAAGGAATGCACATTTAATGTCCATCAGATACACCTTGATGTTGTGGTTGACAGCAAAGGCTAGGAAGAGTCTGATAGCTTCTAGCCTAGCTACATGAGCAAAGGTTTCATCATAGTCTATCCCCTCTTCTTGTCTGAAGCCTTGAACCACAAGCCTGGCTTTATTCTTGACAACTATACCCCTTTCATTAGTTTTGTTTTTGAAGACCCACTTTAAACTGAAGGAGCTCTTCCTGCATGGCTTCTACCCAACTGTTGTCTTTTAGTGCCTCTTGGTACTTCACAGGTTGTGTGAGAGATAGAAAGCCTGCACAAAGACAGATGTTTGAGGATTGGCTACTTGTGAGCACACCCTCTCTGATGTTGTCAATGATTTGGTCTGGTGGATGAGCTCTTAGGTAGATTAAATCTCCCTGATATGGTATGATGGCATTTTGAGGTGAAGGACAGAGGTTTGGTGACTCTGTTGATGTAACATCTGTTTGCACTTCTGTAGTACCAACAGATGTTTGAAATGGAGGTGGGGGATGGGTCCAAGTGGTGTGAAATTGGACTGACTTTTGTCAACAGATGATTGAACAGTGGATGAGGTTGGTGAGGCAGTGGTTTGAGGGTAAGAATGGCCAACAGTGGCTGACTCAGCTGTGGCAGAGTTTTGACAGGTGTTTTGAACATCTGCTTCCCCTGATACAGAGTAGACTTTGTAGTGACTTGGAATCACAACATCCATTCTCTAGTCTTGTTGTGGAGACTGTGGAATACCTGCACTGTTAACTTTAGCAGTAATATCTTCAAATTTGAATTTGTCTAAAACAAACAGTTCAGCAGGATTTGCTGGGATTTTTAAGGATGAAAGTTCATTGAACTTTACATTCAGAGTTTCTTCTATTGTCCTGGTCCTGGTGTTAAACACTTTGTAGGCCTTGGCAGTAGAAGAATATCCCAGAAAATACCCACAATCTACTTTGGCTGCAAATTTTGAAATGGAATCTTTAAGATTTTAAATGAAACATAGGCAGCCAAAGATTTTGAAAAATGAGATTAATGGTTTGATTTTGAACAAAATTTCATAAGCAGTCTTTTGATGTCTTGGGTTGATTAAAACTCTGTTTTGAACATAGCAAGTAGTGTTTACAGCTTCTGCCCAGAAGGACAGTGGCAAACCAGAATCTGCTAGCATGGTTCTTACAGCCTCAATGAGGGTTCTATTTTTCCTCTCAACCACCCCATTTTGTTCTGGTGTTCTTGGAATGCTGTACTACCTCACAATTCCTTTTAACACACAGAAATCATCCAACTCCTTATTTTTAAACTCTGTTCCATTGTCACTTCTAAAGACTTTTACTGGCAAGTCATATTGTTTTTCAACTTTGGTGACAAAGTCCTTCAAGATACCTGCATTCTCATCCTTAGAGTGTAAAAAGTAAGTCCATGTAAACCTAGAAAAATCATCAACTATGACAAGACAAAATCTTTTTCTTCTTAGACTCATGATTTTAACTGGGCCAAACAAGTCCATGTGCAACAATTGAAGACATTGACTTGTTTTGGACTTATCAATGGATTTGTAAGAGCTTTTATGTTGTTTCCCTTTTAAGCAGGAAACACAATGCTCATCACACTTGAATTCTTTTGATGGTAGACCTCTTACAAGGCTTTGTTTGGAGAGTGAGTTGATAGTTTGAAGGTTGGTGTGACCCATTCTCATATGCCACAATTTTGTCTCTTTAGTGGACGCTACAGAAAATAGACAGATATTTGCCATAGGATTGTCCTTCAACATATCAACTACATACACATTGCCACTCCTATGAGCAACAAGTTGTGCTTTGCTCTCAGCAATGATGGTGTCAATCTTTTTCACCTCTTCTGGCCCAATAATCTTACAAGTTTTCTTAGTGAAGAATGAGCCATACCTTTTGTCACTCATTTGTGATACACTAAGAAGATTAAATTTAAGATTATAAATAAGATTGATATTTTCAAACTTGAGTTTCCCAGCTTGAACAGTCCCTGAACCCAACACCTTACCTTTTGAATCATTACCAAAGGATATATCACCCCCTCCATGAGCTAAGAAGTCCAGAAGAAGGGCTCTACATCCTGTCATGTGCATAGAGCCTCCACTGTCTACATACCATAGACTATCTAAGCAAGCAGAAGCTCCCTGCACATCAATAATGGATTAGTTTTGGTGAGTGTCCAAAGCCAAGTTGGCTTTGGATGGGTCCACAGACTTTTCAGCCTCAAGCTTAGGAAGATGATCAGTGGTTTGAACTAGTTTTTGAACCAAGTTCAACAACTGTTGCTGACCATTTGCCAGTGCTTGGATATCAACACTTGGTGCAACAGATGGTTGATCATTTCCTGTCAGATGATAGTAACCATAGGGATTTCTGTTCACTCTTGGTTTTGAAGGCCTCTTGGGTTCTTCATAAACATGTGACAGACTATGACAAGGTGGTTGTCCATATCCTCTTGGGTACTTGTTTGTGGGTGGAGCCTCTGTTACTTGGACATCCCTGGGAGCAGATGTTTCAAGACTTTTGGTAACAGATGTTTGGGCTGGAACATAAGTTTGTTTGGGTTTTCCTTTTGGAGTACTCACCACCTGACTTGCAAGAGTTTTAGCCTTATACTCTTGTATTTTGCATCAAATTTTTTGAGATACAGACACTCTTTGGTTTTGTGATTCTTTTTACCACATATTGAGCATGTGGTCTTAGAATCACATACACGTGTTCCTTTGTTGATATCATATGCTTTTAGAAGAAACCAGTTTTTAGTAACATGATTCTTCTTTTCACAGAAATCACAAAACAAGTGGACACACTTTTCTTTCTTTTTCCCTTTTTCAACCTTCTTTTCAACAGATGTTTGAGCATCTACTGGAAGGTCTTTCAAGGGAATGACCTTTGCCTATGGTGCTTTCTTACCATCAGGAGTTTTAAAATCAACTGGTTTTAAGTTCTCAAGAGTACCACACTCATCAGACCAAGTAGGTTTAAACTCATATTTTTCAAGTTCAGTGAATGATGAGGAACCTTCAAGCTTTTCAAGAATAATTTTCTTGCCATTAGGTTCAGTGATTTTAATCTCTTGACCCTCCAAATTAGTTGGTACTACCTCAACTAACTTTTGTTCTCTTTTGTCAGTGTTTTCAAAAGCTGGGGCAGTGGTTCCAAAACCAAAACCAAACTTCACATGACTTTTGGTTTGTTTGTTGAGGAGCATCTCAAAACCTTTACATGATTCCACCCATTTTTAATATTCAACTTGGGTGGCCTCAAGCTCCTTTTTACAACTCTAATATTTAGTTATCATAATTTGGAGCTCGTTTTTGGTTATAGTTGCTTCATGTTTTAAACTGCTGATTTCATATTCTTTTTCAGTCAATTTTGATTTTAACTCTTTTGAAAGTTTTTCAAATTGAACTTCATCATCTAAAATTTTCTTCCTAAGGTTTTCATTCACCTCTTTAATGTTAGCAAATGCTATTACACATTTGTTTGAACACAAATCTTTTAGGATTTGAGGAGATACCTTAGCAGCAGCCATCAATGCACAATCACACTTGCACTTACAATCATCAGATGCACCCCAGGGGTCTGAGAGATTCACAACCTCTTCTTCAGATTTTTCATCTACAACTACTTCATCAACAATATCATCAGTCACAATATCAGATTCAGTTACCACATCCTCAGATTCAACCTCTTCAACCATAGCCATGAAACAAAAATTTTCTGGTTCATTTTCAGCTTTGGCTACAAGAGCAAAGTTTTCATCTGTTAACTCATCTGGTAGACTGCTCCAATCAACAAAGCCTTGTGTGAAGAAACTCTGTTGACTGGTCTCTGCAGGAGCAGAGGGTGGAGCAGCAGTCATTGGCACATGTGCCTGAGCAACAGGGGTTTGCACATAGTAAATCTGAGGAACAGTGGTTTGGACATACTGGACAGGAACAGTGTTTGAGGACTGTGCAAAATGAGCAGTGTTTTGCACATTTGGTCCAGTAGTATTATGGGAAACCTGATAAGTGTTGGTCTGTGGCCTTTGATTTGGATAGGTAATCATAGGTGTACCATGTTGACTCCTACATTCCCTAGCAAAATGACCAAGTCTATGACATTTATAACACTTAATCTTTGATTTATCCAACCCTACTCTTGACCTGCCAGTCAACCCTGGAAATCTTCTGCCAGTTTTCTTGTAAAAATTGTTAGTTCTTACACTGAGCAAATCCAATTGGTGCATAATGTCCATTTCTTCTAAATTATCAGGGTCAAAGTATTTCTTCTACATAATCAGGATGGAATGTGTCTTCAAAACCAGGTGGTTGACATACATAGACCTCCTCCTGAATTTTGCCATAAAGGAATGCACATTTAATGTCCATCAGATACACCTTGATGTTGTGGTTGACAGCAAAGGCTAGGAAGAGTCTGATAGCTTCTAGCCTAGCTACATGAGCAAAGGTTTCATCATAGTCTATCCCCTCTTCTTGTCTGAAGCCTTGAACCACAAGCCTGGCTTTATTCTTGACAACTATACCCCTTTCATCAGTTTTGTTTTTGAAGACCCACTTTAAACTGAAGGAGCTCTTCCTGCATGGCTTCTACCCAACTGTTGTCTTTTAGTGCCTCTTGGTACTTCACAGGTTGTGTGAGAGATAGAAAGCCTGCACAAAGACAGATGTTTGAGGATTGGCTACTTGTGAGCACACCCTCTCTGATGTTGCCAATGATTTGGTCTGGTGGATGAGCTCTTAGGTAGATTAAATCTCCCTGATATGGTATGATGGCATTTTGAGGTGAAGGACAGAGGTTTGGTGACTCTGTTGATGTAACATCTGTTTGCACTTCTGTAGTACCAACAGATGTTTGAAATGGAGGTGGGGGATGGGTCCAAGTGGTGTGAAATTGGACTGACTTTTGTCAACAGATGATTGAACAGTGGATGAGGTTGGTGAGGCAGTGGTTTGAGGGTAAGAATGGCCAACAGTGGCTGACTCAGCTGTGGCAGAGTTTTGACAGGTGTTTTGAACATCTGCTTCCCCTGATACAGAGTAGACTTTGTAGTGACTTGGAATCACAACATCCATTCTCTAGTCTTGTTGTGGAGACTGTGGAATACCTGCACTGTTAACTTTAGCAGTAATATCTTCAAATTTGAATTTGTCTAAAACAAACAGTTCAGCAGGATTTGCTGGGATTTTTAAGGATGAAAGTTCATTGAACTTTACATTCAGAGTTTCTTCTATTGTCCTGGTCCTGGTGTTAAACACTTTGTAGGCCTTGGCAGTAGAAGAATATCCCAGAAAATACCCACAATCTACTTTGGCTGCAAATTTTGAAATGGAATCTTTAAGATTTTAAATGAAACATAGGCAGCCAAAGATTTTGAAAAATGAGATTAATGGTTTGATTTTGAACAAAATTTCATAAGCAGTCTTTTGATGTCTTGGGTTGATTAAAACTCTGTTTTGAACATAGCAAGTAGTGTTTACAGCTTCTGCCCAGAAGGACAGTGGCAAACCAGAATCTGCTAGCATGGTTCTTACAGCCTCAATGAGGGTTCTATTTTTCCTCTCAACCACCCCATTTTGTTCTGGTGTTCTTGGAATGCTGTACTGCCTCACAATTCCTTTTAACACACAGAAATCATCCAACTCCTTATTTTTAAACTCTGTTCCATTGTCACTTCTAAAGACTTTTACTGGCAAGTCATATTGTTTTTCAACTTTGGTGACAAAGTCCTTCAAGATACCTGCATTCTCATCCTTAGAGTGTAAAAAGTAAGTCCATGTAAACCTAGAAAAATCATCAACTATGACAAGACAAAATCTTTTTCTTCTTAGACTCATGATTTTAACTGGGCCAAACAAGTCCATGTGCAACAATTGAAGACATTGACTTGTTTTGGACTTATCAATGGATTTGTAAGAGCTTTTATGTTGTTTCCCTTTTAAGCAGGAAACACAATGCTCATCACACTTGAATTCTTTTGATGGTAGACCTCTTACAAGGCTTTGTTTGGAGAGTGAGTTGATAGTTTGAAGGTTGGTGTGACCCATTCTCATATGCCACAATTTTGTCTCTTTAGTGGACGCTACAGAAAACAGACAGATATTTGCCATAGGATTGTCCTTCAACATATCAACTACATACACATTGCCACTCCTATGAGCAACAAGTTGTGCTTTGCTCTCAGCAATGATGGTCTCAATCTTTTTCACCTCTTCTGGCCCAATAATCTTACAAGTTTTCTTAGTGAAGAATGAGCCATACCTTTTGTCACTCATTTGTGATACACTAAGAAGATTAAATTTAAGATTATAAATAAGATTGATATTTTCAAACTTGAGTTTCCCAGCTTGAACAGTCCCTGAACCCAACACCTTACCTTTTGAATCATTACCAAAGGATATATCACCCCCTCCATGAGCTAAGAAGTCCAGAAGAAGGGCTCTACATCCTGTCATGTGCATAGAGCCTCCACTGTCTACATACCATAGACTATCTAAGCAAGCAGAAGCTCCCTGCACATCAATAATGGATTAGTTTTGGTGAGTGTCCAAAGCCAAGTTGGCTTTGGATGGGTCCACAGACTTTTCAGCCTCAAGCTTAGGAAGATGATCAGTGGTTTGAACTAGTTTTTGAACCAAGTTCAACAACTGTTGCTGACCATTTGCCAGTGCTTGGATATCAACACTTGGTGCAACAGATGGTTGATCATTTCCTGTCAGATGATAGTAACCATAGGGATTTCTGTTCACTCTTGGTTTTGAAGGCCTCTTGGGTTCTTCATAAACATGTGACAGACTATGACAAGGTGGTTGTCCATATCCTCTTGGGTACTTGTTTGTGGGTGGAGCCTCTGTTACTTGGACATCCCTGGGAGCAGATGTTTCAAGACTTTTGGTAACAGATGTTTGGGCTGGAACATAAGTTTGTTTGGGTTTTCCTTTTGGAGTACTCACCACCTGACTTGCAAGAGTTTTAGCTTTATACTCTTGTATTTTGCATCAAATTTTTTGAGATACAGACACTCTTTGGTTTTGTGATTCTTTTTACCACATATTGAGCATGTGGTCTTAGAATCACATACACGTGTTCCTTTGTTGATATCATATGCTTTTAGAAGAAACCAGTTTTTAGTAACATGATTCTTCTTTTCACAGAAATCACAAAACAAGTGGACACACTTTTCTTTCTTTTTCCCTTTTTCAACCTTCTTTTCAACAGATGTTTGAGCATCTACTGGAAGGTCTTTCAAGGGAATGACCTTTGCCTATGGTGCTTTCTTACCATCAGGAGTTTTAAAATCAACTGGTTTTAAGTTCTCAAGAGTACCACACTCATCAGACCAAGTAGGTTTAAACTCATATTTTTCAAGTTCAGTGAATGATGAGGAACCTTCAAGCTTTTCAAGAATAATTTTCTTGCCATTAGGTTCAGTGATTTTAATCTCTTGACCCTCCAAATTAGTTGGTACTACCTCAACTAACTTTTGTTCTCTTTTGTCAGTGTTTTCAAAAGCTGGGGCAGTGGTTCCAAAACCAAAACCAAACTTCACATGACTTTTGGTTTGTTTGTTGAGGAGCATCTCAAAACCTTTACATGATTCCACCCATTTTTAATATTCAACTTGGGTGGCCTCAAGCTCCTTTTTACAACTCTAATATTTAGTTATCATAATTTGGAGCTCGTTTTTGGTTATAGTTGCTTCATGTTTTAAACTGCTGATTTCATATTCTTTTTCAGTCAATTTTGATTTTAACTCTTTTGAAAGTTTTTCAAATTGAACTTCATCATCTAAAATTTTCTTCCTAAGGTTTTCATTCACCTCTTTAATGTTAGCAAATGCTATTACACATTTGTTTGAACACAAATCTTTTAGGATTTGAGGAGATACCTTAGCAGCAGCCATCAATGCACAATCACACTTGCACTTACAATCATCAGATGCACCCCAGGGGTCTGAGAGATTCACAACCTCTTCTTCAGATTTTTCATCTACAACTACTTCATCAACAATATCATCAGTCACAATATCAGATTCAGTTACCACATCCTCAGATTCAACCTCTTCAACCATAGCCATGAAACAAAAATTTTCTGGTTCATTTTCAGCTTTGGCTACAAGAGCAAAGTTTTCATCTGTTAACTCATCTGGTAGACTGCTCCAATCAACAAAGCTTTGTGTGAAGAAACTCTGTTGACTGGTCTCTGCAGGAGCAGAGGGTGGAGCAGCAGTCATTGGCACATGTGCCTGAGCAACAGGGGTTTGCACATAGTGAATCTGAGGAACAGTGGTTTGGACATACTGGACAGGAACAGTGTTTGAGGACTGTGCAAAATGAGCAGTGCTTTGCACATTTGGTCCAGTAGTATTATGGGAAACCTGATAAGTGTTGGTCTGTGGCCTTTGATTTGGATAGGTAATCATAGGTGTACCATGTTGACTCCTACATTCCCTAGCAAAATGACCAAGTCTATGACATTTATAACACTTAATCTTTGATTTATCCAACCCTACTCTTGACCTGCCAGTCAACCCTGGAAATCTTCTGCCAGTTTTCTTGTAAAAATTGTTAGTTCTTACACTGAGCAAATCCAATTGGTGCATAATGTCCATTTCTTCTAAATTATCAGGGTCAAAGTATTTTAAGTCATCATACTCAAAGGATATGTTATCAGATGCCTGGATATCACCACCACTTGCTGTAAAACCAAAGTTGGGTGAATAAGAATCAGAGTTAAAACCTGAGTTAAAACCTGAAGTTATGTCAATGAAATGATCATAACTCTGATCCTTACTGTTACCAGGCACCTCATCATGACCCAAAAGTGCTGTATTACCAAATACATAATCATCGGACACTTTTCCAGAGTCCTAAAGCTTCTTTTTCTGGTTAAGCTCTCTCTCATAGGTCAAGAGCTTAGCATGAACCTGGGTAAGTGATAGGTCCTTAAATCCAATTGAGTTTCTCATAACTATAGCAATAGTGTCCCATTTGTCTGGTAATGATCTTAAAAACCTATGGTTCAAAGTTGAATTAGGATAAGTTAGACCAACCAGTTTTAGTTCACTAATGAGACCGTTAAACCTCTCAAATTGTTGAGTTAATGACTCTCCCTTTACATGACTGAATGTTTCATATTGTTGGTTAAGTATTTCACGGTTGTTTTCAATAACCTCTTCAGTCCCACCAAATTGTTCTTTCAGTGCATCCCACAACTCCTTTGCACTGTTACAATGTAACAGCCCAGCATAGATATCATTGGGTAGAGCCATGGCCACAATACTGAAGGCCTTAGCATCTAACTCAATTTTCTGAAAATCCTGCTCGGGGTAGTTTTCAAGTTTCTTAGGCTCTTGAACCTTGGGATCTTCGGTACTCGACACCATCGGAACATGTGGTCAGAAGATAACCGACTTCCAGCACCCTGTGTTCTTTTCAGCCAGAACATGGCTCATCCGACGTTGCCAGATATTGTATTCAGATCTGACAAGCATCGGTGGCTTGGTGTTCGTGCCAATGTTATGTGGATCGTGATTGATTGAAGCCATTCTCTGATTGTTTCTAAAACAAAGTCTGTTTATAAACGGTTGAATCGAAAATAAACTATTAATCTATTTTCAATCCGACAAACAAACGATATCAATAATTGTGAGCTAATCTGTTTATATTAAATTGATTGGTTAGATCAAATTTAATTGACCAAGCTCTAATACCCATTCTTAGGATCTGAGTTTGATTGTTTTGATTGTTTAAGTAAATGAATGATGAAAGAAGTAAACTATAAATGGAAAGTGTTGTGGAATGATAAACTATAAATCAAAACAAGAGAATAATTGTTTAAGAATCGAAAGCTTTCATATATGATTGAATGATTACAAACGATTTACAATTACTCCCCCTCAGCCTGATCACTCGTGTAAGTTTGTCTAAGAGAATGTTTTGAGTGATAAATAAAACAGTACATGCACTGTTCTATTTATAGACAATCTAAACTACTGATGACCTAGACTGACGTCACCTAAGAAAGTGACCTCTAACAGAATAACAACATAAAACATCTGATGACACAAATATTGTTACATTGGAAACCTCTGATAAATAAACAGCTAATAAGTAAACCTCTGATGGTCTTGAATCATCTGTTGGAGCCTAAGTGTTGTTGGCTCCAACAGACCTTTAGTCTTCAGTACTTTGATCAGCAGTTGTTCTTCATCATACCTTTGTCAGCAGTTGTTCTCTATCAGACCTTTGTAACAGCAGTTGTTAGGGTACAGCAGATGTTAGAGTCAACAGCCTTTTGGGAGAAGTAATGTTACACCCTCAAAATCCACTTGCGGAGTTTTACCGCGAGGCGCATGACAAACCAGGATCCAAACCAACGATCACAATAAACAAGTCTAAATTAACATATGAAATTTCAAAAACATAGTTTAAATCTCCAGTTACAGCGGAAGCTTATTATTAAACATAATCCAAACGTAAACCAAATTATCCAATATTTGAAAACCATGCATTCCTAACTAGACGCCGTGCAGACGCGTGCGCCCTAGTTCCATTGTGCTACCTTAGCGACCTGAGAAAACATGTAAAAGTTTACGTCAGCACAAAAATGCTGGTGAGTTTATAGGTTTTGAAATCAAAGTACCAAGTTCAACCTGTCCATACTATAACAATTTGCAAACCATAGTACGCTAGCTAGGCGTATGTTTTGTTACATCTACGATTGGAAAACCATTACTAACTCGCAAACCAGATGTTGTGCCCGAATAGTAAACCAGTTCCTGTTTGAGACAATATGCACTCGCCCGGCCCTCCAAGCCGACGAGCGGGGTTGGTCACTCCCAATAGATCTATTCACATTTCCCCGTTGTGCAAACCCGCACATTAATGGTTTCCCACGGGACTTCCAGAGATCGTATAGTAAACCATAGAAAACCCATAGTATGACAGTTGTTACCAAAACATCAGTTTAACACATGTTTTCTCCCCCGAAAAGTGAAACCAGTTAAAAGAGGGGCCGTAAACTCACCTTAAGTTGCGTTACTTCGAAACACGAATAATATCAGCAAGCTATGCTAGTCCCTTAAAGCGGCGACCTAACATATGACAGTTACAAGTACTTAGACTAATAACCCGTAGGTTAGTTAGTCCCTAGATGTCCAGACCATAACCAAGTTCGTTTGAAAACACCGTGACTGTTAAATTAACCCAAAGTACAAGACTCGACATCCCATTGGTGACCCGAGACTCCCCGTGTTATACTTGTACTCACAAACATACAATCATGCAATACACACTTAACATACGTTAAAGTCCAACAAGTTATAGCACGTAGTTCAAGTATCACGTAAATAAGTCCGAACACATGTTACCAAATTATTAGATATGTTACGGGGTTCCTAGCATGTTCCTAGGTGTCAAATCGGGTCCCGAAACGCTATATTACACTTACAGCAGCAGTACAGGCGATTAGGAAAAGTCAACTAGTGATTACGTGGGTCAACAGGCATTTAGGAATGCTAATCGCCTATACTATAGGCGATTAGGGCTATCTCACATGTAATTTATGAGTTTATAGGCGATTACGTCGTAAAGCTTGCAATTCAGGACTTAACTAGCATTTAGGATCGTAAATGCATGAAGTAAAGGGGAATAGGATCCTATTCGCCTATACTATAGGCGATTAGGGCTCCCCTTCAGGCGAATGGGCTCCTAATCGCCTATAGTATAGGGGATTAGGATTCCTATTCGCCTATAGCACAGCTGTTCCGGTTTTTCGCGCGTTTAACACTCCAAATCGAATCCAGAACGTGTGTAAACATCAATTATCAATCAAATAACTATATCAAACATATATCAATCAAAATCCTTCGTTTAACCTTGTTCTATCAGCCCTGCATGCAATCATGTATCCCAAAAACAACACATATAGCATGAATCATCACATTAACATGCATAACCCTAACCCTAATGAACAATTACTCAGATTTCATCAACATGCTATCATTACTAATCTGTAACTACCTTAATATCATGTTACTATTCCTTCTTGAATCATAAAAATCCTATCTTTTAATCATAAACCCACATACAACAATCATAATAGTTAGAATCCAATTAACAACAATTAATAACGAATTTCCAGAATACATTTACGTTTATAAACAGGTCTGGACTATTAGGGATTTAATAAAAACGTTATTAAAGATTGCATGAATGAAAACCACACCTTAGATTTGTAATAGATTGATGTTATAAGCTTGAAATCTTGTGTTTTGATCCAAAATCGTGTTCCAGAGGTTGTGTGAGTGTTGGGATGAGTTGTGGGACGACTAGGGTTAATAATATAAAGTTTAGGAGGTCAAGTATTGTATTTATAGGCGTTTTTAGTCGTCCAGCACCTTATAGGCGATTACGCAGCATTATCAGGCGAATAGGGATCCTATTCGCCCCCAGTATAGGCGAATAGGGCCTATTCGCCCTTCTTGGTTCCCTACTCGCCTACCCTATAGGCGAGTACAATTCCTATTCGCCTATAGGGTCCGGTTCAGCATGTTTTGTGCGTTAAACTCCGTTTTAACATATGTTAACACATTTTCACATACCGACAACTCACATAATGATTGTAAACACATAATACTTGTAAACAAACACATTCACACTCGTTCACCAATTCCCGGGACTCGAGACTTGTATGTTCCCTATGTTCTGACGATTCTACGAATCGTCACCCTTTGTACACTTGGTTAAGGACCGACATCTAATGAGCCTCTAGACTAACATCTAATGATCCGCTATACCAAACTAACAGTTCCCAAACCGTAACACGACTCAACTATCCCAGTTAAGTATAATATACGCGTGACTCGCTAAGGTAGACTTTAATCTAGACAACGTTGTTAATCAGAATTTGTCGGGTGTCACATCATCCCCACGTTAAAAGAATTTTCGTCCCGAAAATTGCACAAGTACCAATAGGAATAACAAAAGAAATAGACAAAAGATAGAAACCAAAAGAGAGATTTACCCGAGTTGACACATCATCCCCACGTTAAAAAGGAATCTCGCCCCGAGATTCATTCAGCAGCAGTGGTAACATATCTCGATTCGAACGCTTCCTTAGGAAAGAGATGAGGATACTTAGACTTCATCTGATCCTCCCGTTCCCAAGTGTACTCTGGTCCTCGGTTCGAGTTCCAGCGAACCTTAACAATGCGAATCTTGCTATGACGTAGGCTACGAATCTTGTAATCAAAAATCTCAACAGGTTCCTCCACAATCCGAAGACGATCATCAACCTTGATCTCCTCCAGTGGAACAATAAGAGACTCGTCAGCCAGACACTTCTTCAGGTTGGACACATGGAAGACGTTATGTACGTTGCCGAGCTCCGTCGGTAAATCAAGACGATATGCCACCGGTCCAATCCGTTCCAGGATTGTAAATGGACCGACATACCGAGGGTTGAGTTTGCCACGCTTCCCAAAGCGTATGATGCCCTTCCATGGTGAAACTTTCAGAAGTACCTTGTCATCAACTTGGAATTCCAATGGTTTGCGACGTTGATCAGCATAACTCTTTTGCCGATCCCGAGCCGCTGCCAACCGGTTACGAATCTGTACGATCTTTTCCGACGTTTCGTACACTAGCTCAGGCCCAGTGAGTTGACTCTCACCCACCTCAGCCCAACAAAGAGGAGACCGGCATTTCCGCCCGTACAGTGCCTCGAACGGAGCTGCCTTGATGCTCGTGTGGTAACTGTTGTTGTATGAGAATTCTACTAACGGTAGGTGAGCTTCCCAACCTTTGCCAAAATCGATCACACATGCCCGCAGCATGTCTTCTAAAGTTTGAATCGTACGTTCACTTTGACCGTCAGTCTGTGGGTGATAAGCTGTACTCATGTCCAGCTGGGTACCCAAAGCTTTGTGCAAAGACTTCCAGAAGTGAGAAGTAAAATGGGAATCACGATCCGAAATAATAGAAACCGGCACCCCGTGCTTAGAAACAACTTCCTTCAGATAAAGACGAGCCAAACGATCCATGGTGTCGGTCTCTTTAATAGCGAGAAAATGAGCTGATTTCGTCAATCGGTCAACAATCACCCATATCTTATCATTCCCGCTCGGTGACTTAGGAAGTTGCGTGACAAAATCCATTGTAATCCGTTCCCATTTCCACTCCGGAATTTCAGATTGTTGCAAGAGACCCGACGGTTTCTGGTATTCCACCTTGACCTTAGCACAGGTCAAGCATTTGCTCACGTATGAGGCTATATCCGACCTCATGTTTGGCCACCAGTAAAGCACCTTCAGATCTTGGTACATCTTATCCGAACCAGGATGAATAGAATACCGGGACTTGTGAGCCTCATCTAGGACAAGCTCCCGAAGTCCCCCGAATAAAGGAACCCATATGCGTTCTGC
The DNA here is from genome assembly GCA_028751855.1 of Ambrosia trifida. Classification (NCBI taxonomy): domain Eukaryota; kingdom Viridiplantae; phylum Streptophyta; class Magnoliopsida; order Asterales; family Asteraceae; genus Ambrosia; species Ambrosia trifida. The sequence continues at coordinate 63,255,327 of CM054125.1, forward strand.
GAAGTAGTGCAGGCCATCAGGCCTTCGCTCGAGGTGCTTGTCAGCACCGTGCATAGTCTCAGCTTTAAGGTTTTCCTCCTTCAAAGCTTCTAACTGGGCAGAACGGAGTTGGTCAGGTAGCGAGGAGTGAATGGTGAGTTGCAACGCCCGAACGCGACGAGGTTTAATCGATCCCTTCCTGCTCAAGGCGTCTGCTACTACATTCGCCTTGCCAGGATGGTACTTAATAGCGCAATCATAGTCATTCAGAAGTTCAATCCAACGGCGTTGTCGTATGTTCAAATGTTGTTGGTCGAAAATATGTTGAAGACTCTTGTGATCGGTGTAGATGGTGCATTTGGTACCGTACAAGTAATGTCTCCAAATTTTCAACGCGAAAACCACTGCACCCAACTCTAAGTCATGGGTGGTGTAGTTCTTCTCGTGCACCTTGAGTTGATGAGAAGCATATGCAATCACTTTCTCGCGTTGCATCAACACGCAACCGAGACCATGAATAGAAGCATCACAGTAAACAACGAAATCATCAGGGCCTTCAGGTAAGGACAAAATAGGAGCAGAACACAGTTTAGACTTCAGTTCTGGAAATGCCGACTCTTGTGGTTCACCCCAGTCGAATTTTCTATCCTTCTGAGTAAGAGTGGTCAGGGGTTGAGCGACCTTCGAGAACCCCTTAATGAATCGACGATAGTAGCCCGCAAGGCCTAGAAATTGCCGCACCTCAGTTGGCGTCTTTGGTGCTCCCCGGTCCTTGATCGCTTCGATCTTAGCTGGATCGACATGAATTCCTAGTTCATTAACCACATGTCCTAGGAACTGAACTTCGCGTAACCAAAAGTCACACTTTGAGAACTTAGCGTAAAGTTGTTCCCGTCGCAAGAGTTCCAAAACCAAACGTAGGTGTTCCTTGTGTTCGGTCTTGTTCTTGGAGTAAATCAGGATGTCATCAATAAACACAATGACGAACTTGTCAAGATATGGTTTGCAAACGCGGTTCATCAAATCCATGAAAACCGCCGGTGCGTTTGTGGGACCGAAAGGCATGACTAAGAATTCGAAATGGCCATAACGTGTACGAAAGGCAGTCTTTGCAACGTCAGCTTCCCTTACGCGCAATTGGTGATAACCGGACCTCAAATCAATCTTAGAGTAGTAGCTAGAACCCTGGAGTTGGTCGAATAGATCATCAATACGTGGAAGAGGATAACGATTCTTGACGGTCAATTTGTTCAATTCTCTATAATCCACGCACAATCGAAAACTTCCATCCTTCTTCTTAACGAACAGAATCGGGGCTCCCCAAGGGGAAGAACTTGGTCTGATGAAACCCTTGTCCAAGAGTTCCTGTAACTGGCTAGACAATTCCTGCATCTCGGGAGGTGCAAGACGGTAGGGGGCCCGAGCAATAGGAGCAGCCCCTGGTACAAGATCAATACCGAACTCAACCTGACGATGGGGAGGAAGACCAGATAAATCATCGGGAAATACATCAGGAAACTCGCGTACAACAGGAATATCGTCGATCTTCTTCTCATCGCTAGAGGAAACAGATAAAAGTGCCAAAACGGCCGAATAACCCTTACGAAGATACTTAAGGGCTTTCATGCTAGAGATGATATTTAGCGGAACACCGCCCTTGATACCGTACACAGAAAGGAATTCTCCATCAGGGAGAGGAATCCGAATAATCTTGTCGTAACAAACGATCTCCGCGCGATACAAAGACAACCAATCCATGCCTACCACAACGTCAAAACTACCCAAAGGTACCGGCATAAGGTCGATGGGGAACGACAAACCCGACAATTCTAGTTGACACTCCCGAAGGATACAAGTAGCTTCAATCTTTTTACCGTCAGCCAACTCAATTATGTACTTAGCCTCTAATGGTACGGGTACTACATCTAGCAGTCGACTAACTTCCATGGATATAAAACTTTTATCGGCACCGGAATCAAATAAAACACTAACAGAGCGATTATTGAGAAGGAACGTACCGGTAACTGTGTCAGGATCCTGTCTAGCCTCAGCGGCTCCAATGACGAAGGCACGTGCATTCCTGCCACCGCCCCCGTTGTTCCCGTTACCGTTATTCCCGCTCTGCTTCAGTTTCGGGCAATCCTTCTTGTACTGCCCAGTCTCCCCACAGTTGTAACATCCCTGTCTTCCCGTAGTTCCTTGAGTAGTAGGAGCCGAGTTAGTAGTTGGGGCCTGGGTCGATGGAAGTGTCGCCCGACAGTCTTTAGCAAAATGCCCCAGTCGCTGACAACGATGACAACGATTACGGTCGCAGTCCCCCTGATGATGACGCCCACACTTGTTGCATTTAGGCCGTTTCCCCGCATAACCACCCTGTTTGTTACCAGAAGAAGATGATCCCCGGTTATCGAATCTCTTACCCTGTTGTGCTGGCACAGATCCTTTCCCCTCATTTTCCCACTTACGCTTGTTATTCTCCGGGGCCTTAACAGTCGAACCCTTAGCAGGCAAAATACCCTCATTCACCTTCAAGTTTGTCATCCTGTGAGCCGATCGGACCACCTCTTAGTATGTAGGATGATTTCCCGCAGCCACCAACCCTGCGATCTCTGGTACTAGCCCCGAGATATAGTGTTCGATCCTCCTGTACTCTGGCACATGCAGATTAGGACATAGTACTGCCAACTCATTACGCCTTACCGTGTATTTTTCAATTTCGGACCCAGTCATCTTGAGGTTCCACACCTCATGCTCTAACTTCTGCACTTCTTCCCTTGGACAGTATTCTCGCTTCAGCAGTTGCACAAAATTTTCCCAAGGCATAGCATACGCCTCCCCTATACCCATATTCTGGGTGATGTTATTCCACCAGGTCAAAGCTACATCCTGGAATAACGCAGCAGCATACTTGACTCGATCCTCTGGGAGACAGTTGCACATCAGAAACACTGACTCCACCTTTTCTAACCACCTGAGCAAGCTCACCGCACCCTCAGTGCCAGAGAATTCCTGGGGCTTACAGTCCCGAAACATCTTGTAGGTACACATGGGTGGGGGTGGGTTAACAGGACCACCTGAAATGAAACGCATGAGAAACCACGAAGAATATAAACAAGGTTCACTAATGAGGCAAAAGTGGATAAATCAACTTACCACCACCATTGTGCCCTAACTGAAAGGCAGCTTGCAGTAAGTTGTTCAGATCTTCCTGTGATAGGTTTACACCTCCACGACCACCACCACCAACGCGACCACCACCACGCCCACCATTGCGACCACCTCCACGTCCTCCTCGTACTCCAGACATGATTCTGACAGAAAGAACGAGAAAATTGAGTTTCGCAGCTAATGGTAACCACTAGCGTTCACAAGATCAAAGCTAGATCCAACTCAGGACTATCCATTCAAACCCAGAGCTCACTAGGGCTTTCATGCATTTCGGTTTATGATTTTGTGTGCACCCAAAATGATAAACCGCTCTACATGGTCCTCCAAGTGTTCTCCTAGTTCAAAGTTCAAATCACCGAACATAGACTCTTAGCTATACACCGTAATACTACGGTAGTTCATGGCAAGTGTTTCTATTGGAGTATGAAAGGGAGATGTCCGAGCCTTGGACAAATCTCAAGAGTACACGATTTACCCCAATATACCACACTGCCTAAAAAGCAAGTAACCCGACATAAGATAGAACGGATGATGTAACATAGGAAGGTCAGATGATTTAGAGACACCCCGACAAGCCCATACGTAATCCACCATAATGTTTAGTACTATGTGATCGTCTAGTGTGTGCGACTCGGCTATAGACTAGACTCTACATGCAGTCCTAGTTCACTATAACCATTGGCTCTGATACCAATCTGTCACACCCTCAAAATCCACTTGCGGAGTTTTACCGCGAGGTGCATGACAAACCAGGATCCAAACCAACGATCACAATAAACAAGTCTAAATTAACATATGAAATTTCAAAAACATAGTTTAAATCTCCAGTTACAGTGGAAGCTTATTATTAAACATAATCCAAACGTAAACCAAATTATCCAATATTTGAAAACCATGCATTCCTAACTAGACGCCGTGCAGACGCGTGCGCCCTAGTTCCATTGTGCTACCTTAGCGACCTGAGAAAACATGTAAAAGTTTACGTCAGCACAAAAATGCTGGTGAGTTTACAGGTTTTGAAATCAAAGTACCAAGTTCAACCTGTCCATACTATAACAATTTGCAAACCAGAGTACGCTAGCTAGGCGTATGTTTTGTTACATCTACGATTGGAAAACCATTACTAACTCGCAAACCAGATGTTGTGCCCGAATAGTAAACCAGTTCCTGTTTGAGACAATATGCACTCGCCCGGCCCTCCAAGCCGACGAGCGGGGTTGGTCACTCCCAATAGATCTATTCACATTTCCCCGTTGTGCAAACCCGCACATTCATGGTTTCCCCCGGGACTTCCAGAGATCGTATAGTAAACCATAGAAAACCCATAGTATGACAGTTGTTACCAAAACATCAGTTTAACACATGTTTTCTCCCCCGAAAAGTGAAACCAGTTAAAAGAGGGGCCGTAAACTCACCTTAAGTTGTGTTACTTCGAAACACGAATAATATCAGCAAGCTATGCTAGTCCCTTAAAGCGGCGACCTAACATATGACAGTTACAAGTACTTAGACTAATAACCCGTAGGTTAGTTAGTCCCTAGATGTCCAGACCATAACCAAGTTCGTTTGAAAACACCGTGACTGTTAAATTAACCCAAAGTACAAGACTCGACATCCCATTGGTGACCCGAGACTCCCCGTGTTATACTTGTACTCACAAACATACAATCAGGCAATACACACTTAACATACGTTAAAGTCCAACAAGTTATAGCACGTAGTTCAAGTATCACGTAAATAAGTCCGAACACATGTTACCAAATTATTAGATATGTTACGGGGTTCCTAGCATGTTCCTAGGTGTCAAATCGGGTCCCGAAACGCTATATTACACTTACAACAGCAGTACAGGCGATTAGGAAAAGTCAACTAGTGATTACGTGGGTCAACAGGCATTTAGGAATGCTAATCGCCTATACTATAGGCGATTAGGGCTATCTCACATGTAATTTATGAGTTTATAGGCGATTACATCGTAAAGCTTGCAATTCAGGACTTAACTAGCATTTAGGATCGTAAATGCATGAAGTAAAGGGGAATAGGATCCTATTCGCCTATACTATAGGCGATTAGGGCTCCCCTTCAGGCGAATGGGCTCCTAATCGCCTATAGTATAGGGGATTAGGATTCCTATTCGCCTATAGCACAGCTGTTCCGGTTTTTCGCGCGTTTAACACTCCAAATCGAATCCAGAACGTGTGTAAACATCAATTATCAATCAAATAACTATATCAAACATATATCAATCAAAATCCTTCGTTTAACCTTGTTCTATCAGCCCTGCATGCAATCATGTATCCCAAAAACAACACATATAGCATGAATCATCACATTAACATGCATAACCCTAACCCTAATGAACAATTACTCAGATTTCATCAACATGCTATCATTACTAATCTGTAACTACCTTAATATCATGTTACTATTCCTTCTTGAATCATAAAAATCCTATCTTTTAATCATAAACCCACATACAACAATCATAATAGTTAGAATCCAATTAACAACAATTAATAACGAATTTCCAGAATACATTTACGTTTATAAACAGGTCTGGACTATTAGGGATTTAATAAAAACGTTATTAAAGATTGCATGAATGAAAACCACACCTTAGATTTGTAATAGATTGATGTTATAGGCTTGAAATCTTGTGTTTTGATCCAAAATCGTGTTCCAGAGGTTGTGTGGGTGTTGGGATGAGTTGTGGGACGACTAGGGTTAATAATATGAAGTTTAGGAAGTCAAGTATTGTATTTATAGGCGTTTTTAGTCGTCCAGCACGTTATAGGCGATTACGCAGCATTATCAGGCGAATAGGGATCCTATTCGCCCCCAGTATAGGCGAATAGGGCCTATTCGCCCTTCTTGGTTCCCTACTCGCCTACCCTATAGGCGAGTACAATTCCTATTCGCCTATAGGGTCCGGTTCAGCATGTTTGGTGCGTTAAACTCCGTTTTAACATATGTTAACACATTTTCACATACCGACAAGTCACATAATGATTGTAAACACATAATACTTGTAAACAAACACATTCACACTCGTTCACCAATTCCCGGGACTCGAGACTTGTATGTTCCCTATGTTCTGACGATTCTACGAATCGTCACCCTTTGTACACTTGGTTAAGGACCGACATCTAATGAGCCTCTAGACTAACATCTAATGATCCTCTATACCAAACTAACAGTTCCCGAACCGTAACACGACTCAACTATCCCAGTTAAGTATAATATACGCGTGACTCGCTAAGGTAGACTTTAATCTAGACAACGTTGTTAATCAGAATTTGCCGGGTGTCACATCATCCCCACGTTAAAAGAATTTTCGTCCCGAAAATTGCACAAGTACCAATAGGAATAACAAAAGAAATAGACAAAAGATAGAAACCAAAAGAGAGATTTACCTGAGTTGTCACAAGTAACGTGTAAATGTTGTTTTTGTTAAGGATCAATATGTAGTATATTTTGGCTTTCCAATCATCTATTCTTCTCCAGGTTAGCAGACCCAACATTATGACTTAGTATAAGAATCTTAGGGATTATTGTGAGGAGTTGTAGAGATCTAATCCTGGAACAACAATCAAAATTGATGTAGAGAGAGTAAAATCCAAGTAGCCCTACAAGGCAGCTTAGAAGAATTTACATTTTTCTAGGTGGTCTGAAGGAAGGGTGGTGGTTATGTGGTAGAGAAATCATGGGTTTAGATGCTTTCCACATGAAGGGACCCTTTCCTGGACAGATTTTAACTGTTGTAGGTGTGGATAGTAACAATGGTATTTATCCAGTGGCTTATGCATTGGTGGAATCAGAAATCATAGAGTCTTGAAGTTGGTTCTTGGTGAACTTGGGAGATGATTTGGATATTGAGCCCAATGATGATTTCACTTTTATAAGTGACAGTCAGAAGGTAACTTTCTTTGTTGTCTCCTTTTTATGGTGTTTCTGCTAAATGCTTCAATGAAATGATCAGTAATTACATTTATTTGACATATGTTGTTATGCAGGGTATCATACCAGCCATCTCTAGGCTATACCCAATGGCAGAACATAGGTTCTGTCTAAGGCATATTCATGATCAATACTACCAAACTGCATGACTGATGTGTTTGGTTTTAGTATTTTAAAAAGATGACAATTTCCCCGGTGCCAAAAACTTGATGTGTCAACTCGAAAACATTGGATTGGGGAAAACAACTGATTTTTACTAAACCTTTTTACAAGTTTTAAATTTATAAATTAAACGATAGTCACTCAGAAACTAAAACCAACATATAGGCAGAGAACCTCACGTCTATAGTATAGCTTTCTAGGGCAAATACCGAGTATCGTATTCCAAAGAACACACTTTCCCTTACTCAACCTTTCATCGAGTAATTGATCGGGGTTACAAAGAGAAAATAAAACGAAGGGGTTCTAAGAAAGATAGTTTTAAAAGGGTTGTGGGTTTGATAAAATAAAAGGAAAAAATAGTAGAGATAGTGGATAGGCACATCTCGGGTCCCTACGTATAAGTAGTTAAATTTATTATTAGAATTAATATTTAAGATTAATTATTTGTGAGGAGGACGAGAGTGAGCTTGAAGTATTGACTCCTTGATAGAGAAACGAGTCCACTACTTAGTAGTATGCTTAACCTCCCAATGCGCGTCCACGCGAAGGTACACCGACTGAGCCCTGCTTGTAGTAGGCTTCCCAAACCACGGTCAAGTCTCTGGTCCTCAAACTCTTCTTTTTCTTGCAATGGAGGCTTGACTTCCGACCTGGAACACCGTACACCTCCCTTATCTTTCGTTTTCCTTGCCGAATGATCTCTTCTTACAGTTAGTCCCGGCGACATTGTATCCCCTAAGTAGGTTAACGATCATGAAGACCAAAGGATCTCTCTTACAATCAGCTCAGGCAACATGTATCCCCAATGGTTAACGGATTCGTACTAACGAGACCTAGATATAGAATTCTTGTTTTATTTATCTTTAAAAGTGGCACTTTAATATTTATTGATCAATTAAACATAAAGTTGGTTTAATGATTGATGACTTAATAAACCCAACCCATAACCTCCCGAGCTGAATGAAACCCTTGACAATGGTGGAACATAATCCTAAAGGTGTGCAATCCGAAGATCACTAGTGCTCCCATAGGGAATCTGCCCTTTGAAAAGAAGATCATTCAATCATCTGGTAAGTATCGGAAATGTGTCACTCAGATCTGGTCCACTTCAGAAGCCATTGCTTAGAACCCGGTTTGGATATCAGAAGCCCGAAGGATCTGTCTCACCACCGGTTTCCTCGCCTTGGATCTAGCTCGGGACTACCAGAAGTTGATTAAACCTCTAGTTAGTTTATTAATTAAGTTAGGGTTGATTAAATTTTATCAAGTTAATCATCATTTGAACCTGTCACAAGATAAATAAACAAGAATTAGAAAGAAGATAACACAACAAATAACTAAAAATAAACTACTAATAATAATAATAATAATAAAAGTCTACAAATCGAAGCGGGTTCGGGAATCATAGAAAGATACAACCATAAGAATGATCAACACATGAACATGGCTGCTCATAGACAAGCCTTCCATCTCCTAGTGCTATGTATCTAAGTAATCCTCACGACCCTCGATGTTTATTGCATATGCTACTCTACGATCCCATGCTTGACCAAGTTAATCAAGGTAGGACGAGCCCTAACCTTGGTGGGTGAGTTGGGATGGCCCTAAGGCCTCCCACTAGTCCCCAAGCTCTCTGCAAGAAGCCTGGAAGTCGATCCAAGATGGCTCAAGACTAGAAGGAATGGGATAGGATGAGATGTCTCAAATGGTGGAGTCAAGTCGACCCAAGATGGCTCAAGCTTGCTATTCACGGGCCGGTCGTGTCGGAACAGCCCGGTTCGTTCACGGGCCGGTCGGGTCGGAACAGTCCGGTTCGTTCACGGGCCGATCGGGTTGGAACAGTCCGGTTCGTTATCGGGCCGGTCGGGTCAGAACAGTCCGGTTCATTAACGGGTCGGTCGGGTCAGAACAGTCCGGTTCGTTCACGGGCCGGTCGGTCGGAACAGTCCGGTTCGTTCACGGGCCGGTCGGGTCGAAACAGTCCGGTTCGTTCACGGGCCGGTCGGGTCGGAACAGTCCGGTTCGTTCACGGGCCGGTAGGGTCGGAACAGTCCGGTTGGTTAACGGGCCGGTCGGGTCGGAACAGTCCGGTTCGTTAACAGGCCGGTCGGGTCGGAACAGTCCGGTTGGTTAACGGGTCGGTCGGGTCGGACCAGTCCGGTTGGTTAACGGGCCGGTCGGGTCGGAACAGTCTGGTTCGTTCACGAGCCGGTCAGGTCGGATCAATCCGGTTGGTTAACGGGCCGGTTAGGTCGGAACAGTCCGGTTCGTTCACGGGCCGGTCGGGTCGAATTAGTTCGGTTGGTTAACGGGCCGGTCAGGTCGGAACAGTCCGGTTCGTTAACAGGCCGGTCGGGTCGGAACAGTCCGGTTCGTTCACGGGCCGATCGGGTCGGAACAGTCCGGTTGGTTACGGGCCGGTCGGGTCGGAACAGTCCGGTTGTTGTTGTTGTTGTTATTAAATCTCACTGTTTGACGGTCACAAGTACAAACTCGAGATCGACAGGTTTAAGGAATGGCTTCCATCTCAATATGACGAATACATTATAGACATTCAAAATGTCCGTGGAAACGGTAACCGTGGGTTTCGATCCGTAGCTGTGGGTTTAGGGTGGAAAGAGGATATGTGGCACTTCATCCGCACACAGCTTAAGGAGGAGATGCACGATAACGTAGACTTGTGGGTTTCGATCCATAGCATGCGTTCTTATCGGTTGCTTTTGTTAACAAAGATCATTTCATCAAGATTGAGTTAGCAGTAGGCGCCCCAACGCCAAAACTGAATAGCACATGGTGTGAGTTTCGATATGAAGAGCGTAACACCCCAACCGATGGCGGAAACATCGAGGTGTCACGTAGTGACGATTGTTCAATAGCACATGGACTAAATTGTAAATATTAATAGCAAACAAACTTTCATTATCCAAAAACGAAATACAAAAGTCTTAATAGAAATCTCAAACATAGATAAATAAATATTCAATCTTTTATTTAATCACTAGGTCCAGCCTGAAGAAACAATAAGCTACTCGGTGATTATTACTAATCTCTGAGGGGTTGCACTTATGTTACTGTATGTACGTTCCTTTACCCAAACCGTTTGGATTACCCGAATGTGTAGATGAGTGAGTGTGTGGTGAGCAAGTGAATGTGAGACACAAAGATGTAAGTGGTTCGGTCGAGTGTGACCTACGTCCACTGTAAAGAGCTGAGAATATTATTACTTTGGAGAGTACAAAGCGTAAGAGTAATTCTAGCCCTAGATACAAGTGATTAATGATCGATCCCTTTGAAGGGAGCTGGAGTCTTTTATTTATAATGAAGGTCGTGGGCTTGAGAAGAAGCCCACGACGAGTCTTGTGATCTTTGGGCCTTGGCTCGGCCCAACAGTCCTTGGTATCTGAAAAAGGCGGGAAAAGGACGTCCACTGTAGATGACGTCAGCGGTGAGTTTACCGGTGGACACGTGGCAGCTTGTGACTGGCCATTGGCGGCATGTTGTTCTGAACCGGCATGGTTGACTTACCTGCCGTCGTCTGACGTGACCTCTAACAGCAGGTAAGCATGCCTGGTCAAAACAGTAGGGGCAGCATGGTGGAAGCATGGACCTAGTCACGTCACTGTTGAACCTCAGTGGTTGTTAGGCAACCGCGGACACGTGTCCTTATCCTGTTGGTGGTGTCAGTGATCCTCTGCAGGTAGATCTTCCTGACTCTTGATCTTCCGTACCTCGTACCTAAGAATGTTACGATGCGAAGCAGTCCGCGCGTTGGCAGACGCGCGCATGTTTTCCACAGGTGTGTAGGGATGTGACCCAAGTCTTTTCCGTCGGAACTGTGCTACGTGACCATTTCCGCGGGTCCTTTGTTAAGCGGGGATAGGGAGGCCGTGTCCGCCTGGATTAGGCTCCCTATCCCTTCAAGTCCCCCTAGTCTAGGGCTTCTCTTGTTCTCGATTCGAGATGAGGTGGAGCGCTAGACTAAATTAAAAATGAGTGGCGGATGATAGCTTATCCGTTCGTGTTGTCTTGTCGTGGGGGAGGCGGAGAACGTCTTTCTCCGCGTTTACGTCAAAGCTCCGCGAGCTATGATGTGTCATGCTTTATCTTTTGGGGGAGAGGGCGGAGAACATCCTTTCCCGCTTTACGTCAAAAGTCCGCGAATTCTGACGGTTCATGCCTTGTCTCTGCCGGGGGGAAGGCGGAGAACGTCTTTGTCCACGTTTACGTCACGCCACATATTTTGTGACACCCGGCATGTTCGGCTTAAACATATTAGTAACATCTAAGTCTACCTTAGCGAGAAACGTTTATAAACAAACTTAACTGGGTTAGTTGAGTCGGGTCAAGTTAGGATTGTCCAGGGTACAATGATCTGGAGGATCATTGGGAGTCATTTTGGTAATACACTAGTACCGGGTTCCGTTGTTGGTGACATTACATGAACTAATTAAGTATATGTGTAGATTATGGGTCGTGTGGTGGATTATATACATAGATGTGTTTAAACGATGTGTAAATGATTATCTATGCCTAAATGTGTTAAATATGGACTAAGGATGCATGCTTATGTGTTAGGATGTGTTAGAATGCGCTAAACACGACAAACTGGAAAACTAGTTTAAAAGAAGTCTTGGTTCGACCACTTCGAGTGGTCGAAGGAGAATAAAAATGTCTGGTTCGACCCATGCAAGTGGGCGAACCAGGGAAGTGGAAATTGAGAAATTTCCTTCGACCAAACAGGGCTCATTCGACCCTGTGAAAGGGGCGAAGGAGCCTACATTCGACCAATGAGTTGGTGCGAAGGAAGACTAGTATAAATACCAACCTTTGTCATTTTTCATCATTTCACAAACCCTAACCGTCCCAAAACGCTCTCAAACGATCTTAAACACTAAGGAAGGAGTTTTTGCTCTTCTTTTTCATAATCTAACCCATCTACAATATCTAAACAAGAATCCAAGGTGTGTTCATAATCCTAAATCTTTTAAAAGCATTTTAATTCGTTTTCATCTAACCCAAATTGTCCAGATCTGTTCTAAGGGTGTTTTTACGATTAAAAACCTTTTAAACATCTTTCTAAATCAAAACATGATCATTTAACATAGGTTTTCATAATGAATAACATGTGTTAGTTGTGTGTTAGGTAGTGTTATGTGTTGTTCACTGATTTGCTGCTATATCTATGATAGAAACATGATATAGGATTGTTGTTAATGATTGGATTATGGTTGTCTAGGGTTAGGATTGGATATATTGATATTTGGGGGTTTTATTGGATTAACACTCGATGCATGAATATTTATGATCAATAGAATGAATGAAAAATATTGGATAATCGACAAACTGAGTATTTTAAGCTAAACATGAATCGATTTCAAAAGTTTCCAAATTGGGTAAATAATTCATGCATGAAAGTGATGTTTCCATAATCTTTACCATTTTGGGAAAGGGCTGAAACGGACGTATTATCGAGGGAAATCGATGGGGTTTTGTAGGGATAAGTTATTCATGCTTGACTGCTGTGTTTGATGATGTTTGGGGTCGTTTTGAATGTGTTTGAAGCGTTTTTAGGAAAAATAATACAACAGGGGCGAACCTGGCCTCCTTCGACCAGTCGATGGTGCGAAGGAGGGATCCAGGGTCGAACCTGGGATTTTTATTGGACGAATGTGAATAAACGGGCGAAGGAAGCATCAAACGGTCGAACGTACTGTAAATGGTGCGAAGGAGACAAAAAGGTGCGAAGGAGACTTAAAACTGACTGGTTCGACCGTTCTGATGCAGAAATGAGATTTTTGATACAAACTAAGTGTTTTATGCTTGAACCTTGTGTTTAATCTATATGTACTTGATTAGTTAGGGTAATGGGTCACCAACGGGATGTCGGGTCGGTCTAGTGTGTCGGTTAAACATTTAAACACGTTTTAAAACATACTTGGTTACGATCTGGACAATCAGGGACTAGATAACCTTATGGTTATTAGTCGGAACACTTATGTGAACATTTTGATAGATCTCCGGTAGAGGGATTATCAAGGGCTAAACATCTTTACTTATATTTGAAGAACGCAACTTAAGGTGAGTTCACAGCCCCACTTTTACTGCTTTAACTTTTGGGGGAGAAAACATGCGCTAAACGGTTTTGGTAACATATGTCATACTATGGTTTTAACTTTATATTGCTATATGATCTTTTGGAAAGTCCCGGGGAAAACCATGAATGTGCGGGTTTTCACAACGGGGGAAATGTGGATAGATCTATTGGGCGTGACCTGCCCCACTCGTCGGCTTGGAGGGCCGGGCGGGTGCATATTGTCTCGAATAGGTACATTGGTATCATGCTGAACATACGGGCTGCTTAAACATGCTGAACATTGCTAAACGTGTCTAGTAATGGTTTCCAATCGTAGTAGTAATGAAACATACGCCTAGCTAGCGTACTTGGTAACATTGATATAGTATGGACATGGTAACACTTTGGTAACATTTTGAACAAACCTGTGAACTCGCCAGCATTATATGTTGACATCTTTTTGGCATGTTTTTCTCAGGTCGCTAAGGTAGCAATGAACGGAACTAGGCGCACGGGTCTGCATTGGCGTCTAGATTTTAGTGCACGTTTTGTAATAAGTGTCTTGGATACTTGGGAACACTGTTTTGTAGAGATTAAATTCTTTAAATGCTTCCGCTTATGAAATTTATGTTTTTGGGTTTACGTACTTCATATAGTGTCGTTTATTGTGATCGTTGACTTGGATCCTGGTTTGTCATGCGCCTCGCGGTAAAACCCCGCAAGTGGTAATTTGAGGGTGTGAGAGATTGGTATCAGAGCCAGGTTATAGTGAACTAGGACTGCATGTAGAGTCTGGTCTATAGCCGAGTTGCACACACTAGACGGTCACATACTTTGGGTCTATTAATGGGATATGTACTAACGTTGTCGGGGTGTCCTTACATCATCATCATGCTTCTCCGTTACATCATCCGTTTTATTTGGGTTCTTACCTACTCTTGTCTTCTTCTTCTGGATTGAAGGAGGAGGGGTTGATTTGTTGGTTCTAGCACACACATGCCTTATTACACTTGCACCTATTGCCACATAGGCGACAATGTTCGGTGACTGAGGTCTAGATTAGGGGTACATTTGGAGGACCATGTAGAGCAGTTTATCATTCCGGGTGCACACGAAATAATAAACTGGAATGCATGAAAATCCTGATGGACTTCGAGTTTGGATGTATAGTCCTGAATTTGTCCCTAGGTTAACTCTTGTAAGTTTCTAGTGGTTGACACTGGGAGTGAATCTGAATCTCTCGATTTCTTGGTTTGTTAGATCATGTCTGGTGCTCGCGGTGGTGGACGTCGTGGTGGAGGCGGTGGCCGTGCTGGCGGCGGTGGTCGTGCCGGAGGCGGTGGTCGTGGGAACATCAACATGACCCAGGCTGAGCTGAACAACTTGCTCTAGCAGCAAGTGAACATGGCTATGGCTAATTTTCAGGCCGGGATTAATGCCATGGGTGGTGAGTTGATTTCTGTCGACCTTGCCTCATTTTTGGGTTTCGTGTCCTTTCATTTGTGTTTTACTCGTGTACCGTGTTACAGGTGTTGGTGCCAATCCACCCCCACCTCAGTGCTCTTATAAGAAGTTTAGGGACTGTCAGCCCCATAACTTCGCTGGAACTGAGGGAGCGGTGGGACTGCTCCGATGGCTGGAGAAGGTGGAATCTGTGTTTGTCATGTGTAACTGTCCTGCTGGGGACCGAGTGAAGTATGCTACTGCGACATTTGAGGGGCCTGCATTGTCGTAGTGGAATGCTACTACTCAGAACGTAGGATTGGGAGAAGCTATCGCTATGCCTTGGGCGGAGTTTGTGCAGCTTTTGAGAGGTGAGTATTGTCCAAGGGAGGAGATACAAAAGTTGGAGCATGAGGTCTGGAGTTTCAAGATGGTTGGGTCGGAGATTGAGGAGTACACTGTGAGGAGGAACGAGCTGGCGGTGTTGTGTCCCGATTTACACACACCCGAGTACAGGAGGATCGAGCACTATGTGTCTGGATTAGTGCCCGAGATTTCTAGGTTGGTGGCTGCTGGGAATCTTCCCACTATTGCTGAAGTTGTCCGATCAGCTCATCGGATGACTAACCTGAAGGTGGCGGAAGGCGTTTTGCCACCCAAGGGTGCTGCTGTGAAGACTGCTGAGGGAAACAAGAGGAAGTGGGAGAGTGTGGGGAAGAGTGTAGTGCCAGCTCAGCCGGCAAAGAAGTTTGATACATCTGGGTCTTCTTCTGGGTCGAAGACGGGTGGGTATGTTGGGAAGCATCCCAAGTGCAACAAGTGTGGTTTTCATCATTCGGGGAGTTGTGATAGAGCTCGTTGTCATCGGTGCCATCTGTTGGGGCACCATGCTAAGGATTGCAAGGTGGCGCTCACCCCAACTCAGACTCCTGCGGCTGCTCCTGCTCCTACTGCTCAGGGGACTCAGGGGAGGCAGGGGTGTTATAACTGTGGCGACACGGGACATTTCAAGCGTGATTGTCCCAAACTGAAGCAGGGCGATAATGGGAGGGGCGGGAACGGTAACGGGAACAATGGCGGCGGAGGCAGGACTGCACGTGCTTTCGTCATTGGATCTGCAGAGGCTAGGCAGGATCCAGACACAGTTACCGGTACGTTCCTTCTTAATGATCGCTATGTTTCTGTCTTGTTTGATTCTGGTGCCGATAAGAGTTTCGTATCTTTGGATATTAGTCAATTGCTAGATATAGTACCCACACCTTTAGAGGCTAAGTACTTAATAGAATTGGCTGATGGTAAGAAAATCGAAGCGACACACACCCTTAGGAAATGTCGCTTGGAACTGTCGGGTTTGTCTTTCCCCATTGACCTTATGCCGGTACCTCTGGGTAGTTTTGATGTCGTGGTTGGCATGGATTGGTTATCGTTGTATCGCGCGGAGATCGATTGTTTTGACAAGGTTATTCGGATCCCTCTCCCTGATGGAGAGATTCTTTCGATTCGTGGCGAGAAAAGCGGTGCTCCGCTGAGTATCATTTCTAGCATGAAAGCCCGTAAGTATCTTCGGAAGGGCTGTTCGGCCATTCTGGCACTTGTTAACGTTTCTTCTGACGATGAGAAGAAGATCGAGGATATTCCGGTGGTTCGTGACTTTTCTGATGTGTTTCCTGATGATTTACCTGGTCTTCCTCCCCATCGTCAGGTTGAGTTTGGTATTGATCTCACTCCGGGCGCAGCTCCTATTGCCCGAGCTCCATATCGTCTTGCACCTCCCGAGATGCAAGAGTTGTCCAGCCAGTTACAGGAACTCTTGCAAAAGGGTTTCATTCGACCGAGTTCTTCCCCGTGGGGAGCTCCTATCTTGTTTGTGAAGAAGAAGGACGGAAGTCTTCGTATGTGTATTGATTATCGTGAGCTGAACAAAGTGACCATCAAGAATCGTTATCCTCTTCCTCGCATTGATGATCTCTTTGACCAGCTTCAGGGCTCCAGTTATTATTCGAAGATTGATTTGCGGTCCGGATATCACCAGTTGCGCGTCAGGGAAGCTGACATTCAGAAGACTGCTTTTCGCACTCGTTATGGCCATTTTGAGTTCTTGGTCATGCCTTTTGGTCTCACTAACGCACCGGCGGTGTTCATGGATTTGATGATCCGCGTTTGCAAGCCTTACCTTGATAAGTCCGTCATCGTATTTATTGACGACATTCTGATCTATTCCAAGAACAAGGCGGATCATGAGGAACACCTGCGGTTGGTCTTGGAACTTTTGAGACAAGAGCAGTTGTATGCTAAGTTCTCGAAGTGTGATTTTTGGTTGCGTGAAGTTCAATTCCTAGGACATGTGGTGAATGAACTGGGAATTCATGTCGATCCGGCTAAGATCGAAGCTATTAAAGACTGGGAAGCACCAAAAACGCCATCTGAGGTGCGGCAATTCCTAGGTCTTGCGGGTTATTATCGTCGTTTCATCGAGGGATTTTCGAAGATCGCTCAACCCCTCACTGCTCTTACCCAGAAGGATCGAAAGTTCGACTGGGATGAACCACAAGAATCAGCATTTCAAATGCTGAAGCTTAAACTTTGCTCTGCACCTATTTTATCCTTGCCGGAAGGCACTGATGATTTCGTTGTGTACTGTGATGCTTCCATTCGTGGTCTCGGTTGCGTGTTGATGCAGCGCGGGAAGGTTATTGCTTATGCTTCTCGGCAACTCAAAGTTCATGAGAAGAACTACACTACTCATGACTTGGAACTGGGTGCGGTAGTCTTTGCGTTGAAAATCTGGAGACATTACTTGTACGGTACCAAGTGTGAAGTATATACCGATCACAAGAGTCTTCAGCATATTTTCGACCAGAAGGTGTTGAACATGCGGCAGCGTCGCTGGGTTGAACTCCTGAACGATTATGACTGTGCCATCAAATACCATCCTGGCAAGGCGAACGTTGTGGCGGACGCCTTGAGCAGGAAGGAGTCTGCGAACCCTCGCCGTGTTCGAGCCTTACAGCTCACCATTCATTCGTCGTTGCCTTACCGGATCCGTTCTGCACAGTTAGAAGCCTTGAAGGAGGAAAACCTTAAGGCTGAGACTATGCACAGTGCTGACAAACATCTTGAGCTCAGGACTGATGGCTTACACTATTTTGCGGGACGTGTTTGGGTCCCATTGTTCGGCGGATTGCGCGAGCTTGTTCTGGATGAAGCTCACAAGTCCCGATATTCTATTCACCCTGGCTCCGATAAAATGTATCAGGATTTGAAGATACTTTATTGGTGGCCGAACATGAAAGCTGACATAGCTTCTTATGTCAGCAAATGTTTGACTTGTGCTAAAGTCAAGTTGGAGTATCAGAGGCCGTCTGGTCTCCTGCAACAACCAGAGGTTCCAGAATGGAAGTGGGAACGAATCACGATGGATTTTGTCACCAAGCTGCCAAGGTCACCTAGTGGTTATGATATGATTTGGGTGATTGTTGACCGGCTGACAAAATCGGCACGTTTTATACCTATTAAGGAGACCGATGGACTCGAGCGGTTAGCTCGACTTTACCTTAAGGAGGTGGTTGCTCGGCACGGAGTGCCTGTTTCTATTATCTCTGATCGTGATTCTCGTTTCGCTTCGCGTTTCTGGAAGGCTCTGCACAAGGCTTTGGGTACTCAGTTGGATATGAGTACGGCTTATCATCCGCAAACTGATGGACAGAGTGAGCGGACGATTCAAACCTTGGAAGACATGCTTCGGGCATGTGTTATCGATTTTGGTAAAAGTTGGGAGATCCATCTGCCGTTAGTGGAGTTCTCCTACAACAACAGCTATCACTCTAGCATCAAGGCAGCTCCGTTCGAGGCTCTTTACGGACGGAAATGTCGATCACCACTTTGTTGGGCCGAGGTGGGCGAGAGCCAGCTCACTGGTCCGGAACTCGTGTACGAAACTTCGGAGAAAATCGTACAGATCCGTCAACGTTTGGCTGCTGCACGGGATCGTCAGAAGAGCTATGCTGATCGCCGTCGAAAACCTTTAGAGTTCCAGGTTGGGGACAAGGTACTTCTGAAAGTTTCACCATGGAAGGGCGTCATACGCTTTGGAAAGCGTGGCAAGCTTAACCCTCGTTATGTCGGACCGTTCGCAATCCTGGATCGGATTGGACCGGTGGCATATAGACTTGACTTACCGGCAGAGCTCGGTAGTGTACACAACGTCTTCCATGTGTCTAACTTGAAGAAGTGTTTGGCTGATGAATCTCTCATTGTACCACTGGAAGAGATCAAGGTTGATGATCGTCTTCGCATTGTGGAGGAACCTGTCGAGATCCTCGACTACAAGATTCGTAGCCTTCGTCGGAGTAAAATCCGCATCGTTAAAGTCCGTTGGAACTCGAACCGTGGACCTGAGTTCACATGGGAACGAGAGGATCAGATGAAATCTAAGTATCCCCATCTCTTTCCGAAGCGCGCGTTTGAATCGAGGCATGTTACTGCTGAAGCGGAATGAATCTCGGGTCGAGATTCCTTTCAACGTGGGGATGATGTGACGTCCGGTAAGTTTCTTTTTGTTCTGTTCTTTTCGTTTCTTTCCTGTTGGGCTTTGCGCAATTTTCGGGACGAAAATTCTTTCAACGTGGGGATGATGTGACACCCGGCATGTTCGGCTTAAACATATTAGTAACATCTAAGTCTACCTTAGCGAGAAACGTTTATAAACAAACTTAACTGGGTTAGTTGAGTCGGGTCAAGTTAGGATTGTCCAGGGTACAATGATCTGGAGGATCATTGGGAGTCATTTTGGTAATACACTAGTACCGGGTTCCGTTGTTGGTGACATTACATGAACTAATTAAGTATATGTGTAGATTATGGGTCGTGTGGTGGATTATATACATAGATGTGTTTAAACGATGTGTAAATGATTATCTATGCCTAAATGTGTTAAATATGGACTAAGGATGCATGCTTATGTGTTAGGATGTGTTAGAATGCGCTAAACACGACAAACTGGAAAACTAGTTTAAAAGAAGTCTTGGTTCGACCACTTCGAGTGGTCGAAGGAGAATAAAAATGTCTGGTTCGACCCATGCAAGTGGGCGAACCAGGGAAGTGGAAATTGAGAAATTTCCTTCGACCAAACAGGGCTCATTCGACCCTGTGAAAGGGGCGAAGGAGCCTACATTCGACCAATGAGTTGGTGCGAAGGAAGACTAGTATAAATACCAACCTTTGTCATTTTTCATCATTTCACAAACCCTAACCGTCCCAAAACGCTCTCAAACGATCTTAAACACTAAGGAAGGAGTTTTTGCTCAACTTTTTCATAATCTAACCCATCTACAACATCTAAACAAGAATCCAAGGTGTGTTCATAATCCTAAATCTTTTAAAAGCATTTTAATTCATTTTCATCTAACCCAAATTGTCCAGATCTGTTCTAAGGGTGTTTTTATGATTAAAAACCTTTTAAACATCTTTCTAAATCAAAACATGATCATTTAACATAGGTTTTCATAATGAATAACATGTGTTAGTTGTGTGTTATGTAGTGTTATGTGTTGTTCACTGATTTGCTGTTATATCTATGATAGAAACATGATATAGGATTGTTGTTAATGATTGGATTATGGTTGTCTAGGGTTAGGATTGGATATATTGATATTTGGGGGTTTTATTGGATTAACACTCGATGCATGAATATTTATGATCAATAGAATGAATGAAAAAGATTGGATAATCGACAAACTGAGTATTTTAAGCTAAACATGAATCGATTTCAAAAGTTTCCAAATTGGGTAAATAATTCATGCATGAAAGTGATGTTTCCATAATCTTTACCATTTTGGGAAAGGGCTGAAACGGACGTATTATCGAGGGAAATCGATGGGGTTTTGTAGGGATAAGTTATTCATGCTTGACTGCTGTGTTTGATGATGTTTCGGGTCGTTTTGAATGTGTTTGAAGCATTTTTAGGAAAAATAATACAACAGGGGCGAACCTGGCCTCCTTCGACCAGTCGATGGTGCGAAGGAGGGATCCAGGGTCGAACCTGGGATTTTTATTGGACGAATGTGAATAAACGGGCGAAGGAAGCATCAAACGGTCGAACGTACTGTAAATGGTGCGAAGGAGACAAAAAGGTGCGAAGGAGACTTAAAACTGACTGGTTCGACCGTTCTGATGCAGAAATGAGATTTTTGATACAAACTAAGTGTTTTATGCTTGAACCTTGTGTTTAATCTATATGTACTTGATTAGTTAGGGTAATGGGTCACCAACGGGATGTCGGGTCGGTCTAGTGTGTCGGTTAAACATTTAAACACGTTTTAAAACATACTTGGTTACGATCTGGACAATCAGGGACTAGATAACCTTATGGTTATTAGTCGGAACACTTATGTGAACATTTTGATAGATCTCCGGTAGAGGGATTATCAAGGGCTAAACATCTTTACTTATATTTGAAGAACGCAACTTAAGGTGAGTTCACGGCCCCACTTTTACTGCTTTAACTTTTGGGGGAGAAAACATGCGCTAAACGGTTTTGGTAACATATGTCATACTATGGTTTTAACTTTATATTTCTATACGATCTTTTGAAAAGTCCCGGGGAAAACCATGAATGTGCGGGTTTGCACAACGGGGGAAATGTGGATAGATCTATTGGGCGTGACCTGCCCCACTCGTCGGCTTGGAGGGCCGGGCGGGTGCATATTGTCTCGAATAGGTACATTGGTATCATGCTGAACATACGGGCTGCTTAAACATGCTGAACATTGCTAAACGTGTCTAGTAATGGTTTCCAATCGTAGTAGTAATGAAACATACGCCTAGCTAGCGTACTTGGTAACATTGATATAGTATGGACATGGTAACACTTTGGTAACATTTTGAACAAACCTGTGAACTCGCCAGCATTATATGTTGACATCTTTTTGGCATGTTTTTCTCAGGTCGCTAAGGTAGCAATGAACGGAACTAGGCGCACGGGTCTGCATTGGCGTCTAGATTTTAGTGCACGTTTTGTAATAAGTGTCTTGGATACTTGGGAACACTGTTTTGTAGAGATTAAATTCTTTAAATGCTTCCGCTTATGAAATTTATGTTTTTGGGTTTACGTACTTCATATAGTGTCGTTTATTGTGATCGTTGACTTGGATCCTGGTTTGTCATGCGCCTCGCGGTAAAACCCCGCAAGTGGTAATTTGAGGGTGTGACATATTTGTTATAAATGCGTTCCCATTCTTGGAGTAAATGCTGGGTGATGCATTTACTCTGTCGTCAATCATTTGAATTTATGGCGCCTGGAATTCGAATGTGGATAACGTTGTGGGGAAGTTTAGCAGACGTGTCAGACAGCTGTCTGACATGCTGTCTGCTTTATGTCTCCCCAGACGTTTGCAGGAGGCTTTTTGTCTGGTGTCAGACGCGTGGTGGTCACGCGCGTCTATTGATTAAACAAGTGATCAGGGTAGTGCCACGTGTCTTGTCTCACGTGTCTCATGTCAGGCACGTGGGGGGAGCACGCGTTTGATTATGTGAGATGGTGAGGTTTGCTGACACGTGTCCAGCAAGTGAACGGTTGCCAGCTCTGGCCGATGCCCACGCGCCGCTGTGAGCCGTTCGATGATGCCAACGCCACGTGTCATCATCTCCTTCTGCCAGATGAAAAGGCACGACTGTTTGTATTTTCGTGGTGGGGCCCATTGCCATAAATGCAATGGGTATATATATGTGTGGAGGCTTTTGAGGAACGGTTACACTTTCAAATTTCTCCCAAAGCCTCCCCAATTTCTTGATCAATCTTCATCCTTTCCATCCATTCCCTTGAAGTTTCCGAGCAATCTTCAAGTTTCTCGGCTAGTTTTCCGGTGACGAGTGAAGATTTCCTTGAAACTTCATCAAGTTAGTTTCTTTTCATATCCTTCTAATCTCCCTCCGCCCTTTTCCTTCGCCGGCTCATCTTCTCCGCCTAAACCTCCTACTCCCTAACCCCTTTCCTCCGCCTTCCAATCTCCCTCCGCCCTTTTCCGTCCCATCTACCTCCCTCCGATATTCTCTGTTCAGCCGCCCCTCCTTCTCTGTTTCTGCCATCTCCTAACGGTTCTGTTTTTTTTTTTTCAAAAATCTCTGAACACTATTCGTCCCTTCCGTCCCCATTCGACCCTCTATAAACCTTATTCGACCTGTTTCATTTCCTTTCGACCCCTTTCAAGGTTCCTTCGACCCTTTGACCTTGTTATTTATCACTTTCGACCCCTTTTTAATCTAAATTTAACTTATCTTGGAGTGGTAAACTGGCTTGAGTGCTCTTTTATAATAGCATCTATTTTAATTAACGTTTCCAAGTTCTAAGTTTGTGTACCTTATGATAATAATAATAATAATAATAAAATACTATAATTATTGTGACCTTTTTGTTTCCCACCTGTTTCTCTTTTTTTTCCCTATAATAATAATAATAATATAGTATGATGGCAGAATAGGTTTGTTGCGGTTAACGGGTAGGAGGTGAGCAATTGTTAGTTGCTCCCCCTCTACTTTTCTGTTGTCTGCCTGGAGTTTTAAGTCTTTGTTTTTCTTGTTTATATTGCCCCATCTCGCCTCGAGTAGGGGTCCTTTAGGTTTTTCTTGCTTTTTATTTGGGTTGGTTTGGATATGTTTATGGCTCCAAAAAAAAGAGATCGGATTGGTAAACTAGGAGGTTCTGGCCCTGGCTCAAGTAGTGGGCTTACAGCATGCCCCTTCAGGCATTTTCATGAGTGTAAAGATGGTAAACCGGGGTCTTCGGGGTTTTTCCGCCTTCTCGAACACATGCAGAGTCTGCATTTCAAGACAGAAAATCGGAAGGCGTCCTTGAGAGATGCAATATCTCAGGACTTGGACCTTTTTATGAATGTCGGGGGCGCCCTTCAAGATGGGGCCAAATGGCTATGTGGGAGGTGCATGGTGATGCATGCTCTTAGCAAAAGGTGTAATCACGGTGCTGATAATGTCTTCTCTTTCTCTGTGAATACAGGGGAGGTGGATGATTTCATTGTTGGGATTCAGAAACCTCGTTATGTGACCGTTGATATGGAACCGGGTCCTTCAGAGGGGGTTGTTGGGGACGTATTACTCCTAGAAAAGGTTTTCTCTCTACCCATTCAAACTGTCAAGAGCATTCCCCCTAGCTGTCGATTGGCGTTTGCCCAAGTTTTGACAGGTGCCTTACGCAAGGTGGTAGCCTCTCCAGGGTCTGTAGAAAGTTGGGTCAAATTGCTTTTATTGCTGAGGTGTACCCTGCGGGTGGTCAAACCGACCACTAGGCAGGAGCGGAGGTCTGGGAATAGGAAATCATTGCAGTGTAGTAGCATCCTGCAAGCGCTTTCCGTGTGGAAAGACGGTTCAGGCTTTGCAGATTTGGTTTCTTCCCTTTTTGATAGCGAGAGGGAAGGTGTTTTCTTTACCCAGGATGTAAGGGGGATTGAGCCTTCTGAAAAGAGCCCCAATGTCAAGTAATGTCTAAGAAAAGTTAGGGACGGTCACTTCACAGCTACTGTCAAGGTGTTGTGTTCCAGTGGTGTTGCTCCTTTTGGGGACGCCACCATGAAAGCCCTTATTGACAAACATCCGGTGATGCCTCCTCCATCCTTACCCGCCAACTCTGACGTCATGCCCGCCCTTATTGTGGATATGGATTGTGTGCTTGGATGTCTCCGATCTTTCCCTAAAGGGACTTCCTGTGGGAGGGATGGTCTGCGGGCCCAACATTTGCTAGACGCTCTTACTGGAGAAGGGTCAGTGACTTCCACGGGGTTGCTCTCAGTTATTACAGAAGTCGTCAACCTTTGGCTAGGGGGTTTGTGCCCAAGGGTTCTAGCTGAATTCATTTCTTCGGCCCCCTTACCCCTTTATTGAAACCTGATAACGGGATTCGGCCCATTGCAGTAGGGGCCATTTGGCGCAGATTAGTTTCTAAAGTGGCTATGAGGAAGGTCGGGAAGGAAATGGCTAAGTACCTTGGGGACTTTCAATTTGGGGTGGGAACTCCCAATGGGGCGGAGGCAGTGCTTCACAGCGCGAACAGGTTCCTAAGTTCCTTCCATGCGGATGGGTCTTTGGCTATGCTCACGGTGGATTTTTCGAACGCGTTTAATATGATCGACCGCACTGCCCTTCTTCAAGAGGTTCATCAACATTGCCCGTCTATTTATCCATGGGTCCAGTTCTTATATGCCCAGCCAGCTAGGTTGTATGTTGGTAATGATTGTATAGGGGCTACTACGGGGGTTCAGCAGGGGGACCCTTTAGGTCCCCTCCTTTTCGCCCTTGCTTTACACCCTATGGTTCTCAGGGTACAAGAAAATTGTAAACTCCCATTTCATGCGTGGTACCTAGACGATGGGACGATTATTGGTGATGCCACCGAAGTTGCTAAAGCCTTAGACATTATCCGGCTGGAGGGGCCATCCTTAGGGCTTCAGCTTAATATTAAGAAAACAGAGGTTTTTTGGCCGTCTTGTAATGGGTTGAAACTTCGGGACGGGCTTTTTCCCAATGGGATTGGTAGGCCAGAAAAGGGGGTGAAGCTCCTCGGAGGGGCCGTTAGCCGTGACTCTTATTTTATCCGCGAATTGGCAAGGCGAGGAGCATCGCGCGCGGTTGAACTTATGAAACTCTTGCCTTGCCTTAGGGATCCCCAGAGTGAACTCCTCTTGCTCAGGTCTTGTATGGGGGTTGCTAAGTTGCTTTTCGGGTTACGGACCTGCCAACCCCCCATGATGGATGAAGCAGTGTCATGGTTTGACAAAGGTCTAAGGGAAGCCATTGAAGACATAGTGGTATGTGGGGGGGCCTTTCTTTGGTGACCTACAATGGCGGATGGCGTCTTTGCCGATGCGTATGGGAGGATTAGGGCTCCTCTCCACGAAAGATGTCGGGATGTATGCGTTTGTGGCGTCGCGAGCTCAATCATGGAACCTTCAAGGCCACATCCTACGAAATAGCGGGGTTGTCGGCGCAGACTTGGACTACCTGCAAGCCCTCGAAAAGCTAAATGACTATCTCCCAGGTTTTGATATTGGTGGTTTTTCTAGCAAGGACACCGCCCCCCAAAGCCTCAGAAAACTTTGGCGAATGCCCTTTTTGGAAAAATCGCTCATAGCCTGGGTGAAGTTTTTGGTCTGTCCCCCCGGCAGAGGGCAGTTATTGAATGCTTGCAAAGCCCCCATGCCCAAGATTTCCTGACTGTTATCCCGATCGAAGGTCTAGGCCAAAGCATGTCCACTATTGAATACAGGTCCATTCTTAAATATCGTTTGATGATCCCCATGTACAAGGAGGATGAAACCTGTCGGATTTGCCGTAAGGCCTGCTTAGATGAATACGGGGAACATGCGGTTCATTGTAAGGAGTTACCCGGTTTCAAATATCGGCATGATTGAGTTCGAGATATTTTGTGGGACATTTTAAGACGGGCTGGGATCTCAGCCAAGAAGGAGGCCCCTGTGAACTTCCTCTCGGATCCAGCAAAAGGGAGATCCACCCTACGACCAGCAGATCTCCTTGTCTTTGGGTGGGCAGGGGGGAAGCATGCTTGTGTTGACTTGACAGGTGTATCTCCTCTAGTTGGGTTGAGGGATAGTGGCTTTGTAGCAGGGCAAGCGGTGCGGAAAGCAGAGGCAAAGAAGGTAGGAAAACATGCAAAAGCTTGTGAGGAGAACCAACATGTTTTTGTACCCTTGGCTTTTGATACTTTTGGCTCATTGGCACCGGAGGCTACCCGTTTCCCGACCAGGGTCCAACGGGTTATTCATAGTAGTGTCTCGGCTCCGGGTGGGCAGGGTTACGTTTTTAGTAGATTAGGATTTGCTATTCAGAAAGGGGTGGCGCCACAGCTTGTTGCCCGCCTACCCGCTATCTTGATATAATTTTCTTAATCGTGGAATAAAAGAATTTCTATTGTTTGGTAAAAAAAAAAAAATCCTTCTTTCTTCCATTTTGGTTGAAATGTCTGATCTTTCGACCAATCTCTCTTCCACTGGTGAGGCTCACCGTGATGAGTCGAAGGCTAGTAGTCAGGAGATAGAGCCTGACAGCCCGGAGATCAAGGTGAAGGAGAGGAAGTTGGCCACCAACACTCCCTGCAAATGGACGGCCACCGCCTTCAACGTCTTCTGTGCCGATCACGGCATTCTG
The DNA here is from genome assembly GCA_028751855.1 of Ambrosia trifida. Classification (NCBI taxonomy): domain Eukaryota; kingdom Viridiplantae; phylum Streptophyta; class Magnoliopsida; order Asterales; family Asteraceae; genus Ambrosia; species Ambrosia trifida. The sequence continues at coordinate 63,282,280 of CM054125.1, forward strand.
TCAGAATGGGAGCCGGAGTTACCTGCCCCGGGGAAGACTATTCTGACCGCTCCGAAGGGCAAACTTGCTTTTTATGAGGCCCATTTCTCTAAGTGTGGGTTTCGTCTGCCTTGCACCCGCTTCCAGTTGGACACCCTGATAGAATAAGGGGTGGCGGTGTCCCAAGTGAGCGGGTTTGGGATGCTCCGGTTGGGGCACTTTGAGAACCAGTGCTGTGCGCTGGATATTGAACCGACCATTGATCGGTTCAATGTATTCTATTTCATGGCTCGTGATGGTTCATGGTTTACGTTCAAGCCGCGGCCTAAGGTGCCTGTTATAGTTACCGAGGTTCCAAAATCGCTTCATGGGTGGAAAGACAAGTTCTTCTACCTGAAGAAGGGCGTTATTCCGGTGGCGATGCCCTGGAAAGTGGTGACGTCCAGGGAGCGGGTGCCTGACCGCGAGGTGATGCGGGGTTATAAAGATGAAGCTTGGTTCATCGCCCTTACAACTTACAAGACCAAGCTGGAGTTGAAGGGTCTGTTCGAGGGCACCTTCAACCTTCTGGGGACTAGCCACACCGGCATCCGTGAGGGAAAAGAGCCGTACATCCCCCAAGAAGGTATAATCTAGCGCTGTTAATTCCTTTGGTAACTTCAACTCTTGCTAACTTGTTTATGTAATGCGCAGGTGTGTCCAAGTTTGATATCTTTGAGTCTCGCGGGACTCTGAAGTTGAAGTGGAGGCGGGTACCTGAGGGGCAGGTTTCCTTCTTGCAAGAGTTCGTTGGGCGATTCTATTATCCTAACTTGGATAATCCGCCCAACCACCATTATGCCACTCGTAAGTCCTGTGACCCCTGTTCCGCATTTCTGAATGAGGTGTCGCCCTTGGCGCGACATTCTCAAGGGCGCATGAAGCATGCCCCGCGTAGGCACTGCAATGCAGTTGAGCCAGTGTCCGATGTTTCTGACACAGGGTCCTCGGATACAGGCGGAGAATATGTGAAGAACCGGCACAAACGGAAGGATGGGCCCGCCTCTGAGGACGAAGACGACGCTGGTGAGTTTAACTTGAAGACTCGCAAGAGGGCCCGGCGCGAAGCGGGTGCCAGCGGAGGTGGTAGGACAAGCGCGACTGTCGGACCTTCCGCCGGAGTTGGAGCTACGGGGGACAAGGGCAGGTCCCCTGTTCAAACTGCACCATCACAGGGGCCTGACGCCCCTATGTTTTCTTTTGACATAGGCGCACCACCTACGCGTCAGCCGCTTCTTCAAAAGATGGTGAAGAAGATTCCTGGTAAGTGTTTGTTGTTTTTAAACTTACCATTTTCTTCTGCTTGTGCCTAACTGTTTGCCTTGCAGGCGCATCTGCCAAGGTGACTAGCCCTTCTCCTCCGCCTATCCCAACTGTTGAGGAGATAGCGGAGGCAAAAAAGAAGAGAGAGGATGAGCGCCTTCGTATGGAGGCGGTGGCTGCGTTGAAGACCCGGGCCGATGAAGCCGCTAAGGCTGAGGCCCTTTTGAAAGCTAGGGCCGTTGAAGCTGCGAAGGCTGAGGCGGCGAAAAGGGCAGCCGCTGATGAGGCTGCCAGAAAGGCTGAGGCGGCTAAGGAAGCGGCTACCGCCGATGCCGCTAGGCAGGCTGAGGCCTTGGAGCGGCGGAGTCTTTCCTCGGAGAAAGAAACTGAGGCTAAACGAAAGGCCGATGAAGTTTCCAGTTCTTGTGTTACACCCCCAGCGGGAGGCGCTGGGGGTAGCAAGGCTGATCGCTGGGCGGGTAGTGCGCCGCCCGAAGCAGGTGGACGGGAGCCCACTGGAGAGTATGATGGCTCCAGTTGGGTCGGGGGTGACGCCATTTGGCGGCCTCGCTGGGCGGTCAGGGAAAATACCTTATTTTCCAACTCCCTGGCCGCGTAGGAGTTCGTCAGCGGGGCGGTGCCCCCTTATGAACAGGCATATCAGGATAGCCTGAGTCGCCCTGACTTGATCACGAATATGTGTATCAGTAGGCGAGTCAGTTGGCGATGAAGGACTCCCTCAGGCGGCGGGATGCCGCCATGCAGCGGGACCTTTCCCGCTTGAAGAGTGAGAAGGCCGCTCTTGCTGAAAAAGAGGCGGCCATGCAATCTCGTCTTGAGGAGTATCGCCGCCGAGCTCATCGTGCTGAAGATGATGCCAAGAAGGTTTTGTCTGAGTCGGCCGATCTGGATACGGCCAATTCCCGCCTTGCCGCTCTTGAAGAAGAGCGGTTCACGATGCTGGAGGCGAAAGAAACTCTTCAACAGGAGAGGGATGCGGCCGCAAAGAATCGCGAGGCAGCTGTTGTCGAGGCTGAGGTGGCCAAGGCTCTGTTGGATGGCTCTGTGATAGAGCAGGAGAAGATGCGCGAGTCTCTCCGCTGGTTGATGACCGGCGGTGTCGACGGGGTGAGTTGTTCTTCTCCGTAGCTCGTCTTTTATTTTGATTATATAATTGTTAATTATTGTGTTTCTTTGTTGCAGCTCTTCAAGCGCTTCTGGCACGAGCCTAAGCTGGGCGATCAAGTGGCCAGTATAGCCGCCTCCGCCCATGCTTATGGGTATAACGAGGGGTTCGAAGATGGCTTCCTTCATGCTTAGAACAACGGGCGCATTATCGACGCGGAGCACTAGGGGAAGCCCCTGAAGGACGAATACTTGGTGGAACTTGCAAAATTTGACAAGCTTGAGTTCCCCGTCCTTCAGGTTGTGGCGGATTGCAATCGCCACGTCGATCCTGCCGCTGCCTTCCGGTACTTCACTGAGAAATCAGATGAGTTGGGCAAGAAGGCTAAGGAGCAGGCTGCGGAGGCTAAACGGCTGTGGGCCGCTGGTGAAGGGTTTTCCGGTGCGCGGGCTGGTGATGAGGAGGCACCCGAGACTCATGAGCAGCTGGTGGATTTCAGCGGCTCAGAATAGCTAGCTTGTTCTTATTTTCCTTGTAAATTTATGTTGGGTTTTTAATCCCCAGAACTAATGAAATATTTTAGTTTCTTATTGGTTGTGTTGTCTCGCATTAACTCCTGTTTTACTTATTTAACCAAGTCGTCACCTAGTGTGTAAGTAAGAGTTAGCGCGTACGTTTAGTAAGTGATCCGGCATTAAAGCGCTTGCTTTTGCCTTGAAGACCAATACTCGACGCAACTTGTGTCTTTAGTCCGACAAGCTTACCATATAGGTCTTGTCTTGAAGACGGATATTCGCGCCGCGGGGCACCACGCTACTCGCGAAGTCTGACCTGTGCTAAAAGCGGGTTTAGGAGACTAAAGCGGGTTTTAGCATGGTCCCTTGGCGCGAATGTTATTGTCCGACAAGTGGGCTATGCCTTGAAGACTGCAGCGCGGGTTAGGTGTTTTACACATCCTAACCGTAACACGAAGCTGCGTTAGTCCGGCATAGCCTGTAGAGTTATCTTGAAGACCTCAGCGCGGAAAAACAAATAGAGCTACAAGTAATTGTGGAAACATTCTTTTATTAATGATTGTCGCGGCATGTGTAGCCGGGCGTAATGACAGGATTACAAATAACATAAGCGCAGCTATGCTGCATTCCAAGATCGGGGGATGGGCGTGCCGTCCAGCCTTTCTAGCGCGTAGGCCCCTTTGCCTAAAATTTCTTGAATCTTGTATGGGCCTTCCCATTTTGGTGCAAGTTTTCCTGGCTTTTCTGCGCTTGATGCTTCGTTGTTGCAGAAAACGTAGTCCCCGACCTTGAAGGCGCATTTTTTTACGCGCTTGTTGTAATACCGCTCTAATTGAGTTTTGTATTTGGCCTCTCTGATGGCCGCTAGGTCCCGCCGTTCCTCAAGCAAATCCAAGTTGACTCGGAATTCTTCATCATTGTTGTATTGGTCGGCCAGTAGGACCCTTGCGGAAGGGCAGCCCATCTCGGCCGGGATTACCGCCTCAGACCCGTAGGTTAGGCTGAACGGAGTTTCTCCGTTGCTTTTTTTGTGTGAGTGCAGTAGACCCACAGGACGTGTGGTAGTTCATCCACCCATCCTGTGCGCCTGGTGCCCAGCCGTGCCTTGATTCCTTCTACAATGCTTCTGTTGGCTCGTTCGACTTGGCCATTCCCTTGTGGGTGCGCAAGGGATGTGAATATTTGGTTAACGCCTATTTGCGCTAACCAAGATTGTAGCATGTTATCCGCAAACTGCGTAACGATTTGCATTGGTAGGCCGAATCTGCAGATGATGAACTCCCAGATGAATTTTTTTACGTGGGGTCCATCGATTTTGGCCAGAGGCTTCGCCTCGACCCATTTGGTGAAGTAATCAATGGCCACGATGAGGAATTTGACATTTCCCGGGGCCGCCGGGAATGGTCCTTCGAGATCAATTGCCCACTTTTGGAAGGGCCATGCCGCCGTGACTGGTACCAAGTCGTTCTTTGGTCGCAAGGTATTTGGCGCATGGCGTTGGCAACTGTCGCACTTACGCAGTTCTCTGACGGCATCAGTGTGCATGCCGGGCCAGTAGTATCCTGCATTCATGATTTTCGCGACCACCATCCTTGGTCCTGCATGTAATCCGCATGTACCTTCATGTATATCTTTAATGAGAAACAGTGCGCCTGCGGAGTCTACACAGCGGAGTAGTGGTCCCAGGTAGGATCGGCGGAATAGGACGCCGTTTGTTAGCTGGTAATGCAAAGCCTTGTGCTGTATCTTCCGGGCCTCTGACTTATCGTCAGGCAGGATTCCGGAGGATAAGTAAGCATGGATTGGGGTCATCCAGGACGTATTGCCTGTTTGGATGACGTTGACCTGTCTCAGCGGGACGGACAGGGTATTGAGTACCTCGACGCGGACTTCTTTAGCCATGTGTTCGAAAACCGTGGAGGCCATTTTGCTCAATGCATCTGCAGGTGTATTCTCGCTGCGCCTGATTTGTTCTACTGTGCAGGAGTCAAATTTATGCATGAGTTTTTTGGCCTATTCCAAGTATTGCGCCATGGTTTCGTCCTTTGCGTCGTATACCCCGTTTATCTGTCGGGCGACAAGTAATGAGTCCACGTGTGCCTCCACGTGCCTAGCCCACATTTTTTCCGCAATGTGGAGGCCTGCCAGCAACGCTTCGTACTCCGCCTCGTTGTTCGTGCTTTTGAAGTCGAGGCGGATGCCGTATGTGAACTCATGTTTGCCTGGGCTGATGAGACGTAACCCTGCGCCTGAACCGTCATCGTTGGAGACCCCGTCTGTAAAGAAGGACCATGTCTGCGATGGGTTTTGTGTTGGCGTGGGAGATTGCTCCGCTTTGTATTCTTCAACTTTGTCCGTTGGTATTTCAGTGGCGAAGTCCGCTAGGACTTGTCCCTTGACCGCGGGTCGGGGCTTGTAATATATGGTGTGCTCTCCAAGTTCAATGGCCCATTTTGCCAGTTGACCCGAGAGTTCCGGTTTGCGCAAGACGTCGCTGATTTTGTAATCTGTTAGGACGTTGATTGGGTGCCCCTGAAAGTATCGTCGCAGTCTTCGGGACGCGTGCACCAGGGCTAAAACCAGTTTCTCCATAATGGTGTATCTTGTTTCCGCATCAAGCAAGGTGCGGCTAATGTAGTAGATAGGCGTTTGTACCCCCTTGCAGTCTACCAGGAGTACGGCGCCTACTGCCCGCTCGGTAACGGAGAGGTAAAGTGTAAGCGGTTCTTTTGGTGTTGGGGCCGTGAGGGTTGGTAGGTTCATGAGGCATTGCTTCATTGCTTGGAAGGCGGCTTCTGCATCCGCTGTCCAGCGGAAGTTGCTCTTTTTCAAGCAGTTCTTTAGCGTTTCCACGAACGGGAACGATTTTGAAGCATAGTTGGACAACAACCTGTTGAGCGCTACCAGGCGACCCATCAACGTTTGGACCTCTTTTATTGATGCGGAGGAGGGCATGCGCTCTATTGCTTGTACTTTCTCCGGGTTTGCGCGAAATCCGTCCCGAGTGACGATGACGCCCAAGAACTTGCCCTCCTCCATTCCAAAAGAACATTTACTGGGGTTTAACTTCATGCGCACTTTGCGCAGTTGATTGAAGGTTTGTTGAATGTCCCGCAGCATGTCACTTTCTTCTTTACTCTTGATGACCAAGTCATCCACGTATACCTCTAAGCGCACACCTATTTCGGCCACGAATGCCGTATCCATGAGGCGTTGGTACGTCGCGCCTGCATTCTTTAAGTCAAATGGCATTTTGGTGTAGCAGAACGTGCCCATGTCAGTGCGGAAGGAGGTTTGGTCTTCGTCTTCCTTTGCCATTTGTATTTGGTGATACCCCTTATACGCGTCCAGAAAACATTTGAAACGATAAGGGGCCAACGAGTCGACTTTCAGATCTATCTCCAGTAGGGGATAGCAATCCTTTGGGCATGCTTTGTTGAGATCTTTGTAGTCGACGCACATGCGCCAGCTGCCATTGGATTTCGCGACCATGACCGGGTTCGCAAGCCACGATTGATATCGGATGGCCTTAGTATGCCCGCGTTGAGCAGCTCGGTGACTTGTTCGTTCATGGCCTTTGTTTTCTCCGGCCCCATGCTTCTTTTCTTCTGAACAACTGGTTCTACTGACCGGTATACGTTGAGCTTGTGTTCCACGCTTTCTCGCGGGACGCCGACCATGTCCGTTGGTTGCCAGGCGAACACGTCCATGTTGTGGATTAGTAGCTGCTTCAAGTGATTGCGAATGGAGTTGGAGATTACATGGCCTATGACCACCGTTTGCTCCGGAAATTTAGGATTGAGGATCCATTTTTCCGGCTCTGTGCGGGCATCCATTTTAACCATCTTCGGCGGTTTTGCGGCTTCGGCCGAGTGGCATTCTTTGTTACCCCGAATGATTGCCACACCTGTTCTGGTTGGGAATCCCACCATTGCGTGAGGCGTTGAAGCGTTGGCGTTGAAGCGTGCAATGCCCTCGCGGCCCAATAAGATGTCATGGTTGGAGTTTGCTGGCAGAACCATGAAGTCGCAGATTTTCGTGCGTTCATGTGTGCCATCTGACAATGTTACTGGCATAGAGATCATACCGCGCGGTATGATTGTTTCATGAATGAATCCCGAGATTGGTTCATTTACGAGGACGAGCTTGACCTTGTCCTCATCATCTAATTGCTGGAAACATTGGTAGTGGCCGAAGACAGCGGTAATGACTAAAGGAGCAGTGCAGGATGCCCCGCCGTGCACTTTCGGTAGGATGACCTCCGCTTCCTTCCATGTGTCGTTTGTCGGCACTCGGTTTCTCTTCCCTTGCTGGTGCTGTCTTCCCGGCCTCGTCATATTGCATTGATGGCGCGGGATGAGTGTTGCCGCATGCGTGTTCAAGTCACGGATCTTTTTTCGTGATCCGTCTGCTTGCGCATCGTCACCAGCTTGGGCCTTGGCCGCGCGGTGGACGTTTTTGACCAAGTGTCCCAGTTGTCCCGACTTCAGGTTCGCTTCAATTTCCAGCTTGAGACTGTAGCAATTGTCTGTGAGATGGCCAAAGTCGTTGTGGTACTCACAGAATTTGGATGTGTCGACGTTGCGCCTTCTTCCGAGGGCTTTGGGCTCCTTGAGGGTGACTTGTTCCGTCTTTAAGACTTGAGACGGAGTCTTGGTCAACGGGGTCCAATCTTGGTTTTTCTTGGAGTGACCCCGCTGTTCTCTTGACTGTTTGCCACTAATGATGTTGCGAGCATCATTCGCGGGAGAGTATTTTCCCTCATCTGTTGAGCCTGAAATGCGGTTCCAAACTGACTTTCCCTTGTTCTTATTATTATTATTATTATTATTATTATTATTATTATTATTATTATTATTATTATTATTATTATGGTGAGTTTGTTGAAAGCCATGCATTTGGTTAAATGATTTTTCTGAAGAAGCATATATTTTGGCGGAGTGGATGACTTCATCCCAGGATTCCGGGATGCCGTCTTTGCCTGTGAGGCACTTCATGAGTTCCGGGCTGCGCACGTTGTGGATGAACGCAGCTCGGGTGAGTTCTTCCCCGCAGCCTATCTGTAGTGCTTCCTTGTTGAAGCGAACGATGAAGTCCTCGATGGACTCATGGTCATAGCGGCGACACAAAAGAATGTGTGCTTTGTCCTTCTTGTGTTTTCGGAGGTGTGAGAAATGGTTACCGAATTTGTCGGTGAGATCATCGAAAGGACTACAATGAAATTACGATAAAATTTAGAAAACACACAAATGTTACAAAGAGGCAAGTGAGTGGGAGACGATATATGACGACCGTATACAAAGGGTTGATGTTCCATCACCTCAATACTTCGACTTAACCTAGCTTATCGTATGTTACTGTTTTCATCATGTATACTAAAATATTTAACGGAAAAAAAATTATTGTGTACACTAATTTAAGATTATGAGAAGAAATTACTTTTTATTTCTTATAAAAAAACATAAATATTAAGCTTAGAATACAAAACACATGCTAAAAAAATTAAGGTTCTCAAGGGCCATGGAGGCCACAATGGGCCGTCGAGGCCTTAAAAATGGAAAACGATGGGCCGTGGAGGCCTCCACGGCCCATCCCAAAAACCTATCCACAGACCGTTGAGGCCTCCACGGCCCGTAGAATCACCAAACTTCCCCAAGAAGCTTCGTGTTTTTTATAAAATTTGAAAAAAAAAAAAATTCACGGAGCGTCAAGGCCTCCACGGCCCGTAGAATCACCAAACTTCCCCCAAGAAGTTTCATCTTTTTTATAAAAATTAAAAAATATATATAAGTCCACGGGCCGTCGAGGCCTCCACGGGCCATGGTGAAACACCTTTTCATACTTTTCAGTCTGAACTCCCTGCTTTTCAGACTGACACCTCGTATCACGACGGGCCGTGGAGGCCTCCACGACCCGTCGTTTTTCACTTTTTTTGTATTATGACGGGCCGTGGAGGCCTCCACGGCCCGTCGTTTTTCCCTGACTTGTCCACAACGGCCCATCAAGGCCTTCACGGTCCGTAGAAAGGTTGTTTATGGATGATATAGAAATTTCCATTCATAAAATTTATTAACAGCTTTTAGGAACAAGATTTATATCACATGCGTGAAAGACATTGGAGTTCTGATGGGTGGCCACTAATGAATGATGTTGCATGAATTGTATTATATGTTTAAGAGGAGTGGTGAAAGTGATGAAAGTTTTTGTGAGATGGATCGATCCATGTGATGGCATTGGTGATATTTTTGTATGCATGGACGTTGATGATCTTCATAGGATTTTATTGTGGCCTTGGTCATGGAGTTAATGCATGATTTATAATGGTTCATGAAAAAAAAAGGCTTGTGCACCAAAAAGTGTAATGATTTTGATGGAAACTAGGCGCGAAGCGGATGGGTTATGTGGGGCGATTTCAACGTGTAGGTCGTTGACGCCATTTTGGGATTCGCGTCTTCACTAAATTCCTATCCTTTGTAGTTCGCTTGCATCATGAAGGTGAGTTCTTGTGCCCACTCTTTATTTAATATTTTTTAAATATTTTGGGCTGACGTGCATGCTAAACCAGTATAGTTATTTTTATAAAGTCACAAAATATTTTTATGAAGTTATAAATATTTTGTACACATATTAACTCATACACGTTATTTGGGCATGAAACGTAAGTGGGCGAAATGCGCCTAATGTGTTATTATATGGTTTGAGTTATATGTGTTATTAGAAATGGGGTAGGCTTGCTCTGATTTATGGTATAGTTTTTGTTATGGTTGCCACATAGTTTATATTTTATCTGTTATTGGAATTACAAAATATTTTCATGAGATATAAATATTTTTGTGTACAACTGAAATCCATATTAACTCATATATATATATATATATATATATATATATAGTTTTGGCATGGAATGTAGGTGGGCGAAATGCGCCTAATATGTTATTACATGGTTTATGTTATACGTGTTATTATATATGAATAGACTGTTGTCTTGATTAAATTGTGGCTTAAATTTTTATTTAATAAGCGGGTTGCGCTTAATGTCTTGGGCACACATTTGAAACCTTGCTTGTTAGATCGGGTATCGTTTTGACCTGCTACCTATTTAGGTTATATGGATTATATTTACATAAGTTGTGTTTGGCAACTACATGACCTTATAAACAAGGCTATAATGGAAGTGGGAGATGCCTGCTCTGATATCTGGTCTTGGTTTTGAGTCAGGGTCGTCACGTAGTTTATATTATGTGTATTTTTATAAACTGAGCAATGACAGGAGTGGGATATGTCTGCTTTAATCTCTAGCTTTGGTTGGCTTAAATAGACTGGATTGTACTTTGTGATGAGAAGCGGGATGCGCTTATTATATATTTGGTAAGTGAAGTCATGAGGTAATTAGGTAGAGTATGCCTATCCTAGACTTGACTTTTGTTTTGCTTGGGGAAAAAATAAATTAGCGGTTTGCGCTTATTGTTAACTCTAAGGTTGAGGTATTTTGTTAAATCTTATTTTAACAAAATACTTGTTTATATAAATTTATAAAACTTGAACTCACTCAGCGTAGCTGACTTTTGCATACACGTTAGATTGATTTCATGTTAAAAGATAGATGGATGGATGACAGCTTGGCGATGCAAGAAGCTACCGGGCAATTGAAGGCATTTCTAGTGGAAGGCGATTTTTGTATACTCGTGATAAATATTAAATTCGATTTACATTTGAATAATAATTTTCATGGGTTTTGTAAATTTTAATTTAAATTGATTTTCCGATGCGTACACTTTAATTCAAACATACTCTTTCGAAAGAAAATGTACTCATGTTTTTGCATATTTAAGAGTTTTAACCCAACTGTTTGACACCGGTTTTGCGGGTCTTACACTGTCAATTACAACAATAGAACTGTCGGCTAGGGTTTACTGATGTCCAAGAAGTCTTGATTACAGTGTCAGATCTACACGAGAAAACAACCATCTTGATTACATGTCGAATTGGAACTTTGGGTTTTTGAATTTAGGGTTTATAGTGGATTAGGGTTAATGGCATGTTTATAAAGGGGATAACCAACGTTTTCTTAAAATTTTATAAGTGAGTTGACAATTTTACCCCTGACTTAACGACATTGAGTTAACCCCATTAATGAAATGGACTGTTTTGGCCTATTTCGTCAAACTCAATGGACTGTTCAAGCAATTATTTTGATTTTGGGCTGGACTAGCAAAATGACCCAAACCACAGGGACTATTTTGGTAATTAACTATGTTTTTAAGATTATTGTATAATGTTTTTTTTTTTTTAATTTGGAAACATTAAAATGTTCTTTCTACTCGTAAGTTAACCATCATATGGGTATGTGGGGGGGGGGGGGTTATTTGTACATGGGGCAAGGTTATTGGGTTGTTTATGGTGTTGATATTAATGTTGTGTCGTTATGATGATTGTTAATTTTTAGTCTATAATTGACGACTATATAAGCTAAAAGACTACGACTACAAGCCAAGCCGGAAGCTACTCGCTTCTATTCTCGTTGGTTCTGATGTTACTACTTTGAATATTCTAGAAGTTTTTTATGATTTGATGTTTTAGTTTTTTTTTATGTTCTTTTATGTTTTTTGATGTGATCAATATTCGAATCAAGTTAGGAAAACTCGAAACTCAATTCAGATTTAAATTTGAATCCTGTTTTAAAATTTGATTAATTTGAAATTAAATTTGTTCAACAATCCATTTACTTTTGAAGGACATGATTAGAAGAGAAGGAAGAGTAAAAAATCATAGTGAAAAGACTAAATGTGACGTATCATTTTTTACTCCTTATTTTATCTATTTTGTTGACAAAATTACACGTTGTGTCATTTATGTATTACCAAATTCATGAAACATGAACTTCAAAAACAATTTTGCATTTTATGTCCAAAATCTCTATTTTCTTAACAATTTCTGCCCTTTAGCAATAACCCAGTTAAGAAACTCGGTTATTCTCAAACTCCCAAAAGGAAAAATGGTTCTTTCACCGCCCTTGATTCAAAACCCCTTTTATATACCTGATTAGCCTAAACCCCTTCTTCCAAACCTCGTCTGCCCCAATTCTACCATCTCGCCTTCCTTCCATAACCATCGTATGCCATAGACTATTAGGAGGGTTTCGTCGCCAGTGTTTTATGATTCGACAACACCTTTCTATAACACCCCAATATTCTCAAATCATGTTTAGGTTGATTAAATTGTAATCAAATGCGTATTAACTGACCAAGCACCTCTAACGAGGGCTAATAAAGTTAAAGATATAACTTCGTTAGAGATTTTATGTTGTCTCTTAATAAAAGTGGCTAACTACACTAACTAGGTTAGGCAATTAGCTTTAAAACTTTGGAATCCAAATCAAGGGACTAAGAATGACAATTTCTAAACTTGAAAAGAAAGGGTATATGTGAACATGTGTATACATCAACATTCACTGATGAATGTCAACAAATACACACATAAACATACACACTCAAGAACAACATGGAGATTTGATGATTCTAAGACAAATCCAAGGATATGGATCTTGCATATTGTGAAATTCGTTCATCTAGAGTCTCTCAATCCATAAGGTAACCCTTAATTTTCTGTTCATGGTTCTTTGAGTGCTTATGTGAAAGATGAGATTTCAGGTTCTTGTTAAATGATGAATTTGGTGGTTCCTAGATGTTAGTCTAGCCACTAGGAACATTCCTTAAGTAGGAACTGATGTAAATTGTACCAAAAACTAGGGTTCTAAGAATCTTAGTAGGATGAAGAAGGTGGGTTTTCATATTCAAGAGAAACCTTCTTCTTTAAATGGCTAATATTGTTCATGAAGATGCAATAGTTGTAGCCATAACAAGTCTCGTAACCAAATTGTGGTAATCTGAGCAAAACTAGGTAAATGGTAAATAAGAGATGATATTTGGTCATGAAAATATACTAGGAAAGTTGTGCACACCAAGTGTTTGACAAAATGCCTAAGTGAAAGTTCATGTGTTAAATATTAGCTAAAGCATGAATTAGGCATAGGTTTAAGCTAGAAAACCTGACTAATGGAGAAACACTACCTAGGTGTGTGTAATTATATTCCAAACTGGTTTCTAACAACCTATACAAATATTCACATATTAGGTGTGAATGCGAATGGCATCAGGTAGGCATGGAGCCATGGATGTGAGGCTAAGGAAGCTTGTGTGAGATAAGTCACACGATGACTTAAATCTTGTTGGATAATGGTTATAGATGTATGCCTGAGTATATTCTTAAAGCTTCATGCTAATGATACCAAACTAGACTTGAACAAGGATTAGATATCAACCTTAATTGAAGGTTGAGTATTACACCAATATGATCAAATGGGTCATTTGGTGAACTTGGTAAATGAACAACCATAATCGAAAGCTGACTATTACACCAATATGGTCAAATGGGTCACATTTTGTGAACTTCATCCATAGGAATGATCCTTCACTGATAACTCTATTGTTCAAATAATCCTAGTAAGATGGAAAAAAACATTGGGTAGGGAGACGACTACTTACGTAGTTGTTTGTGATAAAAACGTGGTGATGTGTATGTTGTAGTAATAGCTTTTAGGGTTAGCAAAAAGTGTCTTCTATATGGGGGAGACCCCCTATATAGAGTTGAAATACGCTAACATCACCAGTCCCCTAATCGTCATGGGCCTAGGCCTGATTAGGGTTGCCTCCACTACCCTAGGTTATATTAGTAAAGTAATTAGTGATATTCTTGTAAATAAGGAAATAGAAACGAATACCGCTTTAACCGTTAGTAAGGCGCGTCATTCCCGGATTGGTGGCAAGTGGAGAATGTCGGTGATGTCCTTTGCATGCGTTACATGTGGTTTCACGAACATGCATACGTAATTGCGCACGTGCAGCTTCTGCGCATGTTCCCGCCTGCGCATATTGGCAGTTCGGGTTGGGGCCATCCGTATCATGGTTTGGTACCCAATCCCATCAATAACCTTAATTGCAGGTTGAGTATTACACAAATATGGTCAAATGGGTCATTTGGTGAACTTGGTAAATAAACAACCTTAATCGAAGGTTGACTATTACATTAATATTGTCAAATGGGTTATTGATGTGCCGAGAAATTGATATGTTTTTACACATAATTATCACCTATCTTATACTCAAAATCGTGCTTTTATCTTTGTTTTATCATGATTTATCTTTCTTTGTTGATAATTGCAGGATCAGAGGTCCGGTGATGAAAAGAAGTGGAAACCCGCACAAAACGGCACTTAACGGACGGAGAATTGAAGACTTTGAAGCTTTGCCAAATATGGCACGGCCGTGCTTACGGCCATGCAACTGTCCTTGGGTCAACAAGTCAACATTTCCAAGTCAACAGAGGTCTATTCTAGCATTTCAGGATGTTCACGGACGTGCCCCACTGTATGGCACGGCCATGCTTTACTCCAGCGTGTTCTCCAAGGCTTAAACCGACCAAAACTGACAAGACGGTTACTTGTACTGGGTGGCACGGGCATGCCTAGGGAAGTGGCACGGGCGTGCTCAGCCTACAACCCAACAGTTTCTGCAAAAAGGACTCTGCAACAGTACTTGTTGTCGAGCATGGGCATGCCAAGGTATAAGCACGGGCGTGCCATAGCTGAATTGCCTATAAATAGAGGCCTCCACCCCACATTTTGAAGCATCCCTTCTCACTCGAAAATCAACACTTCTCCACGAAGTTTCTGCCCTCCTTGAGGATTGTAGGTGTCCTTTGGAGCCTGGGATCACTCCATAAACACCTTGATCAAGAGAGAAACAACCCAAAATCATCCAAAACCCTTAGAAATCTCCATACAACCTTCCACCATATCTTGTACACAAACCCAACCTTGTGAGCGTGTTGTATCAACCATGCTAGGCTAAATTTCTATTGGTGTTGCTAGGGTGATGATGAAAACTTGGTATGAATTAATATAGTTTATCTTTTATTTTAAAGTGGTGTTTTGTGTTCTTAATAATTCTTTCTATTCTAAACTTTGTTTAATGATCTAATTAATAAAACACTTAGTCTTTGGTCTTGTGGGCATCTTGATAGGAAGTGGGAGGACTCATAAGTGTACCCATGGTGTGTAAAAACCCATGCACTTGTGAGCTAACCTAATCCCGCGAGTAGTGATTAGCCCATTTGTGGATAGAAATACACACACTTAGTGGCTTAATCCTCTACTATCAAGATCTCATTTAGGGTCGGTACGGTCTTTATACTCGGTCCTAGTGATAAGTCAAGACTTAATTTTGCGACTTAGCTTCATGCTCTATGTGAAAGCTTTGGCGCAGGTTAAGGATTGATGAACCCGTGTTGAAAGAAAACGGCCTTTATTTTCTTTTATTATTATACTGCCACATAGTTAATAATAGACCACTCACGTTTTGATAAGTTAATTAAATCAAGTAGGGGATGCACGTGTTCTGGTTAGTCACGACTCCTCTATGATATTAAGTGGTAACTTGTTCGGTCATGCTCCGGCCACCGGCAAGTTAGGATGAAGGTATGCACTATGTAGGTGATGATCTTGAACCTACCAGTGAGGATGAAGGTATGCACTATGTGGGTGATGATAATACAAGTGAGGGGCATGGTGGCAGTTACTTCATAGTAAACGAGTAGAATAATATAAATGATGTTGAAACATATATGAAGGATTTTAGGTGTTTTACAGATGCAGGCGACGAAGGTATCCATCATAGGGTCGATGCTGATTATAAAGAGTTGTAAAAAGTTGCAATTGACAATAATCAACTTCATAGTGGATAAGAGATCTGATGAGAATGATACCAGCCTTAGAAAAATAACATTAAAGCTTATTAGAAAGGAAAATCACAAGAAAAGCACATTTTATCTTGGTCAACACTTTGTAACTAAAGAGGAACAAGACACATGCTGCTAAAACTAGGAGGCAAATTAGAATTAGTAAGGATGACATAAAGAGGCTAAGGGCAATTTGTTTAAGGGATATCCCAAGGTTTGGTAAAGATGGTAATCTACAAACTACAGATGGTTATAGTTGTACAATCTCACAGTAGCAGGACCTACACTAAACTACAAGTGGATGGGTATAATCGATAACTAAGTTTGCCCTTAGGATGGTGAAAGGGCCATTTTGCTCTTAGAGAAATTGAGTATAACTGAGTTTATTAACTGGGTTATTGCTGAAAGGTATAAACTGTAAAAAACAGAAATTTCGAACATAAAATGCATTTTTTTAAAGGTCATATTTCATGAATTTGATAAGACACAACGTGTAATTTTGTTATTTTGTTTCTTTTTTTACTTTTGTTTAATATCTAGTGTTTACTAAATTCCTAAAATAGTTATATCTATTTCATTCATTAACTCGTATCCAATTCATTCAATAACTCAGTGGGAGCAAATCATTCGATTAATCAAACACTAAATGAATTACATGTATCCCCCTATTTTCAACTATAATTACATATATACCCAACCCAGAATTTAAATTACATATATCTCCCTACAAAACTTCATAAATTACATATATACCCATTCTATTAAAAATACATTGGAAAATAACTAGTTTACCCCAATTCTTAAACTAAACTATATTCACGACAAGTCATACAACACATTCCTTGCATCGTACAACTTATATCTCATACGATCTTTCCAACTTAGTAAGTTACGAACACCAAGAACATGTAACATGCAAAAGGTTTCCATGCATCCTACAACTTGATTTCACCAAAACGAGTGCATTACTAAGCCCTCATATCATTACATTCATCATAACATGTAATGATATGAGATGCTTAATAATAGAATGGGTATATTTGATATTTTTAGTTTTTGAGAAGGGGAAATATGTAAATAAAATTTTGACTTGGGTATATATGTAATTTATGAAGTTAAGGGGGGTATATGTAATTGTCCCTTTAATTTTGGTTGGCATACTTCTCAAAATCGATTTTAACAAACCAAATTTTCCAAATTATTCTAACTTTATTCATTCATTGGAATTTGTGATTTCTAGTTCGACATGTCTAATTTTCAGAATTATTTTGGGTATGTTTGTAACTGGTGGCTGGTGACAAGAAGCTGGTAGCTGTAGTTTTTTAAATATATTTTGGTATTTGGTAGAGCAGCTGGAGCTTTTAATAAAATATATAAAATGACCAAAATATGCATAACTAAAAGCTTGTATGTGTTTTTTTTTATGATAGAATGGGTATTTGTGTCATTTCACTCATTGAAAGCTTGCAGCTAGCATGAGGTTTTACTTAAACACTAGTACTAATAGCGTTTCAATATGGAGTTTTTTCTTCTAACCTAAAAGCTTCGAGCTCCTTCAATCAAACAAGGTTTTTTTTTTTTAATATCACGTAGTTGGCTATAAAAGTAGATGATGAGCTTTATGGGGTAAACCAATGTTTTTAGGATCGGATCGGATGTTGAACCAATCTATTTGTCTGATCAGATGTAAGAATTGGATACGTCGTAAATACTATAAAAATAAAAATAGTAAAATTTGAAATTTTTAATCAATTTCCAGTTCAACCCCACTAGCCGGTTTTCCGATCCAGCCTCCAATTCACATCAATCCGCTTCAACACCCTAACCCAGATCGGTTAAGGCCCTACCGGAGTTCAGAACATTGGAGTAAATGAATCAAATCACATTTGAACTACTTGAGATCAACTTGATTAACATTTGAATTGAGTTAAGCTTAAACGAACTCGAGCCTAAAAGTTAGCTTATTTAGTAAATTAACCCCAGGTCCAAGATTCATTTGCCGAGTTTGATGAGGCTAGCTAGCCTAAACAAGCTTTTTATTTTTATAGTTTTATTTAATATATTAATTATATATATTTACATGATAATTATTATATATCAAATTATGATAAAAATAACTATATAATATATATTATGTTAAATCAAAAAAATATATTTATAAAAATGTACAAATAATTATTAACTTATACACAAAGCCTAATAGAACTTATTAATAAGTTAAAATGAGTCAAGTTTGAGCTAAACTCAAGCATTAGAAATAAAGCTCAAAATGAATTGAAGTTAGGCTCGAACTTTTATAAGTTAGGTGAGGCGGGCTCAGCTCAACTCGTTGACACCCCTAGTATTTAAAATGGATATAGAAGTTGATGCACCAGTTTAAAGCATGCATATGGAGAGATATCATAGGTAACATCTACTAAACAAGGAAAGGACACTCAAGGGTAGTTTGTCTAGCTCCAACCCTCTCTCCCATGTCAATTTCATCTCAAAATATCATAGAACCACTAAAAACCCTCTTTCCTATGTCAATTTCATCTCAAAATATCAAAGAACCACTAAAAACACTAGTGGTACTCTAGGATACTTACCTAAAAAAATTTCATTTAAATAAAACAAATAAACATTAATAATATACATTATTAATAAAACACAAACATTACATAAATATAAAATTAAAGTTAATATAGAAAACACACTAAAAACACAATTAATCTATGGTTCTTCGATTGTGAACCTGGAATCGCTCACATTTTTATGGAGATCCTCCAACTTTTAGTGAATTCATGAATCAACCGAGCGGTTGGATCCACCCATTGATTCTTTGAATTGAGCTAGTACACAAGCTCGTAAGGATGGCCATGGCTGTGTCGGTGAGTCTTTGACTTTGATCCAAGCGGGATTTCCTCCTCCATCCAACGTGTCATGATTAAATTGGATTTCTAATGGTTTAGAGGTGAAAATTGGATGTAGTAAAGTTGAAGAATGGGTGTAGTAGTGTTGAAGAATTGAGAAATGATAAAAAGTGTACTGTTTAAATAGGTAAAAAATGGTTTTTAAAATTAAAAAGAATTGACCGATGGCCTCCGTCAAGTCAAAACAGTCGAAATTTTAATTCATCCAACCGTTGAAGCACGATTAGTTCTTGTCGAGCTGCTTAAATTATTGAGGTTACCTAGGGGGTGGCGGTGGTGTTGCCGCACAACAGCCGTAGCCGAGAACTCCTTGCCATGGAGTGTCCCGCACCCTAAGATGTAGCTAAAAGCGTGAAACCATGATTATAGAAGTGGATGCATAGCTATAGATGTCTTATAAAAGTGTGCAAGTATGTTTTATTAGTTGGGAGGATGCTCCACATACAACAAATGGTCCTCGCAATCAGTGTATCGATAAGCTAGTAAACTAAATGATAAGGTTCAAGATATTGCATCTTCTTCGTTCCAAGAGCCGACCAAAACAACAGTACTAGACCACAAGCCCAACAAAAGATAACCTCCAAAAGGCAGCAGCAAACCCGTTGGTTAACCGCAAACCAAACCCACTTCAAAAATGATTAGCTAAAACTTTGGTTTTGGTTACGTGGAGGCTCAAAACCAAACCGAACCGCCCTTTACACACCGGTAAATCATGATATTCCATTTATTTTCAGCTATAGGGTAATGTTAAATTGAGAACTCATATATATAGTACGAACCATTTTCGAGAACTAGATTAATAATTATTCAAATTCAAAATTTCTTTTTTCACTTATTATTATTATTATTACTACTACTACTACAACATCAAAAAAGTAATACGGGTTAAAATTTAAACGTTTATGAAGGTTAAGCGCAAATCAAACCCACTTCAAAAACTGATTAATTGAAAACTTCGGTTTTAGTTACATGGAGGCTCAAAACCAAACTGAAGTACCCTTGCACACCAGTATATCATGATATTCCAATTATTTTCAGCTCGCGAGAACTAGATAAATAATTATTCAAATTCAAAATTTCTCTTTCCACTTATCATTATTATTAAAATACAACACCAAAAAGTAATTTATGGGTTAAAATTTAAACGTTTATGAAAATAAATGTTTTTAACACGTGTAAATTTGTTTTATTTACGCATGTGTACGAAAATTTTATTATGATTAACTTTGAGAGACATGATGGATTATTTAAGGAGTAAATTCTTCTTATGATATTGCATTATATATTTTAATAACAAGGCTAGTATAGGAAAAAATGAATTCAATTGATTTTTCATGAGTTTTACGGTTTTTGCGATACTCAAGAGTTCTTTGTAAAATCACTCATATGTGGATTTATTTTTTTAAGGTGACTTTCGTTATGAGTGATTCATTGTCACTCCGTCGGTTCGTTTTGAACTGACAGCCCGCCAAGGCTAGATTGACGATGTTCTATCGGGCCTTGTGCAGGATCATCGGCCTTGGTGGCTTCCTCTCGAAAACCGTACTGCCTTCACACAAGTTGTCTTGCTGAAGTAACAACCGGATTAAAACCGGGGTGACGCTCAAGATCGAACCCCCCTCGGTGGGTTTATCACCATCATTGCGCACTAAATGCCTCACTATTTTATACAGGTAGGGATTGAACTAAAGTCCCCTAACAAGAACCCAAGTATATTTACCACTTGATCTTAGATCATTGACTACTATGTGGATTTATGTTTTATAAAATCACGGCTCCACAATTCACATACATATACAACAAATGGTCCTCAGAATCAGTGTCATCAAGAAGCAAATAAGGTACAAGATATTGCATCTTCTTTGTTCCAAGAGCCGACCCCAAACAACAGTAGTGGTAGACCATGACTCATGAGCCCAACAGAAGAAAGCCTCCAAAAAGCAGCAGCAAACCCCATCGGTTAACCGCAAATCAAACCCACTTCAAATTTTTCTTCTCTAAAATTTTAAATTTCATTCCATAACAACGAACATTACATCAAAATAGCGAACAGACGGACAACAAGCTGCGCCGCAACCCTTTTCTGTATAGCTGAAAACTTTGGTTTTGATTCGCTGGAGGCTCAAACCAAACCGAGCTGCCCCTTGCACACCAGTAAATCATGATATGCTATTTATTTTCAGCTATAATACTAGAAAATGATTATTTTAACTTTTAGTTATTTAATTATTTTTATTTGAATCTCACTTCTAATTATTTTTATTTGAATCTTACTTCTAATAACTTTTTACATATTATGGATTTATGGTACTTTCATATTTCGATTATAAAACATGTCTTTTATTTCGTAAAACCCCGAAAACTTGATAAAAACTATTAAAATAAAGTTTTCTTTTTATGCTAACCATCATTATTAATTTACAACATCAAAAAATAATTATCGCGTTAAAATTTAAATGTATACACAAATAAATTTAAAAACTCTTTATTAAGAGATGCAATGAATTATTTAAAGAGTAAATTCTTTCTATAATGTTTTATTATAATAACAACAATGATAATGGTAGTATAGAAAAAAAAAATTGATTTTAATTGGGTTTTTTATAAGTTCTCACACTTGTCGTAATCTATAGATTTTTCAAGATAAACCTCCCATACACATACCCACACCCACACTAGCCGGTAATAGAAAGTGGTGGTCAGGTAGCTTTATACTTAGACGTCCTATTTGCCACACTTTGGACTACAATAATCAATGAATGATACTTGGGTTGTTCAAATAATTAATGTGTACGCCAAATTGTAAGGGAAATAAAAAACATTTAACCACAATAGACTCAGGGTAAAGAGTATAAATATTGCAACGTCAAAAAAAAAAAAACTAAGGAACATGAATAGCAAAGGGCTTGTTACATGATGGTACCGAGTGTAAAAAGGTGGTGTTTTTTTAAGTTGTGAAAGGTTTAGTCTCGCATTGAATATTGCCATCACACTAATGCATAACTTAAGAGTAGATTTAGCGAGTGCGTAATTTCGATTTCGATTAAAAAATATATAAATATTTTGAGGAAAAATAGCTTGGAACTTTGATAGCATTGACCAACTGACGGATGTTTTCTATATTTTCTAAAGTGACAAATTAAATTGAAAATTCTATAACAATTAATAATAAAGTTTGATTGATATGATGAAAAATCATAATCTTAAAGAAAAGAGAAAGTTACATGTTCATGACCAACATAAGATTGAGATATTATGTTATAAAGAAACTCGAATCAAGCCTAGTTTAAATAAGTTGACTAAGAAAACAAGCTTAGCTTAAAACTCGCTTACAAGCCAACCTTGGATAAATAATGATTCGACCCACCCAAGTGTAAGGAGGTTAGAATCGGTTATGAAAGTACCCCGATTAACTCACATACGCATCAATTTACCTCTATCATGTTGGTCGTGGGACTAGCCGACGGAATGCTCAATTGTGACTTGCACCATTTTTTTCGGTAAAAATGACTTAATAATGTACCAAGCTTAGCTTAAATGACTCAAGGCCAGAGCTTGGTTTATTATCACTTATAAGCCAAACTCGGATATAAAATGACTCATGAACCAAACATAAGCATAGAAGCATTCACAAGACAAGCTTAGCTTAAAACCCAATACCGACCTAAATATGCAATACGGTTTTGAATTTAGTTCAATTTCGGAATCAATTCTATTCAATACGGTACCGGTCCATGACTTTTGACGATACCAAAGCCTAACATATTCGGTATAATATTCTGTTTTGAATATAGGTCATTTTCGGTAACCGTACTACCGTTTTGTAGTTTTTAACACATACGGTACGGTACGGTATAGACCGGTACCAACCTAACATATTCGGTACGTTATTTGGTTTTAAATTTAGCTCAATTTCATTGTCGGTACTATTTGGTACAGTACCGGTTCGTAACTTTTAGCGGTGTCGTACCATACCATACCGATACTGACCAAACATATACGATACCATTTTCAGTTTTAAATTTAGATAAACTTCCGTATCACCAATATGAGATACAATACCGTTTAGATATGGTACTAGTACCGATCACATACCTAAAGATCACATCTGAACCGAGCACCAAACTAGAAACATGAGGTGAAAGAAATAGAACTCAAGTTGTTAAAACTTAAAACTAAACGAGTCAAGCTCAAAATTATAAATTCTAAAACTCGATTCAATTACACAATACATTCAAATGACTTATGATTTGACTAAATTATGGTTCATATCAAATGCCTTCTCACAATCATCAATAAAAAATATTAATAAAACAAGGTCAAACAGAATTTAATGCACAGAAACCAACTAATCCAGATGATTAAACAAATATTAATTTAAAAAGTAATTACCTTAATAATATATTATTCAGATAAGAACCCTACTTTAGCTAGAACTTTCCCTATTTGGATTAAACAAGGATTAAGCAATTAAACTAATCAACCAAAGTTTCTAATATAATAAGTAACTAAACTTAAAATAAAATAAATAAATAAAAAAAAAAAAACCGATAGCCTCATATCCTTGTTTTTCTCTCTAACTATATCTATTAACTGAAATAAGTATCCATTATTATCATCCATAATCAAGATTAACTAACTTAAGAAGACGAAGACGAACCATTAGTTCCAGTAACATTACCACCGCCGCTGCTAACGCTATCGTTATTATTTTGCAGCGGCGGTTGGTGGTGTTGGTTTCTGTTTAAGAAATCAACACCACCACCCGAAGACCCGGTGTCAAGATGCTGGTACTGATGCTGACCAGCAGCAGCGTCAGTAGCATCAGTACCAGCATCTTTCTTACCAAAGGTCATCTTGTTATTATGCATCCACACCTTAAATACCCCTTTTTCGACCCCGATTTCGTTGCAAACCGTGATTATTAATTCCTCATCCTTCTTCTGCATCTTCCATCCCACCCGTTCGGCTAATTCATGCATCTTGTCCTTTTGATCTTGTGTGAATTTTGTACGGAATCGTTTTTTTCCGGTGATCGGAGTATTTTCCGGCGGTGGTGCGGTTAGGCCGGAGCTGAGGGCTAGGAGCATGTGGGGGGCGGAGGGGTGGTAGTAGGAGGAGGAGATAGGTGGTGGGGATGGGGATTCTGCCGGACTTAGGCTGTGATCACGAGCTCCGGCGACGGAGATTGGTGGTGGTGGTGGTGGTGGGTGGTGGCGGTGGTGGGGTTGGTATTCGATGACGTGGTGGGTCGGTGGTGGGTTGGGTGAGAATGATGGTGGGTCGTGGTCGCGGCGATGGAAGTTGCGGTGGCAGCCACATGCGGCGCATTTTATCGATGTCGGGTCCGTGGGACTCGACATCGAGGATGGCATGAATTCGCCGCATCCGTCTAGGGCGTGTCCGCCTATGGATGCGGCGTGGTTTTTTAAACATTCTTTATATGTCACCACCACTGGGGGGTGGTGGTGATTTTGGTGGTAAGGTTTATGCCTCTTGAGAACACCATTTGTGAAGGGTGGTGGGAGTTGTTTTGGGATATGGATGGGTTGTGTGGGTTGGATCCGATCATCCGGGTCAAGATTGGTGGTGGTGGTGGTTGTGGTGGGGATGGTGGTGGGGATGGTGGTGGATGATGATGGTGGTGGTGGTGAGGGTATTTCCATGAATAATAATAATACAAAGATGGAATAGTGAAAATTGTTAGTGGTCCATAGATGGAAAGGGGAAAGGGGGGATGGGGGTTAGAGAGATTGTTTTTAATAATTTTGGTGTTTTGTGGGACTGTAGATAACCTTTATTATGTGGTGTGGTGTATACTCTTTTTGGTTAACCCATGGTTATCTAATCCAATCCATGGTTAACCCGAATTTCGGATATTGGTGGTAACAAATTAAGGTGGTATGGGTCTACTTGACCCGAGGTTGTTTCTAGAAATATTATGTTGTCATCTTATTATTGTGTGAATAAGATAATAAGATATAATGATTATTATTATTTTTATTATGAACACATATTGTGGTCTTAAGGGCTTGCTTATGTTTTGTGAACTAGTATTACCTTTTTCAACAAAAACTCTTTTTAGAACTTTCTTGTATGCACATGATTTCCTATTGTGATAACTATTTTTATAAAAATAAAAATATTTACATGTGATGTGAATGTTAATTAGAGGCTTTTTACATGTTCATTTCCTATATTCTTGACTCACTAGGAAAAAAGTGTCCAAATTAATAAAAAAGATTGAACATAAGGATCATAGTTGATGGCATGATTGGGCAATGTACCGACTATGCAAAGGATGGTGCAGTCATAAAAGTTAAAATTAAAAAAAAAAATGAGAACAGTAAAACCAGGGCTAATGCTACGGTCATATTGTGCATCGATTGTTCAAGAAGCATGTAATATGTTGTTAGATATTAACAAATTGTAAGAAGTATAATCGATGCTATGAATCCGTCATTGAGATTTTAGCCAAATTAATCCAATTAGACTTCTAAGTTGCAAGACAACATGTAAGCAAATCATCCGGGGTATGAAACACATAAAACTAAAAAAACAGATGAATATGATTAATTAAGCTACAAAATTAATTAAAAATGACTAATGATCAAATTACATGTAGTTTAAGAAATAGAAATAATATTAAGTATACGTATTACAAGATAAAGAAAAATAACTTTGGAGACATGTTCCTAAAGGTGAGTAGGTGATAATGACAAAAGTCCCATGAAGTTCCCCTCAACAAATAGTCAAAAGACAACCTGGTTATTTAACTACTTTCCATAGATCCATTCTATACATTAATACAATATGTAATTTAGTTTTTTTTTTTTTATAGAACAGTTAACATTAAAACCGTGAACAAAATAAGGGGAGGGCCATATATCATCATGGTAAGCCATGAGGAAGAAAACCTCATCTCACCTATAAAAGTAGTCAAAGGTTTAACATATCTGTATGTCTTATAAAATTGACATAAATACATAATATTTGCATAGAATCTTCAACTTTTACATATATTTATAGACTAGATCTTTGCCCGCGTTACACGCGGTTCACCAACGTACAATTATTTTGAGGGGTAAAACATATAAAAAAATGTAGCAGAAATATTTTATGAAGATTTAAAAGAAACCAATACACATTGTATTCAAATATCACTAAATATTTCTTTATACACCACATCTTTAGACACATTGAAACGGTGTGAAGATTCAATGGAGTCGCAGTTAAATACTCCACTTGGTGGTACATTTTGTATTTCATCATTTGTAGGATTATTGACCTTGCATCTCTTGGCATCTAGTTGTAATTTTCTAAATTTGCGACACTCGACCGCATTCTTATTTTTTTCTTCATTCGAGAGAACTGTGAAGAAAAATAAATTACTTGCATAATACCATTAGCATATAAATAAAGATGTAAAATATATGAAATTCGTTTACCGTTAGATATATTAGATAACAGTGTTCCTTTGTCATTACCTTAAAAAAAACCATAAGTTAAATGAAAAAACACAAGTAATATAAAATGGAAATCAAAATTAATTTAGCTTAAAATGTTGCTATAATTAATGTAACACCCCAACCGATGGCGGAAACATCGAGGTGTCACGTAGTGACGATTGTTCAATAGCTCATGGACTAAAGTGTAAATTTGAATACATTGATTGAATAGTTTATTACATTGAAATGAAATACAACAATTCTAGATGTCAACTAAACTGAAATACAATGAATCCAAAATCTAAGTAAAATTCCAAAAGCTTAAAAGTCATCTCATAAATAACCTGAAACATGTACGAAAATAGTATATGTCAATACAAAATGTATTGGTGAGCATACCCTGTTTGAATACATATAGTAGAAAACGAGTTTCGCAATTCACGTGTTATACTGTCTACAATTTAGTGTTCAAGCTGTGTACAAATGCTACCCAAAATCAAACCTTTCGTTCATAGAATCAAGAGTCACATATATATAGTATTCGCTCACAGTAGGCGATGAATAATCGTTCACACATAACAATAATTAAGTACTATTTATTGCTATGCTAGGCCGCCCAGCGGTTAATGATTAAGGTCATAAGTAGACACTATCAACGAATCAACAAGTAAAACACATACAAGAATTGCGATTGTGAATATAGAATAAACCATGATTAAGTGAATGAAGTAATAAGCGTACATGAGTCACCCCAAAAGTGTAAAACAGTAAAAAGGGGAAAGATATACTCACAGTTTGCGAAAGCGATTAAAATCCACTTAAGCGGTCGTGAGCTAAGTAATGGGAATTCCAAGGAATTCAACCTAAAATGTGTAAGAATACTAATAAGGAAATGTCTAAAAAGTCTAGGGTATTTAGGGTCTAAGGCATTAGGGTTCGCTAAGTCGATTTGGAGAATTAGAGTTTTTATGATCAGTCGCGTTAATGTAAAAGTTGTATATCACAAATAATATGTGAAAGGTTGTAAATGTGGTTTAAATAATATAATTATTACCTATTGAATATTTAGATAAAATTATATTTAAATAAGTAAGACAAAATAATTTAGTTAGTTACTTTAACTAAATTAAAATAATTACAATAATCATAAATATATAAATAAGTACTTTTGAGTTACACAATGATTCAACAAAAGATAATAAAGACATTAAACCATATGAGTATTTCTATTTATAAAAAATATTTATAAAATAGATGTTTAAATTGTATAAGTAAATAAATGTTTTATTATGTCTAATTAAACGTAAATAAGACTAATAATACCATACGTGATCCAAAAATACTATTTTTATAGAAAATGGATGATTTCTGATGTAAATAAATGAAAATAATTTTCTCATAATTTTTATAAACTTATTCCTAATTAAAACTGATTGAATGAGATTAAATCATGTTTAAATGATTAAAATAAGAAAATTAATAAAAATAAATGTTTTCTGAACCAAATATTTTTATTTCAGTTCATAATCATTAGAAAAAAAATTTATCAAAAATTTTGAGATTAAAATCATTAAAAATGAATTTTTAATCAATTAAATATGATTAAAACAATTTAATTCAATAAAAATATAAAAATAAAACATTTTTCAGAAACTAAAAGTGGGATAATTTTCTATGGGGTGTCAAGAAACTACTCCTAAATTTTCATAATTTTTGGAGCAAAAATGAATTTATTATGAATATTATAGATTTATATGGGTTATAATTGATTATTAAACAATTAAATAATAACCCACATAAGACAAAAAAAAAAAAAAAAGAACCAAACTAAAATCAAAAGGAAAATGTTGTTGGTCATGGGGTTCGAACCCCTGACCTTCCATGTATAATACTAGAGCTTCAACCACTAGACCAAATCTTGTTTTTGTGTTTTAATCAAGAAAACAATTTATTTAAACACTTATTGTAATCTTCATCTTCTTCCCCAATATCCTATAAACCCTAACCCTAACCCTTTTCTTCAATAATCTGAATCAAGGCCAATTATTGAACAGAAATAAGGGGCTTTCAAAGAGCATCATCTAGGAAACAAAACGGCACCAAAAAGTTGAAACTTACAACACGTAATAGAGCTCGATAAAGGATGTGCAGGTCCGAAGCATGAGGGCCGATTTACACCACTTCTGAATGTGTTTAAGACGTGTTTTTCGTGGATTTAGAATGTGTGGAAGTGCAGAACCCGGTTTATAACAAGTATTTATAGAGTTTGCGTTAAAAAAAACCATGATTTGATACACTTTAAAGCTTCAATCGGTTATGATATAAAACCCGCATTAAACTTGATTATAACGCGTAATAATCATTTCATCCTACTCGTAACTGATGGAGAAATTAAACCGCGTAATGAAAACGAGATTTAAAGACCATTTATAGTGTTTTGAAGGTCGCCGGAAAAAGGACTCGCCGGCCGGAACCCTCTGCCGGAAAAACGGGGAGAGACAGGGAGGGGAGTTTTGATTTTTAAACTTTCAAAAAATGACATTTTAGCCCCTCCATTATAACTTGGTTATATTTGTGTTGATTTTGGTTAAGTTTCCTTTATAAAACAATTAACTTAGTTAACCAACTTAACTTAAAAACTTTTTAAACTTAAAATTTTTTTTATTAAATCCATTCCGAATAACGTTTCAACATACATATTAGATTAAAACATAGACGCGGTCCATACTAAACATAAATGATAAAATTTTAGTTTGCTCAAAAATTAAATTTGAAAACGACGAAATTTACAGGGACTATAATGAAAATATTTGAAGGACTGTAATTGACATCTTGCTAAAAGATGAGGGTGACGGTTGTCACAATTAATTTAGATTAAAATGTTGCTATAATTAAAAATTCGAATTTTTTTTATTTAAATTATAGACGATTTTTAAAATGTATAGGTATAAAATGTAAAAATTTCAATATACCTAAAATAAACTTAAACATATATAATCCGTAGATTTTTAAGTTTTATAGGTATATTTTTTAAATATAATTTATTGTTTGTTAGTATCTATTGACTAAAAAAAGTCAAACCGTGTCAAACAATTAAGGTGGTTAAAGAAGTCAAACATTGCTAAAAGTATCAAAAAAAAATAATTAACTAAAATGTTAAATTTATAAACCAAAAAACTACAAATTAATGTTTAAAAAAATTATTGAATGGTTAATTTCAATCTTTCAATGTTTTAAATTTACCAAAAAACAGGTTGATTGTTTATTTCTAAAATTTGAATGTTTGTTTCTAAAATTTAAAGATGGCAATCTACCAAATTTATTTTAATTGTTTGTTAAATTTGTTTGATTGGGTTTAGTAATTGTTATTTTTTCTGTTGAAAAAAATTTAAAATATTACAGTTAATAAAAACTCAGAAATTGTTAGAAGTAAAAAAAACTGAATCTGTTTTGCATTCAAAGATTGTGTTTGAATTTTAAAAAACAAAGTCAAACCTTGATTCTTTATTTGCTAAAATTGCACGATTTCAATTTACCAAAAATTTACTTTTGATTGTTTGTCAAGTATGGTTTGTAAAACATAAAATATTATTCCATAATTAAAAAAATGGCATTAATAAGAAATTAATATGAATTTTTAAAAAAAGTCAAACCATATACTAACCGAAAAAAACAATTATTGTTTTCAAAAGGATTTTTTTTTAAAAAATCACAGATGGTTGTGTACAACATAAATTATTTCCATAATTACAAACATTGACATTAATAAGAAATTAATATGATTTTTTAAAAAAGTCAAACCATTTACTAACCGAAAATAAGAATTAATGTTTTATCAATAATATTAAATATCACGGTTGATTGTTAAAAATTAAATTATTTCCATAATTACAAAAACTGTTATTAATAAGAGATTACAATGAATTTTTAAGAAAGGTCAAACCATTTACTAAAAAAATAACATTATTGTTTTAAAAACAGTTTTTTTTTTTAAAGAAACCCTTATCAACTATGTTTACTATCTTAGTTCCTAAATAACAAAATAACATTAATATATACCACTAATATCCATAACATAATATGCAAAATATAGTGTTTTTAACTAATAAGAATAACCCAAAATATTAGTGATTCTAAACATAAAAAACCCCAAAATTCACGAATTACCACATGAGTAGTAAACGTGCAAAAGTTGGTCAGTACAAACCACAAACCATTTTAGTCAAAAGTTACCCACCAAAAGTTTTCATCCTACCAAAATAACGTCATAAACTAAAGCACCTAATTACCGTCACCTCTAACCACATTAGAAAGCCTGAACAAACCTTGTTTTTTGAAAAACATAAGCCTTAAAACATCAATTGAACAAAAAAAAATCTCTAAATCGATACCTAAATCATAAACCCCTAAATTGAAACCTAAAAGCATAATAATCCATTCGTAGCTTTCTTAAAACATCAATTTAACCATAAATCGTAACCTTAAACATTAAACATAATTCGAAATCTAACACCTAAACCACTAATCAGTCTTAATAAATCAAACCTTAAAGAGAAGATGAAGCATTTTATTCATTTTTATTTTTAAATACGTATTTAATATTATTGACCGATTTTGACCAAAGTAATTAATGATTTTTGATTTAAAAAAAAACTAAAATTCTTATAAATTATGATTGAGCAAGGTTTTAGGAAAGTTAATAATAATATTAGTAAATGATTTTGACCAAAAGTAATTGAATGATTATTGATTTAAAAAAAGAGAAAATTTTATTAATTCTCACAAAGTGCCATGTGGCTAAATCATAACAATCCATTCGTAGGTTTTTTTAAACATCAATTTAACCCTAAACCGAAACCTAAAACATTAACCCTAATTCGAAACCTAAAACATAAACATTAGTCTTATCAGTCGAACACTAATCACTCATTAACCCTAATCAGTCTTAATAATAATCCATCAAAAAATAAAGAACAATCAATCAAAACTTAATCTTATCAGTCGAACCCTAAAAACCCCTAAATCGAAAGCTAAAATATAAACCCTAAAACATCAATACAAAATCAAAACAATTAATTTGACTGAACAATAATAAACAAAAAACCAAGAACAATCAGTAAAACCAAGAACATCAATACAAAATCAAGTATATAAATAATTGAAATCAGTCAAAACAGAGACAACATACCTTAATCGACAAAGAAATCTGGAAAAAACACGAAAAAAATAAAGAGAAAACATTGACATGAAGAACGATTTGATTAATAAAGAATGGAAGAGATAAAACCTTGGATTGAAGCTGAAGAACACGGTAAAAGAATGGTTGATTCGAACGATCGCCTGATTAGGATTTGTGGAAATGGAGAGGATGATGACACAAATTTGAGATACAGGTTATGTTCCATCTGATTATTTAATCATCTAAATTTTGTAAGGGAAGAAAGCTTTGTAAAGGAAGAGTATAAGGGAAGAATTCTTTTAAAATTAGGAAAGTTAATAATTGTGATAAATGAGAATTGTCTCCTCCAAAAGTCAACATATTAATTAATTATTTCGGGATTTTTGATTTAAAAAAAAAAAGAAAATTTTATTAATTCTCACAATGTGCCATGTAGGATCACCAATGGAGGATAATTAATTGCTAGGGGGGTAAATGATTGCCAAGTGTCCAAAATTGCTCCTAAATATTATATGTATAGATATGTATATAATTTTCAAGGCATGGTACATTTAATAAATAACTACCTTCATATAGATAATCGCAAAAACCTTAAGAATTTGCTCATTGTGCTTGTGAGTCGTGAGAGAGAAAGAGAGTTAATTACATGGGTGTTTTCATGTATATCATACATAAATGAATAGACAAAATTGTTCATATGTTTTTAGGAGTCTTAATTTTAAATTTGGTTTTGTTTGAAGCGGAAATAGAATTAAATAATTCCAATTTTGAGGGGTTGGAAGAGAATAATCTCAATTTAAAACTTGTAAGATAACAGTCTTAACTTGTCAATGTTTTTATTTTGTTGGTCCTAAACTAACCGGTGTTAGTTTTTAACAGACCCAGTTAGTTTTATGGCTAAAAATTTAATTTTTAAAAGATCAAGGACCATTTCTGCTATTAATAAAACTTTTTAAACAAACCCATTTTCCCCCGACCACCCTCGTTCTCCGGCGAGCTCTTCTTCTCCGGCAACCACTTCCGGCGAGCTCTTCTCCTCTGGTGACCAACCTCCTTCTCCGGCGACCAAACGACACCAACAACCTACCACCTTCACTCCCCCGGTCTCGACCAC
Source organism: Ambrosia trifida (assembly GCA_028751855.1). NCBI lineage: Eukaryota > Viridiplantae > Streptophyta > Magnoliopsida > Asterales > Asteraceae > Ambrosia > Ambrosia trifida. The sequence continues at coordinate 63,314,650 of CM054125.1, forward strand.
CTCTCCGACAAACCATAAAACCACACCAACAACCTACCACCTTCACTCCTCCGATCCCGACCAACTCTCCGAAAAACCATAAACCCACACCCGACAACTCTCTGTTCCGATAACCACCATCAATAGTCGAACACCCACCTCCTCTGTCAATACACTTCCGATCACCACTTCAACTCCGATAACCACCACCAATCGCCTCCTCCAGCGATTGCAAACAACCCACAACCTATTCACAGTACCGATATCCCATACCTTGTTCAGTTATCAGACCCAAACCCGATCCAGTCACCATCCCTATTAATATTAACGAGAGTTAAGACCCGGTTAACCCGACACCACGCTAACTCGGTTCTTATAAACAGCCCGGGTTCGAACCCGTCAACACTCGAACCGTTCAACACCCGAAGACAAGAGGTTATGTTAATACTTTGGGTGGTCGCCGGAGAACGAGGGTGGTCGCCAGAGAACGAGGGTGGTTGGGGAAGATGGGTTTGTTTAAAAAGTTTGATTAATGGCAGAAATGGTCTTTGATCTTTTAAAATTTACAATTTTAGCCAGAAAACTAACTGGGTTTGTTAAAAACTAACCCCAGTTAGTTTGGGGCCAACAAGATAAAAACATTGACAAGTTGAAACTTTTATCTTATAAGTTTCAAGTTAGAATTATTCCCTTCCAACCCTCCAAAATTAAAATTATTTAATTTCATTTCCCCTTATTTGAACGACCATCTTTACACGTAAATCCATATAAATATATATATATATATATATATATATATATATATATATGTCATTGTAGGAATGTTATTGTGTATAATAAAAATACTTAACATGCAATAGTCATTTTAGGTTATATTATTAACGAATATTATTTTATTAAAATAATAATAATTGCCTTTTTAAGGATATGTTTAAAGCTTTATAGCACATTGATGCACTGATATGACTTTTTTTTTGATCGGCAAACTACTCATATATTCATCACCAACAAATGTATACAAGTTGAAACCGAGCAAGTAAGTAGGGTACTAGGGGTGGGTTGGCTTCAAATTTAGATGTCATGCGCCTCGAAATGTGATGTCACATGTATGAATCCTAGAACTCTTTCTTTATACGTCTTGTGGTTCAAACAAATTTATAAAAAAAAAATAAAAAAACAAACATGCATCACTTAAATATAAGTTATTTATTAAAATTTTATTTTCATGTCTTGTTTAATTTAGAGTTCTTCAATTTTATTTTCCTCTTAAACGGGTTCAAAGAGGAAGGAATTCGGGTCAACCATATGGATGTAACGTGTGGTCCACTGTTAGAAAGTGTTAAATATTCGTGTGTGTGGGACCCAGTCTCCAGTAAAAAAGACCACGCATTTAATCCAATAGTTGGACCACCTTCATTCTGTCTTAACCCCCTTGTCTTTCTTTCTTCTTGCATTTGTACCCTTAAACTTTTTCTTTTTGTACTTTTGGCACCCAAACTATTGTGATTGCCCTATGTTTCAAACAAGTAACTACATGTCTCTTTCTCTCTCACAATTGATTAAATCTATTGAAATTATCAAGATGATAGTCGGGTAATGTCAATGTCGCAACTTTTTTTGAACTATAATCCATTATAACAAACATGTTGGACAGATTACATGAGCTATCTACAATAACATACGTAACTATAGAACAATACAAGATTATGGCTCAATTACCAGCTAGACACAATACAGTGGGGAACATAGTTACTTTGACCTACTAACTTCATCCTGATTAGATATGCATTTAATCCATGCAAATAGTTGTGTTTTGATCTCATAAATAATCATCAAGTGCGATGGACTACTCCATGTTGAATGCGCAGGCATTTGTTGCTTTCCAGATGAACCACATAACATAATAGATAATCGCATGAATTAATTGTCTTCCTTGTTTAATCAACCATTGCTCCTCCACAAAAACAGTTGCTTAAGCATTGAAAGCTCTGTAAGGTCCACCTTACACCACAAGGACACACTTCACACCATTTTAACGAGATTGCATAGTATAAAAGAATGCTCCACTATTTCATCATGTATAGGACAAAGTGTTAGTTTGTAGAAATGGTATTAACCCCTCTAATGAAAAACTAAGGGTTTTAAGTATTATGTTTGAGATAACCTCCACATGAAGCAACTCAATTGGACCACATGATGCAAGTTGCATCAACCGGTCTACAAATGCTTTTGAAATGATTCTCCTCAAAGATTGAACTGAAAACCGCCTTCCCATTTCCAAAATGGCAACTTCGCAACTATAAACATAAAATGGCAGTCACAATCATAAGCTTGGTTTGAAAATTTAAAAACACGCCACTTGAGTTATTGTATTTAGTTAGAGTTAGAAGAAAATGAAAAGAGATTCATAATTTAAATCTTACTAAATCAAACGAACAGGTATATAGGACAAATGTAATGTGATAGTGTGAAATTTTAGATGTTTTGATTTTAAAAAGAATTGAACTACTTTTTGAATGTTCTTATAAGGTCTCTTATTGATTTCACAAGGATAGGAAAATAGTATCTATTTATATTTATGTATGTGTAAAATGACCATTTCTAAAATAGAGTATTAAACTAATTAAGTAATTATTAAACTTTGAAAATTCACGTGTGCCATTGAATGTGTGTTTAAGCTAGTCAAACCAAATAAATTACTTTGCTTGGATTAATCAACTCACATAAAGTGAACCATGTATACCATGACACTTGTGTTTGTATAAGCGAACGATCATTCAATGGGCAACTGGGTTTATACATCCGAGGTGTAATTTAACAAAGAACGAATGTTCAGGGTACTGAATTGTAAATATTGATTATAAAAAAGTAGGTAGGAAATGGTACTAAAGTTCAGAATCCCATGCTGCATATAATGATATCGGTGACGTAATTACGTTTACACCCTCCGTCGGGCAAAAATCATAAAATTAGTGAAAACTAGGGATGAGACTGATGTATCAGTGAACCGATATTGTATAAAAATTGAGTTAAAACTTAAAACACAATCAATTATAGCGGTCCAGAATTGCTTCAACTAGGGATAAGCATTTATCCCCTGAGTACTTATACCGTACTCATAACGTATTCATATAAGTATTCGTACTCATACCAATTATGTTAAAATAGTATAAATATCGGTACTCACTTTTATGATTTCGGTATTCGATACTATTGGTATCGATATGGGTAAAATGGTACGAGTACCGAATTCTATATACTAATGAATTTGATAATCTGTTTTACTTCGTATTATGATATTTATGGTATTCGTATCAATTTTACCTATTTGAAACATGTACCATATTGGTACTCGTACCAATTTTATCAATTTGGTACACGTATAGTATTGATACTCGTAATAGTTTACCTACTTGGTACTGTATGAGTGCTCAAAAAAGAAAAATAACAAAGTGGTACCAAACCGGTACCGTACTGAAATACCAATACTGATACCCCGTACTCGTAACCGTGCCGTACCTATATACTCGGTACAGTACTTGATACCCGCTTTTGTTCAAATTCGGTACCGGTATTTTCAGTACAGGTACAAGAACGAACACGGTACCGCTCTCATCCCTAGCTTCAATACCAGTAGTAGAAACATACCAAGAAATATTGAAATCAAAAACCTAAAACTGAATACCAGTACTGGTAGCGATTTTATTTGATCGGTATCATTTTAGTTCCACTATAGTACAGGTATTCGATGAAAATATGTTTATCCCTAATCCTGATGCAAAAGACTCACTTTTAAAATCATTTTCTTACACCTAATCTCCCACTTAAAACTTTCAAAAATTTGAACCCTAATGACTTTTATAGAGCGCAAGACACTAAGGTGCTGTTTGTTTTTTCTGCAGGAAAAGGTCTGCAGTCTGCGGACCACATCTGCAGGAGAAGAGGTGGATCAAAGGTCTGCAGTCTGCAAGAAGAAGACTGTTTGTTTGTTAACGTCTGCAGGCTGCTGAAATAAACTTAAATTTAAACAAACTGAGTTTTTACAGCAGTCTGGTGGTAGATGGTGGTGGTGGTGGGTGGACCGTGGTGGTGTGGACCATGGTGGTGGGTGGTGGTGGTGGGTGGTGGTAGTGGTGGTGGTGGGTGGACGGTGGTAGGTGGTGGTGGACTGGTGGTGTTGGACTGTGGTGGTGGTGGTGGGTGGACGGTGGTAGGTGGTGGTGGACTGGTGGTGTTGGACTGTGGTGGTGGTGGTGGTGGGTGGACGGTGGTAGGTGGTGGTGGACTGGTGGTGTTGGACTGTGGTGGTGGTGGTGGGTGGTGGTGGTGGTGGTGTTGGACCGTGGTGGTGGTGGTGGTAGTGGTGGTGGACGGTGGTGGGTGGTGGTGGTGGGTGGTGGTAGTGGGTGGTGGTGGTGGTGGGTGGTGGTGGACCGTGGTGGTGATGGACGGTGGTGGTGGTGAACGGTGGTGGTGGACGATGCTAGGTGGTGGTGGTGAGTGACGGTGGTGGTGGTGGTGGTAGTGGGTGGTGGTGGTGGACCGTGGTGGGTGGTGGTGGTGATGGACCGTGGTGGGTGGTGGTGATGGTGGTGGTGGGTGGTGGTAGTGGGTGGTGGTGGTGGTGGGTGGTGGTAGTGGGTGGTGGTGGTGGTGGACCGTGGTGGTGATGGACGGTGGTGGTGGTGAACGGTGGTGGTGGACGATGCTAGGTGGTGGTGGTGGGTGGGTGACGGTGGTGGTGGTGGTGGTAGTGGATGGTGGTGGTGGTGGGTGAGGAGAAGAGAAGAGGAGAAGACCTTTGAAGACCTTAGAAGACTTTGGTCCAAGTCTGCACCAAGAAGAGGTCAGGAAGAGCTTTTGGAGTGAAATGTCTTCCGAAAAACAAACAGTCTGCCCGCCCCAAACGTCTGCCCGCGTCTGCGCGACGCAGACAAAAGAGGTCAGAAGTGCTTCTGGGAGAAAAACAAACACCACCTAAGGCACCATACCATTAGACCATGCGTCTAAAGACTCATATGAGTTAACATGTGTTCGATTAAGCATATGTTTGTTTAACATCATGTTGGTTTGAATTTTTTTTTTTAGACTAACTAGGTTATTTCATTTAACGATCAACATTTTTTTATAAGTGGGCGGGCGGCTGGTAAACGGGCAACAACCTGCGCCGCTACCCCATTTTGAATAGCAAAACCTACTCTATTAAAAATAGAACCTTTGTTCTTGGTCGTCGGAGAGTTACTATGTATCACCTGTTGCATTCGATCTAAGAACCGAATTGTTTCGGGAGCAAGGTTTCCAAAAGTATCAAATGCAAAAAGCACAAAAACATGTTGATTCTCAAGACAGACAACTCTATGTTTAGAAACCTTCTTGGATTCAGCTTTTAAGGCTGTTTGTCTTGCCACAAACCTGGATTCCCGAAGTCCCACTAGCATAGACACCCCACTTAGATCAACACACACATGTTTGCCCTGTGCCTACCCGTACACGAGGACATCTGCTGGCTTTAGGGTGAGCCGCCCTTCAAGTGGGTCCGTCAAAACGTTAATCGGTGTTTCTTTCTTAGCCGAGATCCCTGCCATTCGTAAGACATCACACAAGACATCCCTGACAAAATCATGTCTGTATTTAAACCCTGGCAACTCTTTACAGTGAAGGGCACGTTCCCGGAATTTATCTAAACAACCTTTTAACAAAATGGATACGACTCATCAATTGAGAGCATGTGTTCCTTTGAAACATTCAAACACCGCTTTTTATCATGGAGACATTGCAAACTTCTCCCTCATAGTTTGAAATGATCTTTTAAACCTTAACTTTTAGGTATGAGTTCAGTTCTTGAGTTTCATTTGAGATCATTGATTACTGATTAAACGGGCTCCAGATGAACTCATTCAAGCGGCATTGGAACCGTCTCATCAACCCTACGATCTTAGTTTTTAGGTTTTCGTTTTTTTGAATTTTTAGCTTGTAGTTTTTAGAATTTACGTTATATAATTGTGTCTTTTATGTAGCATTGTTTGTTTTTCTTATTTTCATCATTGTGTCATTTTTACGATTTATTGTGTCTTTTTTCTTCAGCATTGTGTTACACCTTTTGCCATTGTGTTATATTTTGCGACTCATTATGTCATATTTTATGATCTATTGTGTTTTTTGTATCATTCTCACCCTTCTCATTTTTGTTACACTGTGTAGAACATCATCTTTTAGGATTACATTATAAAACTTAGGTGACTGATTTTAAGCATATGTAAGAGCATCCGTGTCATAGGTGAAGGTTTTAAGGGGTTGTGGCATCGTTTTTTTGCTCAGTATATTTTCGTCGTTTTTATCCGAAAATTTTATACTTATTGTGTTCAGCCCTCTCTGTTTTAAAAGTTCCGTGACTTTTGATCCCTGTAAAAAAAAATTCAAACTTCGCTACTGAAGACTTTAAAACCGGCTTCACGTCTCCCTATGCTAGCTTTGTCCCTCTAGGCTCTAGCAGCTAAAAGTGGCTCCAAAACGTACCCTCTCTTTTCTATCCTTAAAACACTTAAAAATATCAATATATGCTCTGAACTCAGGTATTCAAACATATATAATTACGAGTACCATATTTAATAATAAAAGCTATTAAAAGACGTTAGAAACCTGATCCATTGAACGTGACGATTGACGCCGTGCTACTACGATTAGTATTTTGGAGTTTAGTGCATGTTTAGGAAATTAATGAGGAGTCTAAACAAACGTTGTTATATTAATGACACGTGTAATTCGAACTCTTACGCTATTGACACGTAGCTTTACACTCATACTCATTGTTTTGCTTCTTATCACATTGTTTGTTAGGACTAAATTTTGTATGATGGTCAATCATCATACTATTTGAGAATGTTTACTTATAATATATTTTTGGAAAACAAATGTCGTTTCTCTACGCTTTTCTTTTCTTGTTTTTTTTAACGAAAAAGGTTATACACTTAACACTCCACAATTATAACAAATTTACCATTTGCTTGAGATTAAACATAAGAGCTCTTACTAAAAAACAAAATATTTATCAAGTGAACTATCTTGCAACCCAAACAAAAGTGTGTGCTTATTGTGTTTTGCTACTTATGTATCATGTCTTACCTTAATTATGTTTTATAAAGTTTAAGCTGATGGAAAAATAGTAGTGAAAATGTTTTTTACTAATTTTGGACAACAAATAATAATATTTATATATAGCTTATGTAGATAATTATTTATAAGTTTGCGTTATATGGTGCAAGAGTTTCACAAATGAATCAAACTATGTCTAAATCGGAGCTAAAATGAATGAGGTATTGAAGCTTAAAGTTGAATGGTTGAAATGAATATTTCTAAACTTTGGTTACTCTAGTATAAATTGTGTTTTGTCATAAATTGGTTGTTTTGATTGACTCTTAATTTCTATTCAAGAATCATAATTATGGTTTTTATTATGTGTAATAATTTTATTTAATATGACATTAACATGTCATGAATCAAATTAAGACTCTGTTATAATTGTTATTAAGAAAATGAATTGAATATGGAGTTTTGTTTGACTACAAAAAAAGTTCATGACTCATTTTTAGTGTATGAAATAGAGATGAAAATTAGAGAATACTAGAGAAATTATTTTGTCAAAATAATTTTATAGAATTTAGAGATGGGTACTTTCTAATTCTTTCACCATCAACTTCATATTTTATTTTCCACATAAATCAAAAACACCAAACTCAGTGTAACCTTGGGCGCGTGAGCCATCTCCGGCAGTACACATATTGTTTCGGTTGTCGTACCGTGGGAAACAGACCATTTGAGAGGATGCGTGGAATATGTTTTAAGAGAAGCGTGTCAAACGCGTGCCTCAATCAAAAACCGTCAACGACTACTTTGTTTTTTCTTGTAGTGGAGCTTCATACAAGATGGCTCGGTTGAAATACTTTAAAGACATTGTCTTGAATCAAATTTGGTACATGTATTTGTATTTATATTCATTTATATTTAGTTTTGTATACGGTATTATACTTTTATATTTTCTATAAATAACGAGAGTCTCATTATTATTTTTATTTTTATTATTAATTTTAATAAAATGTGAACTTATTTCCTGGATAAACAAATTAGTGATGGATTTTTTTTCTACCTACGATAAAATTGTTGATAATTCTAAATTTCTAATTGTTGCTAAGCGGTTAGCCTTTTTGTCCCTTCGTTCTTCCTAAGCTTTTATGCATACACTTTGACAAGGGGTATAGAGCAAAATGGTTTTCAATTTTTTGGTCACAAGTTACACCCAATTGTCATTTACCCATTTAAACTCGTTGATTTAACCCGATTAAAAAATAAAAACGTAATATCTTAAACCTAATTAAAATAATTAGCGGCAAAAAGAAAAATAGAAAGTTGAGACTTGCGATCACCAAGGAAGGTGGATTCGAGTTCGTGTTCTTGTTCTTCGATGGTTTGATCAAATTCAAACGATCGCTTCGGCGATTTTATAATCACTTATTAGGGACTTGAGTTCTTTTCTTTGTTATTGGCTTCATGCGATCATGTTTCAATAGATTATTTTCATCTTCTCATTTGATTTCGGGAAAACTTAGGGGCTGTTTGGTAGTCTTTTAATGATTCCATTAAGTGACTACCTTTAAATTAGTCAGTATTAAGTGTGTTTGGTTCACTAACATGATACATTTGAATTAGCCAGTAAACTTTTTATCTATTAAGTTTCAAAATGACTTTGATTGGAAATTTGACCCCTTTATTCATTTACACGTGTTTATAACCCTCGGTCGGCCACTCGCGCACTATCAACTAGTCAGGTCGAGCCAAGTCAAACATTTTACTGCTTCAACTTCTCTTATCCAATCAGATCTCTTAATAGCTCAACACTTACTAGTTACTACTAACACGGATGTTGCCAAACAATTCCTTAATTTTGTTTGTGTTTTTGTATTTCTTGCTCAGGAGGTGAGGGATGATATCTTTTAATCATGTAATTTGGAATTTAAGGATTTTTCTAATAAACACATAATACATCAACTCATCATTCATCAACATGTATGTTTTTAATTTATGGCTTAAGTTATACAATTAGTTTATTAGTTCAATAGTTTGTTAGTTGTTCAATTGATAAATGATTTGATTATATATGATTAGACATTTAGATTTATGTTTGATTTAGTATATGTGATTTTTAGTATTAATGTCTCCTAAACAACTATCCGATAGTAAAAAAACTAGAGTAGGAGCTCATTTTTTTTCTGCCCGCACATGACATCTGGTTTCTCAAAAACCGCACCCTAGTCGCCTTATATACCAAGCCCTCTTTACATTAGTTTTCACAATACCAAAGCATCACATGGAAATTCTTATGTAAGTTATTTCTGAAAGTAGGTCTCTTCTTTCGTTGACAATGTGGATTGATAGAGTTGTGCCTTGTGAATCATGGCAACGAGTTGTGGTGTGCTCAAAGGGATGATCACCAAATACAACTACAAGTTGTAGTCGCTATTGTACTAAACTTTTGTTGGTTACTACTTAATTATGAATTAGCCATCTCCTTAATCAACTTCGGGGGTGTTTGGGATTGATTATTCAAAACAGATTATGCGTTTTGGAAAAGCAGGGGTGAAGCTGCTTATAGATTACTGCGTTTTGGTAGCCTAAAAAACTGATTATCTGCGTTTTCAAAACGCAGGCCAAACACTAAAAACTGATTATCTGCGTTTTCAAAACACGATAATCTAAAAATCTGATTCAAAACACAATCCCAAACACTCTTCGTATCACTTATTTAGTTAAACGAACATACGATTTTTTATCAAACAAATGAATTTTTCATTAATGATTCATAATAGTTTCTTGAATATTCAATACCTTAAGCAACTAATTTATGTATTGTTGCTATTCTATTACATCACGAAGTTATACAATAATGCACTTTAATAGCTTTACTTTGACGTATCATGAGTATGTTTTCTTTAAGAAGAGTTAATATGAAGTATGTTTGATATTTTAACTTCTAAATGAATTGTACTCATTCTAATTTATTTTTATTTTTATTTTATTGTTTATCTTATTAACCGATATTTCAGATTTTGAATTAATTTCTTATATGTTTATCAACTAAATAAGAATGAATCATATACATTTCTTATTAGTAAATCATATTAAATAGAACGGATGGACATTTTAAATGATGAACTAATATTTGTTAAGGCTACGTTTAACATACAAAAATGGTTGAGCACCTCCAATGCATGCTCTGAAAGGGATATAGGCAGGTAGCACATATGTGGCGTCCGATTTCAAACATCACCATTGGAAGAGCCTGTTTGTTGGCCGTTCGTTTGGTCTTGTTCTGCTTTCAAACTAGCAAACAGATGACGGTGAGGCCTATGGGCGTGTGGGTGTGGGTGTGTTTAAAAAAAATCAAAAGAATGTATTAAGAAGATAAAACATGTATGTTCAAAATATGAGTGGAAATCCGGCAGATGATATGGCACGTTTGAATGAGTTTAAAAAGTGATCACATGAAAGATGCCTGTCCCGTTTCACATGTGTGGGTCGCTATCCATGGGATGATGAGCAATATACTACAACAAAAAGATGTTTCTGGCTATAAGCCACCTAAGGTTGTTGCAAAATAATGCATTCATGTTTTCTTTCTGTGATTCTACGTTTATTTCAGTTATAATTTGATACAGTTTTTTTATACCTCTTGTTCACAATTACATATCATGATTGTTTAAATATAAATGTATAACTAACAACTTAAAACAATATAAGAACATTTATATAATATAACACGATACATGAGTACACTTTTTATATATATATATATATATATATATATATAGGGTGTGGATAATATGGAAACCCCTATGGTGACTATTGATCAAGTTTGATCAATGGTTCTTAATTAATTTGTATTTAATAATCAAAAGCAAGTGGGTCACTTTAATAAAATATTGGATTAAGGCATTAAGGTAATCTTGTGTTTTCTGAATCCTAGGTTTAAAAAGGTTGATTTGACACTTGTCAAGTCACATCTCTCCTACTTTATGACACTTTTTTCAGCACGAATATTAACGTACGTTAGTGTTGTGATACAAAATTCTGACCTCGTATGAGACATCGCTAACATGTGTTAACAGGCATATACTAAAAGAACATAATAAAAGAACACATAAAATATGTATTTATTTAAGAATTGATAAAAATAATCATTACAACCAACACTAAAACATACCAAAAAACGGTTCATACAAACATAATTATTTGTGAATTTTCAAAAAAAACTATCATAAAAACATAAAAAAGATCTAGCTATGATTCGTTCTTGATACCCATCTTCATCTTTAACACAAAAACATATATTCACCTATAAAAAAGATAACACATGTTAGTTGGCCTCTCCAAAACACATAATGAGACATCACTGACACGTGTAGTGTATTCTAAAAACATATGTTTTACTGAAATAACGTATGTCATGTGAACGCTAACACATGTTAGTTGGGCACATACTAACGTATGTCATATGAACCCTAACACCTTTTAGTTAGGCATATACTAGCATGTGTTAGCATCACTAACATGTGTATAAACAACACCAAAAATCTGCAGTTAGTTGGGCACATACTAACGTATGTCATGTGAATGCTAACACATGTTAGTTGGGCACATACTAACATATGCCATATGAACCCTAACACCTGTTAGTTAGGCATATACTCGCATGTGTTAGCATCACTAACGTGTGTGAGCATACAAGACTCGGACTGCAAAAAAATAGACATATACCCTATACGAGTTCATAACAATTTCACTTGCCAAAAATTTATTAAATAGAATACAAAAATTATTTAAACACCCTATTCACCAAAAGATTAAAAATCTATAATCTTTATAAAAAAAACATCACTTACCACAGCCACATCACCAACGCCGCCTTCTTCCAATAGCCTACTCGTGTAAACCATCTCTGAAACAGATACACATGTTAGTTTGGGATCCTCAAACACATAATGGGGCATCACTAACATGTGTTAGCATATACTAACATAAAAAGACTACAAATTTATTCATCAATCACATGTGATCCATCAACCTCATGTCTCCAATCTAATAAAAATCTAACATAAACAAAATAATAATAATAAAAAAAAAATAAAAAAGGTTAGCATAAGTTTTTTTTTTTCATTCAAGCATTTGATCGAACATTTGGTATGCGACCAAAAACTATCCCCAAAACTGTTATTATTATTATTCTAACAAAACCCAAAACCTAACAAAATCAAAACGTAGCAATTTTACGAGACCTAACCAAAAAAAAAAAAAAAACAAACTAAAATGATTATGAAAATAAAAACCCATTTGTAGCTAAAAACACTATAGAGAAGCCGGCCCATCAACGAGCAACAAACCACCTACAAATCGACTTATGATTAACATTTAGTTTATTATTTTAATTCTAATATTCTTATTTTCGTGACCATTCTGTGACATAATTTACATAGTTATAGATTTTGCAATCAATTTGCTATAAAGTTATACTTTAATTAGTTATTTTTAAAACGAGCAACGAGCAATAATAATAATAAATACCTTCATCTCATGTTGATCAGTACAGATGACGACGACGACTGATTTTTGGTGGTCGTCTCTGGCCGGAGGTTGAGATGCGAACGACCATCTTGTAGAGAGAGATTAATACGAGAATAGGATAAAGTGAGGAACAAACACACAGATCAGGATATGTGGAGGTGGTGCCGGAGTTGGTGGCCAGAGGTGGTGTTAGGTGGTGGTGGTATATTGTCTGGAGATAGATTGAGATAATAGATTGAGAGAGAGAAGAAATACTATTTGTTTATATAGGGGTGGGAATGATTCAAAAATTGAAAAAAGGGGGGGGGATGTGAAATGACAATTGCACCCTTTGTAATATAATATGGTGAAAGGTTGGCTTGGATGAGGTGGTACAATATGGACCAAGTGTTGGGTTCACTAGAGTTTTTTCATTTAGGAGGGTTTCTTGCCTATATATATATATATATATATATATATATATATATATATATATATATATATATACCACAATTAGTATTATGCATGTATATTGTAAAGTTTTAGGGTCTGAACAATAGATCAACAAGACAAAGAACAATACTGGAGCCAACATAAACTCACAACCATAACAATATCAGATGTAGGCGACAAAACAAGGTGACAAAGCTCTTATTAACCCAAACCAAATAAGTACCCCCCAAATACCCAAAGAGATCTCAGCAAAATACTAAGATCATGAATAAGAAAGAATACAAAGAAATAAGACTAATTAGACTTACAAACCCTTAAAGAAGACTGAAAATCAGAGAGAAATAACAAAGAGAAAAGTGAACGACTGAATGATTAACTCGGGCACTATTCTTTTTATACTCCACCTCGAGCCTTCCACCAGATACACATCCAACGGTTGAGATGATAATAATCCAACGACCACAATTAAGCCAGCTCAGCAAGCTGTGTCAAACAAACACAAAACCCAACTAACTTAATTATAACAACCTGGTTCATGAACCAGCCCTTATTCCTTTTGACCCAGGCCAAAGGCCAATGGGCTAAACCATCTTTACTGGGCTCCTGATACAATACCAAGCTCAACATCCTGTAAAGTCCAATAGATACAAGTAATTGAATTATAATCGTGTACATAATTTCAACACCCCCTCTTAATTCAATTACTGAACATGTTGATCAACCCAAGTTTGTTGCATAAAATTTCATGCTGACCACTTAATAAACCCTTAGTAAAGATATCAACAGTTTGCTGATCAGACTTTACTTTTATGACCTTAATCAAACCTGTACTTATTTTTTTCTCTAAGAAAATGTAAGTCAAGTTCAAAGTGTTTGGTTCTATCATGAAATACAGAATTTTCTGCTATAGATATAGCAGCTTTGCTGTCACAAAACAAACTTAAAGGTAACTGGGTTTGAATTCCTAATTCTCTTAACAAATTAGATACCCAGATTAACTCACAAGAAGCAGAACACATTGCTCTATATTCAGCTTCAGCTGAAGAACGAGCAATAGTATTTTGTTTCTTGCTTTTCCAAGAAACCAAACAACTACCAATAAACACACAATATCCAGTAACAAATCTACGTGTGATAACACATTTTGCCCAATCAGCATCTGAATATGCTGAAAGAGTCAAACTACTACCCTTTTTGAATAAAATCCCTTTTCCAGGTGATTGGTTTAAATATCTAAGCAATCTTAAAGCTATATGCAATACTTTCTGAGTTGGTTTATGCATAAACTGACTCAGAAACTGTACAGCATACCTAATATTTGGACGAGTCAAAGACAAATAAATAAGCTTTCCTATAAGCTTTTGAAAACCTGTAACATCTTCTAAGTATTTTTCATCTTTGCTATTTTTAATAGCTAGATTATAATTTTGCTCAATTGGAACACTAACAGGTTTGCAACCTAGGTAACCAAACTCACTTAGCAAATCTAAACAATATTTTCTTTGGTTAAGACATATACCATTTTCTGAGTATAAAACTTCTATACCAAGAAAATATTTTAGTTTGCCTAAGTCCTTAATTTGAAAACTTTCTTTTAACAAAGTTTTCACATTAGTAATTTCTTGAACACTATTTCCTGTGATGACAATGTCATCCTCATAGACTAATAACACTATAAAGACATCCTTATCAGACTTAACAAACATAGAGTAATCACAAATACTTTGAACAAATCCTATGTTTTTTTAATACCTCAACAAGCTTTTCATTCCACTTTCGTGGAGCTTGTTTCAAACCATACAAAGATTTAACCAACTTACAGACTTTAGACTCATTTCCAGAAGAGTAACCTTCTGGAAGATGCATATATGCATCTTCAGTTATTGACCCATATAGAAAAAGCATTATTAATATCAAGTTGATACAATGTCTAGTTATTATAAACAACAAGACTAATCACACTTCTAACAGTAACCATCTTAACTACAGGAGAAAAGGTTTCTCCAAAATCCATACCCTCTCTCTGATTATAACCCTTAGCAACTAGTCTTGCTTTATATCTATCTATTTGACCATCAACCCTATACTTGATTCTATATACCCACTTACACCCAATAGCCTTCCTATTAGGTGGTAAGTCAGTAATAATCCAGGTATTATTCCTGTACAGGGCTTCCATCTCACTATTCATAGCCTCTATCCATTTAGGATCTTTAGAGGCTTGATAATAAGATGTTGGTTCAACAGATTTATTCATATTTGACACAAAATACTTGTTTTCAACAGACAGATTAGCATAACTAACCACTTTTTCAACTCCATATTTAACCTTTCCCTCAATTACATAATCACCAAATCTTCTAGGTAAGACAGACTCCCTAGTAGACTGTCTAACAGAAGTGACTCTCTCTCCCATAGGGGTATGTATCTCATCATTTGATCCCTCCATCCTGGAAGAATCAGACTCTCTACCTACTATACTACTAGGTGGCTGATCATGTTCATGATCTACCTCACTAGTAGCTCTGGGAGAGTTGTCTAACAACTCCTTAGGAGAGTGATCATGAGTACTACTGGTTCCCCCTTCATCATTGGGAGGACTTGCACTAATACCATCATCACTTTGAGAATTTTTAGTTTCAAAATTATCAAAAAAATTTAAGTGATTTAAATTTTTAAAAACAAATTCCTTATGTTCAGTTTTAAATGGATAAATGTTTTCATAAAACTTGACATATCTTGAAAACTTAACTTTCTTAGTTTCAAGACTCAAAACTTTATAACCCTTTTTCAAAAAAAGAATAACCAAGTAAAACACATTTATCAGATCTACTACACAATTTATCAGGTTCATTCAAAACAGTTTCAAAACAAAGACAACCAAAATTTCTCAAATGACTCAGGACTGGGGGGAACCCATGGACCAACTCATAAGGACTCTTACTAGCTAACACAGAAGAGGGAATCCTGTTAATTAAATAACCAGCAGTAAGAACACAATCAGACCAATACCTAAGAGGAACATTGCTTTGAAACAGTAAAGCTCTAGCAGTATTTAAAAGATGTCTGTGCTTTATCTCCACAACACCATTTTGTTGTGGAGTGTAAGCATAAGAGATTTGATGTAACATACCATTTTTAATACAAAACATAGTCATTTGTTTATTAACAAACTCTGTCCCATTATCACTGTCACACCCCGACGTTTGGTAGCTTCGCCACGCAACGGAAAGATGCGTCTAAGACTCTTATTTCCTGAACGCAAATTCTAACCCTCTAGGATCCCCGATCCCAATACGTCGCCCACTCCAACCGTGCCGTTACCAAGGTTTAAACCTGAAAGACATACTTAAAAAGTCAGCATAAAGCTGGTGAGTTCATAATTTTTACAAAAGAGTTGTTATAAGTTTGAAAAGATCATTCCTGTTAATACTAGGTTATAAGAACGTTAGCTAGACGTTAAGTGTTTTTACTACTACGGTTGGGAACCCATTACTAAACATGTACCAATGTTGAATGCAGCCCAGATTGACTGGGTTACCGATGCCTCGGCAACCCGGAAGTTAGAGACAATATGCACCCGCCCGGCATCCCCGCTGTCGAGTGGGGTTTGTGAGGCCCAATAGATCTATCCACATTTCCCTCATTGTGCAACCCGCACATTCATGGTTTCCCCCTAGGACATTCCATAAAAATCCGTATAGTAATGTAAAGTAACCATAATATAACATGACCTTTAGTAAGTAAGTATGTAGCATGTTTCTCCCCCGAAAGCAAAACAGTAAAAAGCGGGGCTGTGACACTTACGCACTCATTTCATTTTTCAAAAACTTGTTCGTTTGAAATTCCTCAGGTTTTCAAAAAAAGAAGCATGTCTTCCCCCCGAAAACATTTATAAAACAGTAAAAAGTGGGGTCATGAACTCACCTTAATTTCCTCGCTTAGCTAGCAAACAAAGCCCGAAGCTTTGATCGACTTCCTCGTGCCCTATTACCAACAAAGGACACCTTAAAAGTCTATCACATATAAGCCTAGCCTATTATCCTGCTAAAAGATAGTTTATCCAACTATCTAGACTCGTGTGTATTAACTCGAGTACTAATATGCTTTAACTTGTCGAACCGACCGTGACTTAACTTACTTATGCGTTAACACACGACATAGTACCCAAGTAGCGCACTTGTCACTATTCGTGTGTACACCACGTTGGACTATGCCTCGAAATGTATAACTTATCCTGAGCCGTAGCTCGTCTCGTCAGTCGAATAAATGCGTTTGTCTTGTACGTTTCTTTTTAGGAAAATACACTTGCAAAATATAATTCTTATTGTTATAAATTTCCAAGTAATAATAAATGGTACATTAATTCCCAAAATCCGAAATTTAAAGTATTCGAAACTTTGCTTTGCATAAAGCTTTCCCAAGTAAATCAGACGTTTATATATTTTTGAATACGAACAATAAACATAGTTTTGTTGTCGAAAACCTTTCAAAAGCTCGTCATACTTGATGTTTGGCAAAACTATATATATTTGTTTCAAAATATCGTCTGAGATTCACTTATTATTGTTACAAATATCTTTGTCAAAGCGTCGTGATTTTATATAAATACCTTTATTAAGACGCTTGGAAATTCATTTATAAAAACATACACAACGGTATTAACTTAGTCATGCTTTGGATTTTATAAAATTTCGGCAGAGTCTCCTCTGTTTTTGTACGAACCAGACAACACAAGTTGTCTAAAAATTCCCAAAATCAACTTTAAAATACAAGACTACAATTTGTTTATCCGCAAATTCCAAATCAAACGAGACTTATACGTTTCGACGCTTTTATATATTTATATAAAGACACGACAACATATATATATATGGGAGGGTTATCTTGAGAACGCTAAATATTGTGAGAACCGTGAGAACAAGTAATAAATGAATTTTCTTTCCGAATAATACAAACCTCATTATAATCAAAATACAACATTAATAAATGAATTTTCTTTCCAAATAATTCATTTTTTCTTGCAAAAACACTTTTAAATTAACTTTTTACACATGTGTAAATTAAACAGTTTACACATGTATAAACAGTAAATTTACACATGTGTAAAAACAAATTATTTTCGTATACGTTTGAATTTATTTTTACGTGTAAATTGTGTTTTTGAGATTGTATTTTAGTAATAAAGACAAATGTAAAAAGAAATTTTGAATTTGAATGGTTTTAGATGCCGTTCTCACGGTTCGCACGAAATATAGGTGTTCTCAAATTAACTTTCCCCTATATATATATATATAGTCCAACAGCGTCTCGAACGACGCGTTGACCGCTACCAATCCGGATCTGTCCGTTGACCGAGCCGCTTGACCAGATCTGACTGTTGACCGTCGTTGACCAGTTGTTGACCGAGCCCAAAGTTTGACCAGAATTGACGCCAAGCTTGACCAGGTATAACCGAACTTAAAAGCAGACCCGAGAACCATTGAAACCCAAACCGTACCCATCTGGACCCGAACCTGACCTGACTTGGCCTGACCCGGACCAATTTCCGGCTGAAAACACCATAAACCTAAGGCCTCGGACCACAGAAAGAAACCCTCCATCGACTAAGACCATATCTGAACCATGTTCGAGCCCAAGAACCAAAACTATACTTGACCCGAACTTGACCAGTGACCCATACCGTGAACCGGAACTACACCCGAGCTGAACCCATATCCTCGCAGTGTTAGGACAAAAAGGATTGAGGAAACCACTTTTGTAAACCTTAGTCTAATTCACTTCTGCAAATATTCTAAGTATAGAACTACTGAAGAAAGCAGACTAAAAGTACTGAAGAAGGATTCAACAAGTACTGAAGAAGAAGTATCAGAAGTTCTGAAGTCTAACCAGACAGTTCACTGAAGAACTATTGAAGACAAACTACTCATCAATAGTTTGTCATTCATCAGCACTTGTACCAGAATCTTTCCACCGCCTTATGTTTCAGTAGTTTATTAGTTTAGTATTACTTTATCTTTTTGTGCAAGTTCCAAGAATGCAACTTGTTGCTACTTGTTATAGACTTGCTTTTTGAAAAGGTTCATATATATGTAAAGTCTATAAATAGATGGGTTCATCCCTCTGTTTTAGACATTGATTTTTTATTGAAACAGAAATCCTTCAAAGCTTATTATTGTTATTTCCATTTCATTTATTGAGAATCTGTTTGAGTATTTATTATCATTCACATTCAATACTTAGATTCTCATTAAACTTGTCTTTAGTTTTCAAACATCCAAGGGGAGTAATAACTCCTGTTGATAGTGTAACTTTACTTAATCATTCCGCTGTGCAAATCTGATTGAACTTGCTAAACACATAAGTGTTCACTAGTAAGTAATACATCAAGAGCATCACTGATCCAACAATTGGTATCAGAGCACTAGTTTATCTGATCACATATCAATCTAACACATTGAGAATTAGACACAGGCTCTTATTTGACATCCATCACTTTAAGAGATATTTGACAAATCAATACTCTTTAAAATGGATCCACATAATACTGGTTCTGCCAATAAACCTGCTATGCTAGTAAGAAATGAATACAATATCTGGAAAAGAAGAATGGCACATACATTATCACAGACCAACATTGGTTGCTGGAAATCTGTGATATATGGTTCTCACAAACCAGTAAATATTAATCTTGAAACTAAAGTAGAAATACCAAAAGACCCAAAGGACTATACATATGATGATTTCCTAAAACTTGAGCTTGCTACTAAAGCTTTCTCTATGTTGGCAATGGCACTCCCAAATGAAATCTACTCAGGACTATTACATTGTGATAGTGCCAAAGAGCTTTGGGAC
This sequence comes from Ambrosia trifida, assembly GCA_028751855.1. Lineage (NCBI taxonomy): Eukaryota > Viridiplantae > Streptophyta > Magnoliopsida > Asterales > Asteraceae > Ambrosia > Ambrosia trifida. Next base: position 63,334,528 of record CM054125.1, read on the forward strand.
TACCTAAAAGAACAGTTTGAAGGAACTGAAGAGGTGATTGCCAACACCAGAGAAATCCTGGCTCAACAATATGAAACTTTTGCTCATATAAATGGGGAAACTTTAACTCAACAATTTGAAATATTCTCCTCATTAATATCTGAGCTAAAATTAAATGGTCAGACCTACACAACTGTATCTATGCTTCATAGATTTTTAAGGTCTTTACCTGAAAAATGGGAAACATACTCTATTGTCCTCAGATCCTCACCAGACTTTAGCTCCCTCACTCTTACAAAATTACATGGGAGATTACTAACTTTTGAAAGAGAAATCGATCAAAAGAAAAAGTTGCAAAGTTCTGGTAAAACTGCTGGTGACTGTCTACAAGGTAGTACAACACTATTGGGACAAGATTCACCTACTTGTTCAAATAGTTTTGGATCTTTTGACCACATTGACATAACTGTTGGGATCTCATCAGAAAGATCATTCCCAGGTTATGACAATGATGAATATAGTCAAACTGCTGATAACATGTGTTTTATCATGGATGATTTAAAAAATTTCAGCAATGATGACTTAGAAGAAATGGACATCTTACACCAACTGCCATGTTAAGTATTAAAACAAACAAATTTTATAAAAGGTCAGGAAGGAAACTTCCAGGACTAAACAGTTCTACAAAAATTGGTTTTGACAAATCTAAACTTAGATGTCATAAGTGTTAGAAGCTGGGACACTTTGCTAGAGAGTGTAGAAGCTCTAGCTACAACGAATCTCAGTCTGGAAATCTGTATAACCCTAGTTATAATAGGAATAATGGAACACAGGGGAGTGCACACTTTGTACATGCACAAGCTCCCCAAATCCAATATGTGCCACAAGTACAATATGTACAGATGCCTGCTCAACAGATGCAGAGCCAACAATCAATCCCTCCCATTCCAGCTGCTCAACAACCTCCACAGACTCAGCAACCCTCACAACAAAGCTTGTTCACCTCAGGGTATGTTGACTGGAGCGGTCTTCCTTTTGACACTACAGAGTGTAATCCAGATGCAGACAACAAAATGTTTGACATCAACTGGGGAGAACCTGACAATGGCAGAAAGAATTTTGCCTTAATGGCATTTGAGGGCTGCACCTCAAAATCTGCCATGTCTCAGGTATCAAAAGAATCTTTAACAAAACTTTGTTCAACTTCATGTAAAGAATCTTTTGCTCTCATAAGAGAGACTAATGTGCACTTACAAGGCAAAGCAAATGACTCTGAGAGAAAATTCCCTCAGATGAAATGTGATTTAGAAAGAAACTTTGCTGCAAAGGCAAAAGAAAATTCTAAATTAACTAACAATGCTATTGAAACCCAAGCACAACTTAAAATCATGATAGATGACCTAGGAAATTTCAGAAAAGAGCTTGCTGACACCAAGGTTACTTGTGAAAAATGGGTAGAATCTTGTAAAGGGTACCAACTGCTGCTAAACAAACAAAGTGCTTCAAATGTTAGGTTTGGCATAGGGTACAATCACACTGAAACACCAACAGATTTTCCCCCCAAAACTACTAAAGATGGGAGAAAAATTGTTTCAGGTGAAACTTCTGAAGAGAAAGAATGCACGTCTTTTCATGAAAACTTTCTAAAAACTCACAAAGAAAGTTCTTCAGAAGTACTGATAAAATCTGACTTTAAGCCATCAGTAGTTTCATCTACATCAGGAGTTGAGAACCTGAAAACTACTGATGACCTAAAACAAATCAAAACAGTCAAAAATTTGCCTTTAAATGAAAAAGAAAAGGCAAAAGAATGTGAAATCTGTGGTCTGTTTAACCACAAGACAGAATTTTGCAAATATAGAAAAGGAATTCAGTACAACAAGAAAATTTCACAACTGGTTGTGGGAAAACAAATCAAAAATGATTTTGAAGAAACTTTTTCTCCCAAGAAACAACAACCAGCAAACACCTTTTCTCAAAAAAAGATGAAATCTCAACAAAAATCTTTTCTCAAAATTCTCTTTCAGTAGTTAGACCTACATCATCAGTAGTTTCACAAACTGCTAAGATTAAAGATCTCATGCATATGGTACAACTACTGATGACCAAGGTTATTGGTGGTCCTCAAAAGGATACCACCATTGCTCTTAATGAAAATCCATTGCCAAAAAGACATGGATTCCTGAACCTGGTCAAGAACAAACTGTTAATGTTCTCAAGAGCAAACCCAAAGCCAAACTGGCTTGGGTTCCTAAATCTAACTAATTTGCTACTTTGTGCAGAGGGTCTCCAGAGGCTTAAATAGCATTTGGTATGTGGACAGTGGAGGCTCAATGCACATGACAGGATGCAGATACCTGATAAACAAATTTATCAGTCAAAGATAAGGATCTGTATCCTTTGGGAACAATGCCAAGGGATATGTGCTGGGACATGGCAATGTCTCCTCTGGCAAAATACAGTTTGACAAGGTCAATCTGGTTGAAAACCTTGAGTACAACTTGCTGAGTGTGTCACAAATGTGTGATAAAGGATATTCTTCCTTTTTCACAAAGACAGCATGCAAGATCATATCACCAGAAGGCCAGAAGTTGATAGAGAAGATCATTGAAGATCATACTTTGTTGATAGCCAAAAGATGTGGCAATGTCTATGCAGTGGACATTGAAAAGGACAAAGTACTGAACAACACTGCCTGTTTCTTCTCAAAGGCATCAACTTCAGAGACTGATCTCTGGCACAGGAGACTTGGCCATGTGAACTTTAAAACCATAAATAAAGTCACAAAAATGGGCTTGGTCAGAGGTCTACCCTTGAAAGTATACCAGTGTCAACAACACTGTGTATCCTGTTTAAAGGGAAAGCAACATAAGTCCTCCTATAAGTCTATTGAAGAATAAAAAACAACTGCATGTCTTCAACTACTCCATATGGACTTATTTGGGCCAGTAAAAATCATGAGCCTTGGTAAGAAGAAGTACTGTTTGGTCATCATTGATGACTATTCAAGATTCACATGGGTATTCTTCTTATTCTCCAAGGATGAGGCAGCTGAAATCATCAAGTTCTTCATTCTACAAGTAGAGAAACAATATTCTCTATCTGTCAAAGCCATTAGAAGTGATAATGGGACAGAGTTCAGGAACAAAACTTTGGATGAATTCTGTTTGTCTAATGGGATTATAAGACAATTCAGTGTTCCCAGAACTCCTGAACAAAATGGTGTGGTAGAAAGGAAGAACAGGACATTAATTGAAGCAGCAAGAACTATGTTAGCTGATTCAGGCCTACCATTGTATTTCTGGGCTGAAGCAGTTAACACTGCATGTTATGTTTAAAATATAGTCCTTGTCAACAAGAGACACTCCAAGACTGCCTATGAAGTTCTTCATGGCATAAAGCCCCTTATCTCCTTCTTCAGGGCTTTTGGATGTCAATGTTTCATTCTAAACATTGAAGACTCTATTTCAAAGTTTCCTACTAAAGTTGATTCAGGTTACTTTCTTAGTTATTCTTCAACTAGAAAAGCCTATAAGGTTTTTAACTCAAGAACCAAGATAGTAGAAGAAACACTGAATGTCAAGTTCAATGAGTTAAAACACACTCTAATTCCAGCACATCCTGCTGAACTCTTTGACCTTGACAGCTTCCACTTTGGACCTGAAAAGACTGTTACTTCATCTAAACCTACTTATTATGGTGATCAAAGGTTTGATGATGAGGATCCAGCACCATGGACTCCTAATACAGTCATTAAGTCAACTTTCAAACCTTCAGAAGTTTCACAAACTTCTGATTCAACAACTGTTGATGTACAAACTCAAACATCTACTTTAGCACCTACAACTACTGAAGATATATAAACAACTGAACCAAACATTATAAACCTCAGTGGTTTGTTTGATGAAGTACAAGAGCCACCTACACATGTTAGTGGTTTACAACAACTGATTGAACATAAAGATTATCCATTGGAACAAATCATGGGTGATATTGCTTTAGGTGTTCTCACAATAAACCAGCTTTCCAACTTTTGCTTCTTCTCAGCATTCATTTCTCAGTTGGAACCTAAGAAGTACCAAGAAGCCCTCAAAGACAACAATTGGGTGGAAGCTATGCAAGATGAGTTGCTTCAGTTCAAGAAGCAACAGGTTTGGGAAATCTGTCCCTTACCACCAAACAAGCTACCAATTGGAACAAGATGGGTTTTTAGGAACAAACAAGATGAATCTGGTATGATCATTAAGAACAAGGCAAGACTGGTGGTACAAGGTTACTCTCAAGAAGAGGGAATTGATTATGATGAGACCTTTGCTCCAGTTGCAAGGCTTGAGGCCATCATGTTATTTATGGCCTATGCCATTTCCAACAAATTAAAAGTTTTTCAAATGGATGTTAAGAGTGCATTTTTGTATGGAAAAATCAAAGAGGAAGTGTATGTTTGTCAGCCACCTGGGTTTGAGGATCCTTCTCATCCTGAGTGGGTGTACAAGCTGGACAAAGCTCTTTATGGGCTAAAACAGGCTCCAAGAGCCTGGTATGAAACACTTTCCAATTTTTTGCTCAAAAATAACTTTACAAGAGGCTCCATTGATAAAACTCTTTTCATTAAAAATGTTGGAAATCATGTCTTACTTGTTCAAATTTATGTTGATGATATCATATTTGGTTCAACAAACACAAAATTGTGTGATGAATTTAAGAAACTCATGCAATCAAAATTTGAGATGAGTACAATGGGAGAACTGCAGTACTTTTTAGGACTGCAGATTAAACAACAAACTAATGGAACTTTTATACATCAATCAAAATATGTTAAAGAATTATTGAACAAATTTTCTTTACAAGACTGTAAATCATGTTCCACTCCCATGACACCTACCACACAAGTTGAACCAGATGATCAAGGAAAACAGGTTGATCAAACCATGTATAGATGTATGATAGGTTCCCTTTTGTATCTAACTGCTTCTAGACCAGATATTATGTTTTCAACATGTGTCTGTGCTAGATATCAATAAGCTCCTAGGGAATCACACCTCATTGCAGTCAAAAGAATCTTCAGATATCTGAAAGGAACTCCTACACTTGGTATTTGGTATCCTGCTTCTAGCAATACCAAGTTATCATCTTTTTCAGATAGTGACTATGCAGGCTGCAAAATGTCAAGAAAATCAACATCTGGTGGTTGCCAATTCTTGGGAAACTGTTTAGTGTCCTGGCAATCAAAGAAGCAAACATCTATTGCAACTTCAACTGCTGAAGCTGAATACATTGCAGCTGCAAGTTGTACATCACAGATACAATGGCTCCAATATCAACTTCTTGATTATGGAATCAAAGAGACCAAGACACCATTGCTTGTAGACAGCAAATCTGCCATTAGCATCATTCAAAATCCTGTTCAGTTCTCAAAAACTAAACATATTGAAATCAGGTATCATTTCATCAGGGATTGCTATGAAAAAGGCAAGATTGAAGTGAAGCATGTGACAACAGCTAATTAGATAGCTGACATATTCACTAAACCCCTTGACACATCAACATTTCAGAAGCTAGTATCCATGCTTGGGATGCTAAATTTGTAAGTGTTTCTTTTACTTCTCTGCACATATTTTATTTTTCACTTACATCTGTTTTTAGTCCAAAACTTCTGAAAAACAAAAAGAGAGAAACTACTGATGAACAAAAACATCAGTATAGGAATATTTTCTGAAAAATGATTAACTTCGGATAAAATAATCTTCAAAAGTTATGAATAAAGTGTTTATAAACATTCTCATCAGTTGTTAACAAACTACTGAAGAGAAAATGGGAACTACTGATGATAATTGTTCTTCATAAGCAGTTTTGTCATTAAGGGCAAATCAGACATTTCCCACTTCAGAAGTTTGACCTAGGGCGGTTACAAACTTCTGATAAACACCTTTTCCAACACTTATCCTTTCAAAAAGCAAAAATTCCCTCCTTCTTTCTCAAAAACGCTCTCAATCCCTTAACCTGCAAAAACACTGTTCGATCCACAAACCACATGGCTCTAATACTGAAACAGGGACACATTCAAAGAGGCTACTTTGAGAAACATGAAGCATGGTCCCAATACGACGAAATCATTGATTTAGTCATTAAATCCCAATACTTCACTGCCCTCACCATTGATCCTCCAATCCACACTGAAACTCTAAATGAGTTCTGGGTGAATGCGGAGACGGTGACAGTGAATGATCAAGTGATCTTCCCAATTCAACCATGCAAGGGAGAAGAATGGCAATCACACCAGCAACTTTGGGGATTAGACTGGGTCTAGATGATGTGAATGCCCTAGATCAATTTCCAAACTCTGAAATTCATCTGACCATGACAGAGTGTGGTTACCAAGGTACTCTCTCACATGCTACCATTTTTAAGAAATATTTTGAACCTAAGTACAAACTTTTGTTTCATTACATAATAATGTGTTTGAGTCCAAAAACTGGATCTTATGATCAGATGCCCTCTACTTTTCAACCTATTTTTCATTCCATTGTGAATGAAACAAAATTCAGGGCATCAACACTTTTCTTTAATGAGTTGGTGTTACATCATCTCAATTCTAAAAAGAAGTTTTTGTTGTAACCAAGATTTATTATGCAATGCATAATAAAGGAACTTGGAGAAGAGGTGCTTGTGGGTAAAACAACTGTTTTAAACCCATTAACCTCACAAGCATACTCTAGGCACAATAAACCGGCTGCCTGGCCAGAAGATGACCAAGGGGAACACACAACAGTCCCCAAGGAACCCTCATCTTCCAAACCTTCACTCAAAAAGGCCAAGAAACCTAAACAACAAAAACAAAAACCCACCAGCCTTAAAAGAAAGGCAGTTCAGGAAGTTGAGATGCCTGAACTTGCTAATGTGCAATCTGCACTTGATAAAGATGTGACTGAAACATCCTCTCAGTCTCATCCATCTCAAACCCCCACTAGAGCACCAATCACAATTTTATTCAAAAGAAAGAAATTTAAGAAAACAATCCCCATTGACTCTTCTTTTGAAACTGCTAAACCATTAGCCCAAACTACTGAACCAGCACCACAAATTTCTAAACATGAAGCCCTTGAAATTTCCAAACTTCTCTCTGGGCTAAAAGAGACTATCCCATCAGAACATGTCATTCCCCAACAACCACATCAAACAGGGGACATACCTTCAGAACTTGACATGGATATGGATGTCCATAGCCCTAACCCAAGAGATGAGGATGAACCAGGGTTTCTAAGCCCAAACTTAGAGACTCTAGGTACATTTGAGGCTGTTACTACTCATATACCACCCAGTGGTGGATCTGAAGAAAGAAGTAACATTGCTAAGACCTCACTTGTGGCAACTACTGATGAAGGCTTAATGCCTGAGGTAGGAAATCCTTTGAACCAAGAACAAGAGGTACATGAGACAACTGGGTTGGGCCGAGCTCATGATTTAACTGATACTGTCCTCATTGAGGAAGTAAGCAGGGATTCAGATGATTCCATTGATTTGGATGATGATTCACACTCCACCAAACTTGAATTGACGGCTGCTAGTGAAGGTCCTGCACCTGGTGTCTCTAAGCTCAAAGAGCTGGTCACACCAGATCAGGTTAAAGTCCACTTGATCCCTGATTCCCCTAAAGTGGCATCTTCTCTACAACATGAAGATCACCCAAAAACACACCCCTCACTGAAAATGCCTACCCAGTTCCTTGGGTCATCCAGCATAGACTTGAACCAACTATGCAGCCCAGATGGTCCCCTATACCAGTTGATGAACACCCTCATTGCCAATCACCTCAAATCTTTCACAATTGCTTTGGAGTTGTCTACTAAAACTCAATTTGAGGTGATCAACAAGAAACTTGGTGAGCTGTCCAACAAGATAGACAACAACTCAAAATAGCTTGCTGAGCTCACTAGTAGAACTTCTAAACCTAGCAGGCTTCCAGAAGTGGATGAAGCCAAAAAGGGGGAGAATATTAAGGAACCTAAGGAGTCACTGGAAGCCAGGATAAAGGCAAGAGTGGCTCTAAAACAACAAGAACTGCTAGAAAAAGCCAAGAAACAAAACGAAGATCAACAAAGGCTTATTTCTACAACTGATATTGAAGCTGAACCTTCCCAAGGCTATAATTAAGAAACTTCTGAAGAAATCTCTAAAGACTTAGAAAGTACTGAAGACAATCCTTCAGTAGTTGATACTTCTATCAACACTTTGGCAGTTAACACTTCCAGCTTACAAACAACTGAAGAGCCTTCCAAACCAATTGAACAACAACAACCAACTCCTATTCCAAGGTCTACAACAACAACAATGACTGTGCTAAACCCTTCTCCAATTTCAGAGTCAAAAGAATTACTTGAGAAGAGTTTACTTGCAGCCAAAAGAAAGGCTATGGAGGATGAGGTCTGGAACAGTTTGGAAGCAAGGGAAGACATGAGCTACAATGAAAAACTCCAAGCTTATGAAGCAGAGCTGAATAGGCAAGCCAAGATTGAAAAGGTTGCTGAAGAAGACAAAAGACAAAAGACAACAACTGGTGTCTTTCATTACTAAGAACAGCAAAACTAAAGACTATTCACTCAAAGGGCTCTCAATGGATGAGCTAACCAGAAGAGCTCAAATTGTTGCTGACAAACTAGCAACAGAAAAGGATAGAAAAGCCAAGAGAGCAGAAATGATTGAAGAACTGGTAGCAAATGACTATGGTTCAAAAGCCTCTGTGTTAAGATGGAGAGAAGACAAACTACTGGACACATACAAGAAATACAAGGCTACCAAGGCTGCTAATCCAGAGAAGTTCAAAACTTCTGAAGTATCAACTTCAGTAGTTAGAACTTCTGGTGTTAAAAGACCAGCTACCAAGAAGAAGCTAGATGACAATACAAAGACTGACTTCAAGATGGTGTTGCTAGAAGGCAACACAGTTGTACATGGAGACTTTGATATTGAAGAGAAGCCTCTGATAACTCAATTTAGGGATCCTTCAACATTTGTGTACCAAATTCAGAAGACTATCACTGACAGACTGTACACAAAGGTAGTTACTGAACATCATTTACCAACTTTTAAATTACCCGATGTAGTGCAAAAAGAAGACAGAAGTGAATCCCACCCGAGAGTCACAGAAATAGAAAACATCCAACACTCAGGAACATCCTAGGGATCCAGCATGGTTCCCTATACTTTAGATTTTGACAAATCTAAAGTGCTGATCATCAGATGGTCATTTACTGGTGACAACTCAGTATTGGTGACAAGAAGAGATCTTACAAGCAAGGCCTACAAGTCCATGAATGAACTGAAGAATCTATCAACTCAGGACTTGCTTACAATTCAACATTTGGAACCTCAAAGGGGATCTCTCACTGATGAACAGCTAAATCAACTGAAGAATTCCATGTTCAATGAGATATAGAAGATTGTGAATGACAGAAGAAAACAATAAGGAATTAGAAAAGTTTTTGGCTTCATCAATCCAGGGAGAGATTGTTAGGACAAAAAGGATTGAGGAAACCACTTTTGTAAACCTTAGTCTAATTCACTTATGCAAATATTCTAAGTATAGAACTACTGAAGAAAGAAGACTAAAAGTACTAAAGAAGGATTCAACAAGTACTGAAGAAGAAGTATCAGAAGTTCTGAAGTCTAACCAGACAGTTTACTGAAGAACTACTGAAGACAAACTACTCATCAGTAGTTTGTCATTCATCAGCACTTGTACCAGAATCTTTCCACCGCCTTATGTTTCAGTAGTTTATTAGTTTAGTATTACTTTATCTTTTTGTGCAAGTTCCAAGAATGCAACTTGTTGCTACTTGTTACAGACTTGCTTTTTGGCAAGGTCCATGTATATGTAAAGTCTATAAATAGATGGGTTCATCCCTCTGTTTTAGACATTGATTTTTATTAAAACAGAAATCCTTCAAAGCTTATTATTGTTCTTTCCATTTCATTTATTGAGAATCTGTTTGTGTATTTATTATCATTCACATTCATTACTTAGATTCTCATTAAACTTGTCTTTAGTTTTCAAACATCCAGGGGGACTAATAACTCCTGTTGATAGTGTAACTTTACTTACTCATTCCGCTGTGCAAATCTGATTGAACTTTCTAAACACATAAGTGTTCACTAGCAAGCAATACATCAAGAGCATTACTGATCCTACACGCAGCCATGACCACGACGAACTGTCACCATCATAACCGGACCACCATAACAACCACCTACCTGTCATGAACTACCGAGAATCACGGCCCGAGGAAACAAGCACCACCCGCAACCACCACCGGACTGAACCTCGGCCAGACAAATACCCCACCGCCTTGAACCACCTGCAAAAGCTGTCATCACAGCCACGAAACACCATCTTCTCCCTCGTCACCATCAACCACAACCCCTACCCGACGAACCAAACCATTATCGGGCCTAACCACTTCTAAGTGCTGCTGTCACAGCTCGTTTTAGAGCATGAAACTTTCACGCCGCCTCAACCATCAATGGTGGTGGCCGGATTCTGCTACAGAGGGGAAGAGGGATAGCCAAAAGAGAGAGATCGGGTGAGAGGGAGAGGAAAAACGAAGAGAAAGAGAGTAGAGAGAGAGAGAGAGAGAGCTCGGTTTTTTAGAGAAAGAGTGGGTTTGGTGGCTGAGAAAATGTGAAAGGAGAAGGAGATAAGGTTGTTTATATATCTAGGGTTTGGGCTAGGTGGGTGTGTACCACGTATCGAACCTGCATTAACGTTTCGAGCTTCGGTTTTTATTTTGGTTTAATAATAAATTATAAAATTTTACTCGGTTTTGTTCGAAATTAAAAATAATAATAAACCGAGCAAAAATATAAATATTCTCGTCGCCTGGCACGTGCGTTCGACGTACGCGTTGACATCGCGTTAATTAAACCGGTCGCAGTTTCCATTGTTAAAACGATCAGTAAACTTCCGAAACTTTATAATTAACAATATTTATAATAAATATTTACTTTTAATAATAAAAAAATCACATCAGTGTAGATCGAAAGTTGCCGGTTGTCACATCCTCCCTATGTTACAGAAATTTTGTCCTCAAAATTTGAGGTAGGATATCATCCAAGAATCAATGGTAGTACAACAAAAATAGTCAACAGACTTTCCGGTACAAATGGCACGAGATAAAGTTTCAGAATCAACTGAATGCAAAGTGTAGACAATAACTCTGTCAACAAATACTATTGGCGCACCTCAAACGAAGCAACTAATGCACCAACTTTCTCATTACACGCCGCATGGTGTGTTTGGATTTAAGGCAATAACAAACAAATTGACGAAAATGAGGCATGCCAATAAAGATCAATCATCATTCCAATTCGATTGAATATTCACCGCAAGGTGCTGTATCAGTTCCCAATAATTCGTTTCAACCGAAGTGTCGACTTTAAAGAAATTCATCGACGAAGTATCAAAAGATTCATTGCCCATAATGGCCTAACATATCAAGACTAGAAGACAAACATTACGAGCAACATAATGATAAAACAAATCATTAATGAAACCTTTGTTCGATGTGAAGCCCTACAATGGACCCCAACAAATTTAAAGAATTCAAACATGCAATAGTTGACACGTGTACAAAAATGCGTGTCTAATTCTGTGGAAAAATAAGGAATCAACAAAAATTAGATTCCTTTACGGTAGAATGTTGAAGACCACAAACACAAAAGAAGAGAGATGTAAATCGTGTCCAAAGATATAACTAGGTTCAAAAACAGGAACCTTAGAAGCTCAAGAAACTAGATCATCAAGATCTTAAACTGGTTTAAGAAAAGCAAAGTCACAAATGACACGAACATGGGAGAATCGGCAATCATGTCCGCAACAACAAAATGAATAACCCTTATCCATTACTTATATATATATAAATATATATACAACAACACATAGGATACCCTCACGATAGAATTTCTTAGAACTATCAAACGCCTGTAAATTTGCAATAACGTGACGTCTACGTTACCGAAAATCTACCTCACCAGATCATCCTATTAATCTCCCATCGTGAGTTATATCATAAGTACCAATTAAATCCACATAATAGCACATATATATTACATAATATAATGTTTGCCGTGTGCGCCACCTTTCCCAGTGCTCTTCCTGTCCGCATTCCAGCTTCTCAGCATCATCGGCAAAACGAGGTGCCTCATCAAGACGTTTCTGACCCAAGTCGACCATGATGACATAGCATGCTCCGAACCAGGGATGCGAGACCGCAAATGCTGCAACAATCCCTTTGCCAACTTGTCCAACTAACGCGACATGTGTGAGCGTTCTAAACAAGTCTAAGCTTGAGTCGACAACCATTGGCGAAACATGCTTATATATATACATTACGTAAATGCACACAGTATATAAACAAGTAAATTGTTCCTCATACCAAGAAACAATGACTCAGCTAAACTCTATGTGAATAACCACTCTGATATCTAAAGCGATGACTCACCAGTCACCAGTGAGGTACGGTACACCTAGCCATCACGTGCTATTACCCTTTCAATATACAATTATAGAAAAATACTGAATTCCTATTCACATAAGAAAAATAAATGTTCCTTGCGCCGAAGGAATGTATGCTGAGCTAGTGTGATACACTAATAGTCATGTAACTGATTTGGCAACGGTTGGAATTCCAGTTCCTAGGCGTTCGTGCTAAATATTATGTCTTAGAAATTTTGGCCCATACTTCAAAACAAACTCAGGTTAAAGCCTAGATATCTACACAGACACCTAATTCGCTAAAACCTATGGCTCTGATACCAAACTGTCACACCCCGACTTTTGCCTCGTCGGTTGTGACGTTTGGTAGCTTCGCCACGCAGCGGAAAGATGCGTCTAAGACTCTTATTTCCTGAACGCCAATTCTAACCCTCTAGGATCCCCGATCCCAAGACGTCGCCCACTCCAACCGTGCCGTTACCAAGGTTTAAACCTGAAAGACATACTTAAAAAGTCAGCATAAAGCTGGTGAGTTCATAAGTTTTACAAAAGAGTTGTTATAAGTTTGAAAAGATCATTCCTGTTAATACAAGGTTATAAGAACGTTAGCTAGACGTTAAGTGTTTTTACTACTATGGTTGGGAACCCATTACTAAACATGTACCAATGTTGAATGCAGCCCAGATTGACTGGGTTACCGATGCTTCGGCAACCCGGAAGTTAGAGGCAATATGCACCCGCCCGGCATCCCCGCCGTCGAGTGGGGTTTGTGAGACCCAATAGATTTATCCACATTTCCCTCATTGTGCAACCCTCACATTCATGGTTTCCCCCTAGGACTTTCCATAAAAATCCGTATAGTAATGTAAAGTAACCATAGTATAACATGACCTTTAGTAAGTAAGTATGTAGCATGTTTCTCCACCGAAAGCAAAACAGTAAAAAGCGGGGCTGTGACACTTACGCACTCATTTCATTTTTCAAAAACTTGTTCGTTTGAAATTCCTCAGGTTTTCAAAAAAAGAAGCATGTCTTCCCCCCGAAAACATTTATAAAACAGTAAAAAGTGGGGTCATGAACTCACCTTAATTTTCTCGCTTAGCTAGCAAACAAAGCCCGAAGCTTTGATCGACTTCCTCGTGCCCTATTACCAACAAAAGACACCTTGAAAGTCTATCACATATAAGCCTAGCCTATTATCCTGCTAAAAGATAGTTTATCCAACTATCTAGACTCGTGTGTATTAACTCGAGTACTAATATGCTTTAACTCGTCGAACCGATCGTGACTTAACTTATTTATGCGTTAACACACGACATAGTACCCAAGTAGCGCACTTGTCACTATTCGTGTGTACACCACGTTGGACTAATGCCTCGAAATGTATAACTTATCCTGAGCCGTAGCTCGTCTCGTCAGTCGAATAAATGCGTTTGTCTTGTACGTTTCTTTTTAGGAAAATACAATTGCAAAATATAATTCTTATTGTTATAAATTTCCAAGTAATAATAAATGGTACATTAATTCCCAAAATCCGACATTTAAAGTATTCGAAACTTTGTTTTGCATAAAGCTTTCCCAAGTAAATCAGACGTTTATATATTTTTGAATACGAACAATAAACATAGTTTTGCTGTCGAAAACCTTTCAAAAGCTCGTCATACTTGATGTTTGGCAAAACTATATATATTCGTTTTAAAATATCGTCCGAGATTCACTTATTATTGTTACAAATATCTTTGTCAAAGCGTCGCGATTTTATATAAATACCTTTATTAAGACGCTTGGAAATTCATTTATAAAAACATACACAACGGTATTAACTTAGTCACGCTTTGGATTTTATAAAATTTCAGCAGAGTCTCCTCTGTTTTTGTACGAACCAGACAACACAAGTTGTCTAAAAATTCCCAAAATCAACTTCAAAATACAAGACTACAATTTGTTTATCCGCAAATTCCAGATCAAACAAGACTTATACGTTTCGACGCTTTTATATATTTATATAAAGACACGACAACATATATATATATATATATATATATATATATATATATATATATATATATATAGTCCAACTAACTTAGTCCGAGGTCCAATAATACCAAGTCACGCTTTATATACTTATCAATAATAATATTGTCGGTTCGTTCGCGAGGTAACACTATTTATATATATTCATATTTATATGTAAATATACCTGTTTATAACTACAACCACAAAAATAAATACGAAAGATTTAGTTATACCATAATCGCTCGCACGTGCATCCCGACACAGCGTCTCGAACGACGCGTTGACCGCTACCAATCCGGATCTGTCCGTTGACCGAGCCGCTTGACCAGATCTGACTGTTGACCATCGTTGACCAGTTGTTGACCGAGCCCAAAGTTTGACCAGAATTAACGCCAAGCTTGACCAGGTATAACCGAACTTAAAAGCAGACCCAAGAACCATTGAAACCCAAACCGTACCCATCTGGACCCGAGACCCGAACCAGACCCGACTTGGCCTGACCCGGACCAATTTTCGGCTGAAAACACCATAAACCTGAGGCCTCGGACCACCGAAAGAAACCCTCCATCGACTAAGACCATATCAGAACCATGTTCGAGCCCAAGAACCAAAACTATACTTGACCCGAACTCGACCAGTGACCCATACCGTGAACCGAAACTACACCCGAGCTGAACCCATATCCTCGCAGCCATGACCACCACGAACTGTCACCATCATAACTGGACCACCATAACAACCACCTACCTGTCGTGAACCACCGAGAATCACGGCCCGAGGAAACAAGCACCACCCGCAACCACCACCGGACTGAACCTCGGCCACCCAAATACCCCACCGCCTTGAACCACCTGCAAAAGCTGTCATCACAGCCACGAAACACCATCTTCTCCCTCGTCACCATCAACCACAACCCTTACCCGATGAACCAAACCATTATCGGGCCTAACCACTTCTAAGTGCTGCTGTCATAGCTCGTTTTGGAGCCTGAAACTCTCACGCCGCCTCAACCATAAATGGTGGTGGCCGGATTCTACTATAGAGGGGAAGAGGGATAGCCAAGAGAGAGAGATCGGGTGAGAGGGAGAGGAAAAACGAAGAGAGAGAGTAGAGAGAGAGAGATAGATCGGTTTTTAGAGAGAGAGTAAGTTTGGTGGCTGAGAAAATGTGAAAGGAGAAGGAGATAAGGTTGTTTATATATCTAGGGTTTGGGCTAGGTGGGTGTGTACCACGTATCGAACCCGCATTAACGTTTTGAGCTTCGGTTTTTATTTTGGTTTAATAATAAATTATAAAATTTTACTCGGTTTTGTTCGAAATTAAAAATAATAATAAACCGAGCATAAATATAAATATTCTCGTCGCCTGGCACGTGCGTTCGACGTACGCGTTGACATTGCGTTAATTAAATCGGTCGCAGTTTCCATTGTTAAAACGATCAGTAAACTTCCAAAACTTTATAATTAACAATATTTATAATAAATATTTACTTTTAATAATAAAAAAAATCACATCAGTGTAGATTGAAAGTTGCCGGTAGTCACAATCACTAATTAGACTTACAAACCATAAAAGAAGACTGAAAATCAGAGAGAAATAACAAAGAGAAAAATGAACGACTGAATGATTAACTTGGGCACTATTCTTTTTATACTCCACCTCGAGCCTTCCACCAGATACACATCCAACGGCTGAGATGATAATAATCCAACGACCACAATTAAGCCAGCTCAGCAATCTGTGTCAAACAAACATAAAACCCAACTAACTTAATTATAACGACCTGGTGTTGATGCACTATTATGTGGACATCACTGTCGAATAGACTAGGGTTGAGTCGTGTATTGTATTACATGAGATTGTGGTGATCCATAAGGGCATTTTATGGATCTGATACTTTTGTAAATATAGACCAAAACCTAAAATCTAGGTTCGACCTTCTACAAGGGGCGAACCTGCAGAATGTGCAGGTTCGACCGCTATAAGGGGGCGAATGTGGCTTTTTGGTTTGGACTATAAATAGCAATCTCATGTGTTGGTTTTTATTTGTAGATTTGAGTTTGTGCTTTGAATGCTCTCAAAGGGAAGGTCATGCCCGACCTCCCCCGGCACCGAGATAGATGTTTATCCTACTGATGACAGTGTCTGTAACCGTTTCTGATGCAATACGAATCTGTGATGACTTTGTTATCGTATATTTCTGTCTCGTCTCGAATCTACCGTTTGAAACCGAGTTGTTTTCGCGTAATCGATCCATGGATTCGGTTTCTAACCGGATTCTCAACTGGTATCAGAGCTATGGTACCGATTTGAACGATCTAACAGTCGTTTGAATCAATCACATCTCGTTTTTATGATTTCAGACGTTAAAATTCAGTTTTTGATTGAAAGGTTGAAACCCTAGAAACCTTAGATTCTTAATTGAACCCAAAATCATGTGATTTCACCATGTTTTTGTGAATTCGAGGGTTAGGTTTTCATTTCCGCACCTTTCTATACAAGTTTCATCATCAAATTCGAAGTTTTAGAGTGATTATGGACTGATTTGCAGAAAATATTGAAGAAGAACACGTTTTTTCTGCAAGTGGTCGAATGTGTAGAAGATTTGACCTTACGAGTGGTCGAACGTGAGTTGTAAACGATCGAATGTAGAATTTGGAGGTCGAATCTGCTAATTTGTGTTGATAACAGAGGTCGAACCTGGAAGTTTTCCACATTCGACCTCACGACAGGTCGAACGTGGAATCTAAGAGGTCGAATGTGGAATTTCAGTTTTAGTCATGATTAAATGAATTTCATTCGACCCAATCATGGTACATTCGACCATACACAGGGGTCGAATGTAGTTTTATTTCCACTTTCGCCCCTTCGACATAGAGAATAAAAAAATTGGTATTTTAAGGGGTAAAAAATTTCGAAAATGGCAATTTTTGAAGATTTTTTGGAGAATGGTGATGATGTCTACATAAATTGTTGAAGAAATGATGATGATGAAACGTTTTATTGTGGGGTAGTCATGAGAATGAACAGTATGATAATCAGATTCAAATGACTATTATGGGCCAGAAAATAGACAGATTTTATTCCGCAAGATAAAGAACAGTCAACCTAGTTCTAGTGTGATTGAAGGAACTTGTTCAAACAAAGTTATGTACAAGCATATCAAGACTGAGATTTCAATGTTCCGAAAGTAATGAGGGATCCCAGTAGGAGTCATGTGGCACGTAGATTCAACGAAAGTTTAAGGTTACAGTCATGAAGAATTTTAAGAGCTGTTGGTGGTTATTGTTGGCCCTATAGAAAACTTCAGTTTCTGAAGCATTTCAAGTCCAACAATTGTACCGGTAGTTCCTGCTGAAAACTTCTGATTGCTTGATTCACTCGTCTACGGCTAGTCGAACAGATGAAGTTACTCAAGAACATTTAAAGAGAAGAATGTGTTAATGCAATCACAGTCAGCACAAATGAAGAATTTCATAGAAGTACAAGTGTCCGATTGGATTGTTTTGCACATAGTCACATTTGAGATGTTTAATTGGGTACTGACAGTTAGACTTCTCCAGTTGGTGTGAAGGGTGATGCAAAGGTTAAGTGCAGATATGAGATGTGAATTAGTGGTAGTACCTACGTGTTACGTTGAATATCTGATCGGTCAGTATGGAATCCTTCTAGCAGGGATCTTATCAGGCTAGTTGGATTGTGCGTGATGTACTTGGTCAAGATGACATCCCTGGGTACTGATGCTACGAGACTGTAGTGCATTACATTGTCAACTTCACATTGGCGTAACTAGATGATCTGATTGTAATTCAGTGGCTCGCTGATTTCGCAAATGATATACGTGGTCTAGCTGACTTCCTGCGTATTGATGTTGAGGATCCGTAAGTGCATTACTTGGTCAGTTCACGAAGGATATTGTATTTCTAACTCAATGCAATAGTGCATGTATTGAGGGGGAGACCTGTGTTTTTGACTGTTGATGTGCAAGAGATTTGTGGATTCGCCAGCAACGTCCAAGGGGGAGATTGTTGATGCACTATTATGTGGACGTCACGTCACTGTCGAATAGACTAGGGTTGAGTCGTGTATTGTATTACATGAGATTGTGGTGATCCATAAGGGCATTTTATGGATATGATGCTTTTGTAAATATAGACCAAAACCTAAAATCTAGGTTCGACCTTCTACAAAGGGCGAACCTGTAGAATCTGCAGGTTCGACCGCTATAAGGGGGCGAACGTGGCTTTTTAGTTTGGACTATAAATAACAATCTCATGTGTTTGTTTTTATTTGTAGATTTGAGTTTGTGCTTTGAATGCTCTCAAAGGGGAGGTCATGCCCGACCTCCCCCGGCCCCGAGATAGATGTTTATCCTACTGATGACAGTGTCTGTAACCGTATCTGATGCAATACGAATCTGTGATGACTTTGTTATCGTATATTTCTGTCTCGTCTCGAATCTCCCGTCTGAAACCGAGTTGTTTTCGCGTAATCGATCCATGGATTCGGTTTCTAACCGGATTCTCACCTGGTTCATGAACCAGTCCTTATTCCTTTTGACCCAAGCCAAAGGCCAATGGGCTAAACCATCTTTACTAGGCTCCTGATACAATACCAAGCCCAACATCCTGTAAAGTCCAATAGATACAAGTAATTGAATTATAATCGTGTACATAATTTCTAAATACATTTTAGAAAAGGAAAAAAAAAACACAATTACATGGCCCCGCCATTTTTTTTGCTCCTTAGTGTAATTTTACGCGTTTTCGTCCGTTTTTTTACATATTGAGTCCATACTCCAGACCGCATCATTTTTAGGGTCCCGTGACTTTTGACCCCCCAAAAACAATTTCAAGCTTAGCCACTAATAGCAACTAACAAAATCTATAATTATCAACAAACAAATTCATATCACTAAAATATTTTAACAAAATCTATATCTAATTAATACATCTTTTGTTAAAGGTAAAGTGATAACCAATTTTTAATTCCTTTGTAATTAAATAAGCATATCAAACCAAAAATGGGGAAGCAAAAGTCATTGGCATTGTTTATCATTGAACATTTTTGTTCCTACCCTCATCAACTGATCTTAACTTCCCCTTGACAGTTAGAATTTTATCAAGGAAAGGCCTACCTTAACAACCTTTCCCATGTATAGCACACCAAGAACATCAATGTGGTCCGTATTAAAAGCATATCACGCATGTTAGTTGGAAATGGCACTAGTTTTAACCGGTCGTTTAAATCCCGAAACACATCGGATGTGATCATGGTGAAGAAGCCGACTGTAGCCGAAAAGGAAAGGGCTATATACTGTCGAACGAGTGACCCATGTAGTTAACCGCAAAGGTGGCCACTTGGATTTATAAACCAACATAATTGTAACACCCTAACCGATGGCGGAATCATCGAGATGCCACGTAGTGACGATTGTTCAAAAGCACATGGTACTAAAATGTAAATATATTATTGAATAATTTAAATTGTCTTACATAGATGAAATGGAAAAAAATACAAAATTCTGAATGAAACATGAAATTTGAAATAACTTATTAAAAGCAAGCACTAAAGTCCAATGCTATAGTACTAAGATCAAACTGCACCTGAAACATGTACAAAATAAGTTTTGTCAACATATGAAATGTTGGAGAGCATTCCTAGATTTAATACATATAGTAAATTGGAAAATGTTATACAATTCAAGTGCAAAGCTACAGTGCAATTATGTAAACTATGTATCATACAAATGAGCGAAATCAATCCTGTGACTGTATAAATGTACGAGAATGAACGGCGGTGTACTTATCCAATAAATGGATAACAACTTAACAATGACCATGGATTCTCCGATGAAAAAGGGGGAGAATCACCTAGGTGGGTTGTCAATCCAATAGCGCTATCCAATGTTAAGGTCGGCTTGTACATGGTTAATGATTTCACTAAGTACAGATGTATTCTACATGTAATGTCTAAGCATAAAACACGTATGTAAGCAAATGCACAATGTACTAGAATTGTATTGTAAAAATGTGAACTTGTAAGTATATTTTGTATAAGTGTACATGTAACACCCTAAAAGTGAATAAAGACAAAAAGGGTAGGAAATACTCACCTTAAATTGTAGTTGATCACACAAAATGATGTTTATGCTAATAAATAACTCCCGGGGTATTATCCTAGTTTAAATAAAGATAAAAAAAAGAAACTTAATCATGTCTAAGTGTTAGGAGAGTTTTGGGTTCGTTGTCAATTTACGTTGAGTAAGAGGTTTGGTATGAGAATTTTGTTTACAACCACTTTTGAAAAAAAAAAAAAAAAACTAATAATAATCAGTATTAGTTAGTTTACAACACTTTTATTACAAAACGCAATTTTATATTTACTAAGAAAAAAGACATTATATATAACTAAACCAATAAAACTAGTATGGTTAGTTTACACGTCCAGTAAAACATATCATCCAAGTCCAAAATATTAACATAAGATGGTCCTCATTATTTTTGTTGGTATTGCATAGTATCCGTTTGTATTGGTTTCTCAAACTATATTTTTGTTAAACCAAATTTTCTCATTTAACTCCAAAAGAAAGTTGTCGCGCGCCATCCCAAACCAAACCAAGTCACTGCTATGTGTTTCATTACTACTCTCAATAGCGCATACTATATATAAATTTCATTTTACTTTCATATGGTTGATTTTGACCTGGATACTACTTATTACATAATTGCAAACAGTATACAACACGTGAATTGCGAAATTCTTTTCCTACTATATGTATTCAAAATAGGGTATGCTCACCAATACATTTTTGTATTGACATATATTATTTTCGTACATGTTTCAGGTTATTTATGAGATGACTTTTAAGCTTTTGGAATTTTTACTTAGATTTTGGATTCATTGTATTTCAGTTTTAGTTGTCGCTTTAGAATTATTGTATCTTGTATTTTTTTTTTCAATGTAATAAACTACTTAATTAATATATCAATATTTACACTTTTAGTCCACGAGCCATTGAACAATCGTCACTACGTGGCACCTCGATGATTCCGCCATCGGTTGGGGTGTTACAACACCACCTTACCAATTCCACAAAACCTTTACAGCTTAAAAATGTTTTACACTCACCCCATATTGTCAAAAACCTAATTTGTGTCAAACAATTTACTCGTGATAAGTATGTTTCAGTTGAGTTTGACCCGTTTGGTTTTTCTGTGAAGGAGTACCCCATTGGAACGATCCTGAGCCACTATAATAGCTCAAGTATGCTTTACCCTCTCATAGATAATGCTTCCGCCACTTCCTTCCTTGCAACCACTTTTCCATATTTTTGGCATGAACGTCTTGGACACCTAGGCGCTCATATTTTGAATTTTGTAATTCTAGTAATTTGCTTCCTTGTAATAAACGGTCTACTTCCGTACTTTGTCATTCTTGCCTATCAAAACATAAACGTTTGCCTTTTTTTATCTTCTAATTTTGTTACTTTATTACCTTTTGATATTGTTCATTGTGATCTTTGGACCTCTCCCATTGTTAGTAAGTCAGGCTATAAATATTACATAGTGCTAATTGATAACTTTACCAATTATACTTGGGTATTTAATGAGAAAATGATAGAATGGATTGCTACTTATGTCTAGATCGCGGATAAATGGAAAATATTACATGGTGCTAATTGATAACTTTACCAATTATACTTGGGTATTTCCACTAAAATATAAATCTAAAAATTTTCGAAGTTTTCCCAATTTCACACCTACTTTAAAACCCAATTTCACCTAAATATCAAAATTTTTCAATGTGACCATGGGGGCGAATTCAACAATGATCACCAATGTCAGAATTTTGCCCTCAAATATGGCATCCAGTTTTGATTTTTTGCCTACATACATCACAACAAAACGAGACGTCAAACATATGGTTTGGCGACTTAATGAAATCATGTTTTGTCTCCTTACTCATGCCACTCTACGTTAAAATATTTGGGTTGAGGCCCTCCATACGACATCATATTTACATAATATTCTACCCTCCCCGGGTTTCCTTTTCCTCACACCTATGGCCTCTTTGTATGGCCGTCATCCTGACTATGAACTTATTAAAGTTTTTGGATGCGCATGTTATCCGAGCCTTTCAGCCACCTGTTCCCATAAGCTCTCCATTTGGTCATCCCTTTGTGTGTTTCTTGGATACCCTGCCAACTACCGGGGTTATTATTGTCTCAATTTGCTACAGGCAAAGTCTTCCTGTCAAGACACGTCATCTTTGACGAGTTTGTTTTCCTTTTTTCCACAATGACCAATGGTCCTCCACCCACCCATGATTTCCTTGAGTCTGGCATTTCCCTCTTTTTTTTACCTCTGACCCGTCACCTACCTTTTCGCTGTCACCGATCAGCACTTCCCCCACAGTCCATACGCCCTTACCAAACCAAACCCAGCCTCAACCATGTCCCAACCACCACCCTCCTACTAGTCCTCCATCGTCTGTTACACAGCCCTACACTCACACCTACCTACGCCCTCACCGCATCAGTCCTTTTTTCTGATTGTCAAATCCTCGCAACAACCTTTGATTCTTTTTCTTTTTTATCCCAATGATCACCGCTTTACAACCCACTTCGAATCACTTGAAAATTTTCTTTATGATCATACCCACGATCTTTCTTTTTCTAATTCTAAACTATGACTATCAATACAAATACTGAAATCAAATTCTAAATGGAAATGACAAACCTGATTTTCTGTTTCTTAATTCTTGCATTGACAAAATCTTGATTTCATGAATTCGGTTAACACGCGCGACTTAAACTAATCGCATACTATACTTTAATTACACTAAGACCCTTGTACTTTAGATGGGAGTGATTAATCCATCATCATCGATGACCTATGGGATCATGTGGATGTTATTGTCCCTTAGTGGATATATGGTACCATATCTACGTTATCAGTATTTAATACTGAACAGATCTCAATAGGGCTGTTGTAACACCCCAACCGATGGCGGAATCATCGAGGTGCCACGTAGTGACGATTGTTCAAAAGCTCATGGTACTAAAATGGAAATATTATTGAATAATCCAAAATTTGTCTTACATGGAAATGGAAAATACAAAGTCCTAAATGAAATGTAAATAACGAAGTAACTGATTAAAATAATGCACTAAGTATCTCTTGTTAAAGCACTAGATCAAACTGCACCTGAAACATGTACAAAATAGATTTGGTCAACATATGAAATGTTGGTGAGCATTCCTAGATTTGATATATATAGTAGGTTTAAAAAGTTATACAATTCAAGTGCAAGCTACAGTGCAAATATGTAAACCATGTATCAAACAAATGAGCGAAATCAACCCTTTGACTGTATAATGTACTGTATGAACTGTAGTGTACTCAACCAATAAATGGATGATAACTTAACACTGGCCACGGATTCTCCGATGAAAAAGGGGGAGAATCAATCTAGGCGGGTTGTCAATCCAAATAGCGCTATCCAATGTTAAGGTCGGCTTGTACCATGTTAATGATTTCACTAAGTACAAATGTAATCCACATGTAATGTCTAAGCATAAAGCACGTTGTAAGCAATGCACATAGTACTAGAATTGTATTGTAAAAATGTAAACTTGTATTTGAAATTGTAATAGTGTACATGTAACACCCCAAAAATGTATAAAAACAAAAAAAGGGGTAGGAATACTCACAGTTCACGTAGTGGTTTGAGATTTAACTGGACAACGGGATATGAATTGAGATTACTCCCAAATGATCAACCTAAAGTATTCGATAATGCGTAAGGGAAATAACTCTAGGATATATGTATTTCTAGGGCTTCGAATTGGGGATAAACGTTTATTTGATTAACAAACAAATTGTTTATTAAATATAGGAAATTTAATAAATAAATAAATAAAAGTCTCTTTGTAAAATCTTAAGTTGAATATAATCATAACATAAGGTTTTGAGTATGAAAATAATTTTTATAAAATTATTTTCTTGAAAATAGAATATTTAATCTAATTATTTCAAATCGTCAAAATATGACTTTAATATCTAAAAATATTAAAATTAAAGAATTCTTGCATTAAAAATTGTACTTCTGTTCTAAATGGATAGAAATAATTTATGTAAAATTTTGGTGCAAAAATATTGTAAGATGAATTTATTATGATTTATTTATGATTAAAACTAACAAAAATTAATTAAAAATATAAAAAGGCCGGTTTTTCAGAATTAAAAATTATTTCTGAAATGTTTATAAATATACAAGTTTAGGATAATTTTTGTGAGATTTAATAAAATCGTTTAGATATTTTTATAGAATTTAATAAATATGACTGAATAAACTTGTATTATTAATAATATATATTAAATAAATTATTTTTGAAAAACTAAAAATTGGGTAATGAACTTTATCATAAGAATAGCTAAAAATATTTTTTGTAGAATTTATAAAGCACTTTTAGTATTTTTAAGCTATTTTAAAAAAAGATTAAAAGTTTAGGATATATGTAATGGAAAAGAAAGGAGATAAAAAAATATCTTTGCTGCACATGGGGATCGAACCCGTGACCCACGTATGACAATAGCATGCCCAGACCAGCTGGTCTGGGTCTTTGTTTGTTGATTATTTTGAAATCGGGTTTTATTTATATTACACCATAAACAATCATCTTCCCCAATTCTAACCTATAAACCCTAGATTTATCAATTAGCCAATCTAACAAGCAATAGCCCCTGTAATGTTGGGGCTATTGCTCGTGTATATCCGATTAACAAAACCCACGAAGAAAACGAAACTTACAGACACGTATACGGCTTGATTAGTTGAGTCAAACGAAAGTCAACTCGAATCAATAAGCTTTGATTAGCGGGTTTAAAACAGAAATTGAAGGTAAATGGAAGATTATCGGCGAGTTGTGAATGATGTTGCACGTTCAATTTATAGGCTAACACTCGTATGGATGAATTGGAAAGTGTTGACCCGTTCATTAAACATTACGCGTGATAATTGATACAAATTGGAACGGATTGGAGCTGTTAACCGCGTTGATTATGCATAGGGTTGATGTGTATTGGTTGGTCGTTCATTATAAGGCAATAAGTGATAATGATAGTTCCATAAATCTCGGCCAAATCGCTGCCTTTCTGTTCGCACAGCAGCAAAATGGAAGAGGAAGAAGAAGGTTCGCGCTTTAGGAGGAGTTATATACATTTAGAACTGGGTTAACAACAGAAGTGAGCCGTAGCTCAGCTGGTGTGTGCGTGTGGGTGATCGCTGAGCCGACTCGGGTTCGAGTCTTGGCATCAGCAGGTGTTTGTCTCCTTTTTTTTTTTTTTTAAGGGAAGGAGAAGTAAGCTGGGCTTTGGCTTGTGTGTTGGGCCTGGCTTCATAGTGGGCTGCTGAAAAGGAAAGGCAAGGTGGGCTAGAGGTGTTGGGTTGGTTATGGTTTTGATAAGGGGTTTCAAGGAAAAGAATGGTTGAGTTTAATGTTTAAACCAACATAAATTTTTTTTTATCATTATTATTATTATTATTATTATTATTACAAAAATAAAATAAAGAAAAGTGACGGATGTCACAGCATCCCCTACTTTTAGAAACTTCGTCCCGAAGTTAATAGTAACATAGGGTTATGGATGCTTGGGCAAGAATTAAGATAACTGTGGTAAGAGGTTTGGTAGATGTGAGTTAAGGATTAGGTTAGGTTCGTCACGAATAATAAGGAGAATAAGAATCTAGTAATTCACCAAGTTTCAAGTTTTAGGAATCCTATGATAAATGTACGAGTTGATTGACTATAACAAAACCAAATGAACTACAAGCAAACAGAGTTTGTTCCTGGTCCGACTTCCAGTCTCACTTTCAATGCATCATTAGTGTTTGTATACAGGGTGTACCGCAGCTAACCCACCACACCTTTGATACCTTGAAAACGTACTGGACGCCTACCAAAAACTTTAATAGAATTTCACACTACCTTAACGCACCTGTAAATTCATGATTACGTTCCGGACCGGAATCATCAATTTACCTTACATTAAAGTTTTGCGTCCTTCTATGACCCCACCGATTGTTGAGCAGGTTCGATAGCCTCCACCAGCCGTGGAGTAGGTTGTAGGGCCTCTCCCGACTGTTTGAAAAGGCATAGTGACCTCTACCAATCGTTGAGTATGTTCGATAGCCTCCACCAGTCGTGGAGCAGGTTGTAGGGCCTCTCCCGACTGTTGAAAAAGGCATGATGACCTCTATTAAGTGCAGTAATTATTAATCACATAGATTGCAAATTGATAGCATGTTTATGCAAGCAAGTTTTGTAAGTACTACAACCATTAAGTGTAAGTGTTATCATGAATAATTAAATGTTTATGAATAATTAGATGTTCAATGCATAGTCAAGTTAAGGAAAAATCAAGTTTCATGTAATAGCCAATGATGTTTTCTTAGGAAAGCATCTGTAAGATCAAGTATCAAGTCCAAACGTTCCAAATAAATGTAAGGTAGAGTCTTGTATGATAAATGTAATCAATATGATAAATTTCCAATCTGTTTCAATACACGATAGTATGCAAGGAAATTTCTAGATGTTGTATGCCAATGAGTGTGACAAATTGGGTACAAAATGAAAATAGGATTATGAAAATGAAAACACAAGTATCATGAATAATTAAATGTCCAGTGAATAGTCAAGTTAAGAGGAAATCAAGTTTCACAAACAATGGTGTTTTGAAAAAAAAAATCCTGTAGAATCAAGTATCAGGTTTTTAGTAGTTTGATTATCATGGGTAACTAGCTCACGTGTGAGAAGGTGAAGGATATGAATTTAGTTCTTGAGAGGATGATGAAAAATCTTGAAGCAGAATCAAGGTTGTGAGAGATGGTGAATGTGAAGATAGTTGATAAAGAGTTTATTTTATAGCAGTGTAAATTTTGGGGTTTGGATCAAAGGTTATAATCAAGTGTATAAGAAAACATGATTGTGGTGTATGCCAAATATTGTAAAAATTTGAACAAGTTGAAAATGAGTTGATGTAGAATCTAGAGACTAGCTATTATTCCAAATTAAATATTTTCAAAATTTGGTTTTGTATATAAAGCAAAAGTTGTTAAGCTAAGTAGGCTTTGTAATAGTTTAAAACATTATATAGAAAATCGTTTGTTACGTCAATCAATTGAATTTAAGTTCGAGGAAAATATGTACTTTGTAAAGTTACTCGGTAATACAACTAGTTTTAGAAATCTTTAGTTTGTGCTAAAGTATGAGGTTATAGTTTTTTTAAAATAAATAACATGTGGAGAAAAGAAATAATATGATTTGGGTAGGGTGTTGAATATTTAAAAAGTGGCTAAAAGGGTAAGGCGAAGTGTGATTGTGAAATCCATAGATGGTTATGAAAGTATGAAGTTGTAAGCAATATATGCAAATCATGACATATAGGGTATTGTATGTGGAACGAGAGAGTATTATTGTAAAGCTTTCATAAGGTGCTTGGAGTGCCCTTGTCTAGCTGTAAAGCCCAACAAGAACGTTGACTTTTCAAAGGAGTTTGAACTCAATGGTGATCAAAGAAGACATGCTTTAGCCTATAAGTGGACACTCACTCCAGGAATCCCCAGGTAAGCATAACAGGTCCGTAAATGGATTTATGCGCTATGCTTGCCTATGCCAGAAAACCCAGTGTACAGGCATCCACCCTTCCAGATTGCACGTGTCCTTATCACACTCATTAAAATTCAACAACTTTGAAGGAACAAAAGTAAGAGTAGGCATTATGCCTAAGAGTGTCTTCATGAAAGGTACTGTCCCTATTCCATGATGATGTAGACTTTCCACTCCCTGTAGGACACCATCTCTATGCACCATGATGAAGGATGAAAAGAATGGAGAGAGAGAAAAAGGGAAAGATAGAAGAAGGAAAGTAGAGGGAAATGAGGGTAAGGCAATTCAGAAAATATTATGCATGAAAGTTGAAGTTCGGTTATAGTCTAGGCCTATTTCATCTAGTATCCTAGTTCCCTATAACCATGGCTCTGATACCAATCTGTAACACCCCAACCGATGGCGGAATCATCGAGGTGCCACGTAGTGACGATTGTTCAAAAGCTCATGGTACTAAAATGGAAATATTATTGAATAATCCAAAATTTGTCTTACATGGAAATGGAAAATACAAAGTCCTAAATGAAATGTAAATAACGAAGTAACTGATTAAAATAATGCACTAAGTATCTCTTGTTAAAGCACTAGATCAAACTGCACCTGAAACATGTACAAAATAGATTTGGTCAACATATGAAATGTTGGTGAGCATTCCTAGATTTGATATATATAGTAGGTTTAAAAAGTTATACAATTCAAGTGCAAGCTACAGTGCAAATATGTAAACCATGTATCAAACAAATGAGCGAAATCAACCCTTTGACTGTATAATGTACTGTATGAACTGTAGTGTACTCAACCAATAAATGGATGATAACTTAACACTGGCCACGGATTCTCCGATGAAAAAGGGGGAGAATCAATCTAGGCGGGTTGTCAATCCAAATAGCGCTATCCAATGTTAAGGTCGGCTTGTACCATGTTAATGATTTCACTAAGTACAAATGTAATCCACATGTAATGTCTAAGCATAAAGCACGTTGTAAGCAATGCACATAGTACTAGAATTGTATTGTAAAAATGTAAACTTGTATTTGAAATTGTAATAGTGTACATGTAACACCCCAAAAATGTATAAAAGCAAAAAAAGGGGTAGGAATACTCACAGTTCACGTAGTGGTTTGAGATTTAACTGGACAACGGGATATGAATTGAGATTACTCCCAAATGATCAACCTAAAGTATTCGATAATGCGTAAGGGAAATAACTCTAGGATATATGTATTTCTAGGGCTTCGAATTGGGGATAAACGTTTATTTGATTAACAAACAAATTGTTTATTAAATATAGGAAATTTAATAAATAAATAAATAAAAGTCTCTTTGTAAAATCTTAAGTTGAATATAATCATAACATAAGGTTTTGAGTATGAAAATAATTTTTATAAAATTATTTTCTTGAAAATAGAATATTTAATCTAATTATTTCAAATCGTCAAAATATGACTTTAATATCTAAAAATATTAAAATTAAAGAATTCTTGCATTAAAAATTGTACTTCTGTTCTAAATGGATAGAAATAATTTATGTAAAATTTTGGTGCAAAAATATTGTAAGATGAATTTATTATGATTTATTTATGATTAAAACTAACAAAAATTAATTAAAAATATAAAAAGGCCGGTTTTTCAGAATTAAAAATTATTTCTGAAATGTTTATAAATATACAAGTTTAGGATAATTTTTGTGAGATTTAATAAAATCGTTTAGATATTTTTATAGAATTTAATAAATATGACTGAATAAACTTGTATTATTAATAATATATATTAAATAAATTATTTTTGAAAAACTAAAAATTGGGTAATGAACTTTATCATAAGAATAGCTAAAAATATTTTTTGTAGAATTTATAAAGCACTTTTAGTATTTTTAAGCTATTTTAAAAAAAGATTAAAAGTTTAGGATATATGTAATGGAAAAGAAAGGAGATAAAAAAATATCTTTGCTGCACATGGGGATCGAACCCGTGACCCACGTATGACAATAGCATGCCCAGACCAGCTGGTCTGGGTCTTTGTTTGTTGATTATTTTGAAATCGGGTTTTATTTATATTACACCATAAACAATCATCTTCCCCAATTCTAACCTATAAACCCTAGATTTATCAATTAGCCAATCTAACAAGCAATAGCCCCTGTAATGTTGGGGCTATTGCTCGTGTATATCCGATTAACAAAACCCACGAAGAAAACGAAACTTACAGACACGTATACGGCTTGATTAGTTGAGTCAAACGAAAGTCAACTCGAATCAATAAGCTTTGATTAGCGGGTTTAAAACAGAAATTGAAGGTAAATGGAAGATTATCGGCGAGTTGTGAATGATGTTGCACGTTCAATTTATAGGCTAACACTCGTATGGATGAATTGGAAAGTGTTGACCCGTTCATTAAACATTACGCGTGATAATTGATACAAATTGGAACGGATTGGAGCTGTTAACCGCGTTGATTATGCATAGGGTTGATGTGTATTGGTTGGTCGTTCATTATAAGGCAATAAGTGATAATGATAGTTCCATAAATCTCGGCCAAATCGCTGCCTTTCTGTTCGCACAGCAGCAAAATGGAAGAGGAAGAAGAAGGTTCGCGCTTTAGGAGGAGTTATATACATTTAGAACTGGGTTAACAACAGAAGTGAGCCGTAGCTCAGCTGGTGTGTGCGTGTGGGTGATCGCTGAGCCGACTCGGGTTCGAGTCTTGGCATCAGCAGGTGTTTGTCTCCTTTTTTTTTTTTTTTAAGGGAAGGAGAAGTAAGCTGGGCTTTGGCTTGTGTGTTGGGCCTGGCTTCATAGTGGGCTGCTGAAAAGGAAAGGCAAGGTGGGCTAGAGGTGTTGGGTTGGTTATGGTTTTGATAAGGGGTTTCAAGGAAAAGAATGGTTGAGTTTAATGTTTAAACCAACATAAATTTTTTTTTATCATTATTATTATTATTATTATTATTATTACAAAAATAAAATAAAGAAAAGTGACGGATGTCACAGCTGTAAACGAACTAAACGGACATAGACAAGGTCTTGTTCGTTTACGTATGTTAAGGAAATAACGTGTTCATGAACACCTACCGAACGGGATTTTATGTTCGTTTTCGTTTGTTAAATTTAGATGTCGGACAAAAAAACAAACGCAAGCAAACACAAATGAACACAAACAAGCGTTCATGCACAAAACCGAGAACAAATTAACACATACTAAATTTCGAATAAAATCAACAATTTTCATCACAAATATTATCCGCACAAAATATACTAATCCAATTATCTAAAGATACATGACATAATCTTGATCACATAATTATCATAAAATAATGTCTCATTAAAATAGAAAATTACCATATTAAACTTAAAATCTCTGTTAATCTAAGTTAATCAATATAGGTGAATAATATCTATAATACATTATACATTATACATTATAAATTATACATTATACATTATACATTATAAAGGAGGAGTGATGTACAACATAGTCTTTTTCACCTCTGTACAACTTAAGAAGCAACATGTACAACATATTTAAGCAAAAAAAAATTAAGGATATTATTGGCATAGTTGTGACAATTAAGACACTTAGAAGGGTAGATTAGTAAATTTAACATAATCCAATACCTCACATCCTAAAATCTTATCCCAATTATGCCCTTATATCCAACTTTTAAAACACAAAATACAACTTAACTTATGATGCATCTTAAATGTGAGACCTTTCAACCCCCATCTATATTATTATATATACTTCATTATAATCAATTTCTTGAATGCTAATAGTCTTTTCATAACCCCAAACAAAATCTTAGAGCTAATTTTATGCTTTGAAACATTGTTTTGTCCAAAAAATTTATGTCTTCATTAGATGAGAAGAGAAAAAAAAATCAATGAGAAGTTAAGACGCTTGCAAGATATGGTTCCCGGATGCTACAAGGTATAAAGATATGAGTTAATCTTTATATACATATATACATTTTTTTCTACTTGTTCATATTTTCTTTGACAATTACAAAAATTTATCTTCATAATATATCATTTTTTGCTCCATTTAAATTTAGTTATTTGCTATATACAATGGGAATGCCAGTGATGTTGGATGTAATAATCAACTATGTTGGATCGTTGCAGAATCAAATTGAGGTAATTTAATTGTGCAGCTAACAATTAAAACAATAAACAAACAATATTCAAAATTATTGATGAGAAAATATTTTTCAAAATTAATTAGTACATTTTTTCTCTTCTTTGTGCATTTTTAGTTTCTCTTCATGAAGCTTTCAGAAGCCAGGATGTTCTATGACCTATTAACCTCAACTTTACTGAATTGGATGATATGGCCCCTATGAAGGTGACAGGTGGCTTTCTTAACTATCCTTGTTAAGAAGTTGTTTATCTTGAATCATATATATTGTTAACTAAATACAACAGACAAAATTATAAATATAACATTCTAGATTTGCTAATACGTTTCTAATATATTATAAATATTACTTCCACTTACTGCATGGGATGAAACATGATGTTGCAGGGAACAAATGGACATGAAGGACAGATGATGGAGAGGATGGTTGGAGAAAGGTATGGAGACATTCCACAATTTCAATCAACATGGTCTCCTTGAACGCCATGAAATAGTTAACTCTATAAATCTATATATGCATGCTCAAATATAACTTTATACATAAACTATATTTGTTCTAAGACTTTTAAGGTGTTTATCTATTTAATGTTCTTGTTAAACGTTGTATGAAGTGTGGTTCACAATATTATATTGCTTTCGGCAATTGTATATTGTTTAAGTTCTAATTCTAATTAATAAAATAAATTAAACACTAGCATAAAAAGAAAACAAAAACTTAACTATGTGTTAGTTACTTATGTTATTTGTGTTAAGAAATAAGAAATCAAAACGCCATAAATTCACGCTCACGCTAATGAATCAACCCGAATCTTTATCTTCTATACTATATATTATAAAGCATCAGTGAAGGATACCCGCAAAATTTAAGTAAATACAACCTTTATTGCTTATAGTACAATGCTTATTGAAGTCATTTAGAGCGTAAAATTGTCTTTCTACCTAAATATTAAATTGTTGAAGAAATTAATTTAAACATAATTATAAAATTGATGAGGAAATTAACAATAATGTGGTGACTCTTTACATTCATAACCACCATGTCTTTATTATGTTTGTATCAATGTTAAAGTCTTATAAATAGTTGTCATGTATTTAGTACATAAATAATGTGGTGACTCTTCACATACATAACTTACATATCTTTCAATGTTTATAGTAAATAAATTACATCATATATTATGTATTTATATCTTCTTTTTAAATTTATGTGGCTGCAGGAAGGTATGATGTGACACTTCTGCACACAAATGAATATGTAGGCTTGAAGTTTGCCAACACACCCAACCCATGACACGTTTCAACCCATTAAAGTGAGCGATATATGTAGGCTTGACTTTTATACAAGCAAATATGTTAAAGATACTTCATGAGCAACGTCATCATCTTCCTCGATGGTTTTTTGTTTTCTCCGCTACTATAAGCTTCTAGGAATAGAATTTAAGTTTTTGATCTCACGAAGTCACCAATTGTTTGCATATCCAAAAGAAGACAAGTTCTTATCAGTCGATTTGGTAGTTTTAACTATATTGATTACTAATTTGTTTGGTCCAATATATTTGCTACCACGCTTGTCAAACTAACATAAAACGAGAGTATCTATGTAAATCATTGACTCCGCTGCATCTTGCGGGTGCCCTAAAATAATAGAAATATGTTGCACACTACAAACTGCATTTTAGTAATTACATCACTTCCACTACAATCTTATGGTCATTAAGAGATACAACGCCACTTCACTACGCTAAGTACCGCTCTACGATGGCATACTTATCTGCCTTCGAGATACATAAAAGGGTCCCACCGAAGGACGTGGGCCAATCTAAGGGTGTTGTAATGTAACATCGCGTATATATATATATATATATATATATATATATTTTAAACTTCTTGACTAGCCATGTCTAAACCATACTTATTTCAAAACATAATAATAATAATAATAATAATAATAATAATAATAATAATAATAATAATAATTATAATAATTATAATAATAATAATAGTAATAATAACTTTTGCAATGTTAAACCCACCCCTATTATTGTTAAATCTTAAGCCCACCTATTCCTTGCTTTCCTTTAAAAAATCGGAGCCCACCCAAAAATTTTAAATCTAAGCCCATGAACAATGACCGGCCCACCTTCCCTTTTTTTTCCTTCAGCGCAACAAACAGCAGCTCAGCAGTTGACCAAGAAGCTCCACCTTTGACCATTCAATTTGCTTAATTTTGGAAAATTAGGAATCAATTAACTGCTGTTGACTTGTTCGCCTGATCATACGCGTCCCAATCAGTCCATAAATCATGCAAATCACAGCTCCTCCTTGTCTATCAAAACGCGGTTTTGACCATTTGAGGTCAAAACTTAAAAACATTCCATATGAACCACGACACTATAAATTGAGCACCAAGGATCGTTATGAATTATTCAGAAAACAAAACCTCACCATCACCTTACACGCACGTTCATTCGTTTACACACCACGTTGTTCTTTTGACTTTCTCGTTGACTTCAGTTTTGGATAGCATTACAACTAGTAAGTTTCAATTGATTACGTGATATTGTTCTTTGAAAAGGTCCGATCAATAACCCTATTGATACTGGGGTTATTGCTCGTCAATTAGTGCAATTGTGGAATTAGGGTTCTTAGTTATATTTGGGGAAGATGACACAAACCCATTAGTGTATAAATTCGTTTTTAACTGAAATAAAACAACATTAGACCCATAGATCAGATGGTAGGGTGTCTGTGTTGGGGCTTTGATTCTCGGGTTCGATCCCCACAAACAACACACATTTTTTTATTATTCTTTTCTTTCTTATACTTATGATATTAACTTTTAAAATAGATTTTTAATACTAAACATGGTTTATAAATTCTACAAAATTTATTTTATGTTATTCAAATAATAAACTTTATTATCCAATTTTTGGTTTTTCAAAAATCATTTATTTATTATATATAATAAATATTACAAATTTATTCAATTATAATTATAAAATTCTCTAAATATATCAAAACGACCTTATAAAATACCACAAAAATTATCCTAAGTTTATAAAACAATAAACATTCCAGAAATGATTTTTATTTTTGAAAAATCATTTATTTAATATTTTTAATCAATTTTTGTTAGTTTTAATCATAAATAAATCATAATAAATTCATTTTTCAATATTTTTGCACCAAAATTTTATATAAATTAATTCTATTTATTTGAAACAGAAATACAATTTTTAATTTAATAATTATTTAATTTTAGTATTTTTAAATATTAAAGTTATATTTTGACAATTTGAAATAAATAGATTTAATATTCTATTTTAAAGAAAATAATTTCATAAAAATTATTTTCATACTTAAAACATTATATTGTAACCATCTTTAATTTAAAATTTACAAAAAGGCTTTTGTCTATTTATTTATCAAATTTCTCTTATTTATTAAACATATTATTTATTAATCAAACGAATATTTATCCCCAATTCGAAACCCTAGAATATACTCGTAGACTAGATAGACTTAGACTTATTTATTTCCTTGAAATAGGGTGATACTTGGATACACACGAGCCACATATACTTATAACAAGGGTCTCCATTTAAACACTAAGGTGAGTTTACATAGCCCATTTTCTCTATTTTCACCATTTTTGGGGTGAAACATGTTTAAACATTTTATACTATCATCTACTCATACTTACTTGTGACTCAATTACATCATCATTCTATCATTTGACTGTAACAAAAAGACACAGTACAATCATTAACAATGATCAAGCCGCCTGTTTAGATTATAGCGCTATAGGTCTGACAAACTCATCCCCCCGCATAAATTCAGGGATGATCGATAACAGTAACAACACTTAACTAACTTGCGAGTTAGTCATCAGTCGACACAAGGTTTGATTGTACAAAGACGCATTGTTACATGTCGTACTCATACTCTATCATTATACAACTGTGATTGTTGTACAAACTATTGTTATCAATTATATTTAAAAACCTATGTATTCTCACCAGCTTTTGTTGACCCAAAATATTTTCCAACTTAACATGTTTCAGGTTCTACTTGCTTGAAGATTTGAGTTAATGCTTGAAGATGTGTGCATAGTATTATTCATTTTGATGTATGAATTCTTGTAGAACAATTGTATGTAATTTATTTAAATCATTTAATGTAATTTATTTAAATCATTTAATGAAATTTATTATCCACCATGAGCTACTGAACAATCATCAATACGTGACATCCCGATGTTTCCGCCATCGGTTGGGGTGTTACAGATTGGTATCAGAGCCATGGTTATAGGGAATTAGGTTATTAGAAAAATAATCTAGTCTATAACCATAGGATTTAACCAGTACTTGTTTCTTTTGCTTGCTATTCTCTATCTTACTCCTACTTCTTATCCCTACTTTAATCCCTACAAGAAGATTGCTTCTCCATCACTAGATCTACTCTTAGACTAATAGGACAAAATCCTCAGGTTTAGCCTGAACCACCTTGAGATCTCGTCGAAGTTCTAGAATTTTAATAACGAACACGTGCAATCTGGAAGGGTGAACGCCTGTATTCTGAGTCTTCTGTCTAGGCTGGCATTGCGCATATATCCCAATCAGACGAGGGACCCGGATGCCTACCTGGGAATTCTCGGGATGAGTGTTCACTTATAGGCTAAAGCATTTCTTCACTATGTTATTAGAATCTAGAATCTTTGATAAGTCAACGTTTTCGTTTATTCGTTTTAATAAATGGATAAATGATTACATTCCTTATATTACCTCATTCATGTCTCATTGAACCTTCATTGTGTCTCCTACAGATCATGCCTCCACGTCGCAGTACTCGCAATAACAATGGTGGTAATCATGAGGAAGGAAATAGCAACAATAACAACCACGACAACCATAACAACAACAACAACAATGGCATTGATGCCCAACTGGCTGCGATCATTTCCCAACAAATGGCACAACAGATCGCGACTCTAGTTCCTAACTTATTGGCTCAAGTCATACAGATGAACAGTAATGGAAACGGCAACGGAAACGGTAATGGAAACCACCATGGAAACGGGAATGGAAACGGGAATGGTCTCCCAGCTTGCACTCTTAAGCACTTTAATTCCTGTAATCCCCCTAAGTTCAGTGGAGATGAAGGAGCTACTGGTCTCCTACAATGGTTTGAGGGTATTGAGAATACCTTCATTAACAGTGAGTGTCCCGATAACTTTAAGGTCCGTTATGCTATGAGTGTTCTTCACAAACGAGCACTCACTTGGTGGAATGAGGAAAAGCGCACCCGAGGAGCTGAAGTTGCACTTACTATGACCTGGGATCAAGTCAAGGAGATAATGAGAGATGAATTTTGCCCACGTAACGAGGTCAAGAAATTAGAGGACGAGTTCCACACCCTTGCTCAGGATAGTGGGGAAAACCTTGCTTATAATACCTGCTTCCATGAGCTTAGTCTGTTGTTGCCCCATAAGGTCACTCCGCTACCTATAGCCATCGAAAAGTATATCGGTGGTTTACCCATGCAAATACAAGACACGGTATGGGGAAGGAACCCTGCTACCCTTGAAGAGGCCAAACGTTTAGCAGCTACCTTAACTGACAATCACGTAAAGAACGGTACCTTAGTTCGGAAAAGCGAAAAAGCAAGCATTGTAGCCGCGGTAACTACTGAGAACCAGAAGCGTAAGGCCAGGGATCCTGATGTCAACCTCACTACACAAGCTTCTAACAAGAAACCCTATATAGGAAACTATCCATTGTGTAACACATGCAAACGACATCATCCCACTGCTTCAGCGTGTCGCTTGTGCACCAATTGTGAAAAGTATGGCCATCTGGTCAACACGTGTCGTGAGACCCCAAACCCTAATGCCAATCAACCCACCAACCCTGCTTAGGCTACTAATCCTAATCGATACAACTATGGTCAGTGCTATGAATGTGGAGACCCAAATCACTTCTGTAACCGATGCCCTAAACTAAACAGAGATCTAGACCCTCCAGCTACCTAACAGCAAGCCTCACCATATGACTATTGGTTGCTTTTATTCTATGTATTGACGCTATTTGATTCAAGTAATAAATTCTAGTATTGAAATTCTGTCTGAGAATTATTTACATGGTATAATCCTAACACTTGAATGCACGCTTGTGAACTAATTATCTAAATCTATACAACTACAACTCATATACTGTGCTTGATATATTTATAAACTTGCTTGCATAAACATGTTATCAATTTGCAACCTATGTGTATAATAATTGCTGCACTTAATAGAGGTCATCATGCCTTTTCAACAGTCGGGAGAGGCCCTACAACCTGCTCCACGACTGGTGGAGGCTATCAAACCTACTCAATGATTGGTAGAGGTCATTATGCCTTTTCAACAGTCGGGAGAGGCCCTACAACCTGCTCCACGACTGGTTGAGGCTATCGGACCTGCTCAACAATCAGTAGAGTAATAGAAGGACACAAAACCCTAATGTAAGGTAAATTGGTGATTGCGGTCTGGAACGTAATCATGAATTTACAGGTACGTTAAGGAAGTGTGAAATTCTATCAAGGTTTCGGGAGATAACCAAATGTAAACTCTAGTTAACTGGTAGATCATTTAGTTAATCCACTCACACATAACACGCCTCTTATCCTAACTATTCGAGACAGTTTATACTATAACCCAAATTTTTCTAATCACAATTATTTTCATCTCTACCCAATCACCTTCAACCCTATGTTTTAATAACTTCGGGACGAAGTTTTCAAAAGTAGGGGAGACTGTAACATCGCGTACAT
Source organism: Ambrosia trifida (assembly GCA_028751855.1). Taxonomy (NCBI): domain Eukaryota; kingdom Viridiplantae; phylum Streptophyta; class Magnoliopsida; order Asterales; family Asteraceae; genus Ambrosia; species Ambrosia trifida. The sequence continues at coordinate 63,373,626 of CM054125.1, forward strand.
ATATATATATATATATATATTTTAAACTTCTTGACTAGCCATGTCTAAACCATACTTATTTCAAAACATAATAATAATAATAATAATAATAATAATAGTAATAATAACTTTTGCAATGTTAAACCCACCCCTATTATTGTTAAATCTTAAGCCCACCTATTCCTTGCTTTCCTTTAAAAAAATCGGAGCCCACCCAAAAATTTTAAATCTAAGCCCATGAACAATGACCGGCCCACCTTCCCTTTTTTTTTTCCTTCAGCGCAACAAACAGCAGCTCAGCAGTTGACCAAGAAGCTCCACCTTTGACCATTCAATTTGCTTAATTTTGGAAAATTAGGAATCAATTAACTGTTGTTGACTTGTTCGCCTGATCATACGCGTCCCAATCAGTCCATAAATCATGCAAATCACAGCTCCTCCTTGTCTATCAAAACGCGGTTTTGACCATTTGAGGTCAAAACTTAAAAACATTCCATATGAACCACGACACTATAAATTGAGCACCAAGGATCGTTATGAATTATTCAGAAAACAAAACCTCACCATCACCTTACACGCACGTTCATTCGTTTACACACCACGTTGTTCTTTTGACTTTCTCGTTGACTTCAGTTTTGGATAGCATTACAACTAGTAAGTTTCAATTGATTACGTGCTATTGTTCTTTGAAAAGGTCCGATCAATAACCCTATTGATACTGGGGTTATTGCTCGTCAATTAGTGCAATTGTGGAATTAGGGTTCTTAGTTATATTTGGGGAAGATGACACAAACCCATTAGTGTATAAATTCGTTTTTAACTGAAATAAAACAACATTAGACCCATAGATCAGATGGTAGGGTGTCTGTGTTAGGGCTTTGATTCTCGGGTTCGATCCCCACAAACAACACACATTGCTTATAGTACAATGCTTATTGAAGTCATTTAGAGCGTAAAATTGTCTTTCTACCTAAATATTAAATTGTTGAAGAAATTAATTTAAACATAATTATAAAATTGATGAGGAAATTAACAATAATGTGGTGACTCTTTACATTCATAACCACCATGTCTTTATTATGTTTGTATCAATGTTAAAGTCTTATAAATAGTTGTCATGTATTTAGTACATAAATAATGTGGTGACTCTTTACATACATAACTTACATATCTTTCAATGTTTATAGTAAATAAATTACATCATATATTATGTATTTATATCTTCTTTTTAAATTTATGTGGCTGCAGAAAGGTATGATGTGACACTTCTGCACACAAATGAATATGTAGGCTTGAAGTTTGCCAACACACCCAACCCATGACACGTTTCAACCCATTAAAGTGAGCGATATATGTAGGCTTGACTTTTATACAAGCAAATATGTTAAAGATACTTCATGAGCAACGTCATCATCTTCCTCGATGGTTTTTTGTTTTCTCCGCTACTATAAGCTTCTAGGAATAGAATTTAAGTTTTTGATCTCACGAAGTCACCAATTGTTTGCATATCCAAAAGAAGACAAGTTCTTATCAGTCGATTTGGTAGTTTTAACTATATTGATTACTAATTTGTTTGGTCCAATATATTTGCTACCACGCTTGTCAAACTAACATAAAACGAGAGTATCTATGTAAATCATTGACTCCGCTGCATCTTGCGGGTGCCCTAAAATAATAGAAATATGTTGCACACTACAAACTGCATTTTAGTAATTACATCACTTCCACTACAATCTTATGGTCATTAAGAGATACAACTCCACTTCACTACGCTAAGTACCGCTCTACGATGGCATACTTATCTGCCTTCGAGATACATAAAAGGGTCCCACCGAAGGACGTGGGCCAATCTAAGGGTGTTGTAATGTAACATCGCGTATATATATATATATATATATATATATATTTTAAACTTCTTGACTAGCCATGTCTAAACCATACTTATTTCAAAACATAATAATAATAATAATAATAATAATAATTATAATAATTATAATAATAATAATAGTAATAATAACTTTTGCAATGTTAAACCCACCCCTATTATTGTTAAATCTTAAGCCCACCTATTCCTTGCTTTCCTTTAAAAAAATCGGAGCCCACCCAAAAATTTTAAATCTAAGCCCATGAACAATGACCGGCCCACCTTCCCTTTTTTTTCCTTCAGCGCAACAAACAGCAGCTCAGCAGTTGACCAAGAAGCTCCACCTTTGACCATTCAATTTGCTTAATTTTGGAAAATTAGGAATCAATTAACTGCTGTTGACTTGTTCGCCTGATCATACGCGTCCCAATCAGTCCATAAATCATGCAAATCACAGCTCCTCCTTGTCTATCAAAACGCGGTTTTGACCATTTGAGGTCAAAACTTAAAAACATTCCATATGAACCACGACACTATAAATTGAGCACCAAGGATCGTTATGAATTATTCAGAAAACAAAACCTCACCATCACCTTACACGCACGTTCATTCGTTTACACACCACGTTGTTCTTTTGACTTTCTCGTTGACTTCAGTTTTGGATAGCATTACAACTAGTAAGTTTCAATTGATTACGTGATATTGTTCTTTGAAAAGGTCCGATCAATAACCCTATTGATACTGGGGTTATTGCTCGTCAATTAGTGCAATTGTGGAATTAGGGTTCTTAGTTATATTTGGGGAAGATGACACAAACCCATTAGTGTATAAATTCGTTTTTAACTGAAATAAAACAACATTAGACCCATAGATCAGATGGTAGGGTGTCTGTGTTGGGGCTTTGATTCTCGGGTTCGATCCCCACAAACAACACACATTTTTTTATTATTCTTTTCTTTCTTATACTTATGATATTAACTTTTAAAATAGATTTTTAATACTAAACATGGTTTATAAATTCTACAAAATTTATTTTATGTTATTCAAATAATAAACTTTATTATCCAATTTTTGGTTTTTCAAAAATCATTTATTTATTATATATAATAAATATTACAAATTTATTCAATTATAATTATAAAATTCTCTAAATATATCAAAACGACCTTATAAAATACCACAAAAATTATCCTAAGTTTATAAAACAATAAACATTCCAGAAATGATTTTTATTTTTGAAAAATCATTTATTTAATATTTTTAATCAATTTTTGTTAGTTTTAATCATAAATAAATCATAATAAATTCATTTTTCAATATTTTTGCACCAAAATTTTATATAAATTAATTCTATTTATTTGAAACAGAAATACAATTTTTAATTTAATAATTATTTAATTTTAGTATTTTTAAATATTAAAGTTATATTTTGACAATTTGAAATAAATAGATTTAATATTCTATTTTAAAGAAAATAATTTCATAAAAATTATTTTCATACTTAAAACATTATATTGTAACCATCTTTAATTTAAAATTTACAAAAAGGCTTTTGTCTATTTATTTATCAAATTTCTCTTATTTATTAAACATATTATTTATTAATCAAACGAATATTTATCCCCAATTCGAAACCCTAGAATATACTCGTAGACTAGATAGACTTAGACTTATTTATTTCCTTGAAATAGGGTGATACTTGGATACACACGAGCCACATATACTTATAACAAGGGTCTCCATTTAAACACTAAGGTGAGTTTACATAGCCCATTTTCTCTATTTTCACCATTTTTGGGGTGAAACATGTTTAAACATTTTATACTATCATCTACTCATACTTACTTGTGACTCAATTACATCATCATTCTATCATTTGACTGTAACAAAAAGACACAGTACAATCATTAACAATGATCAAGCCGCCTGTTTAGATTATAGCGCTATAGGTCTGACAAACTCATCCCCCCGCATAAATTCAGGGATGATCGATAACAGTAACAACACTTAACTAACTTGCGAGTTAGTCATCAGTCGACACAAGGTTTGATTGTACAAAGACGCATTGTTACATGTCGTACTCATACTCTATCATTATACAACTGTGATTGTTGTACAAACTATTGTTATCAATTATATTTAAAAACCTATGTATTCTCACCAGCTTTTGTTGACCCAAAATATTTTCCAACTTAACATGTTTCAGGTTCTACTTGCTTGAAGATTTGAGTTAATGCTTGAAGATGTGTGCATAGTATTATTCATTTTGATGTATGAATTCTTGTAGAACAATTGTATGTAATTTATTTAAATCATTTAATGTAATTTATTTAAATCATTTAATGAAATTTATTATCCACCATGAGCTACTGAACAATCATCAATACGTGACATCCCGATGTTTCCGCCATCGGTTGGGGTGTTACAGATTGGTATCAGAGCCATGGTTATAGGGAATTAGGTTATTAGAAAAATAATCTAGTCTATAACCATAGGATTTAACCAGTACTTGTTTCTTTTGCTTGCTATTCTCTATCTTACTCCTACTTCTTATCCCTACTTTAATCCCTACAAGAAGATTGCTTCTCCATCACTAGATCTACTCTTAGACTAATAGGACAAAATCCTCAGGTTTAGCCTGAACCACCTTGAGATCTCGTCGAAGTTCTAGAATTTTAATAACGAACACGTGCAATCTGGAAGGGTGAACGCCTGTATTCTGAGTCTTCTGTCTAGGCTGGCATTGCGCATATATCCCAATCAGACGAGGGACCCGGATGCCTACCTGGGAATTCTCGGGATGAGTGTTCACTTATAGGCTAAAGCATTTCTTCACTATGTTATTAGAATCTAGAATCTTTGATAAGTCAATGTTTTCGTTTATTCGTTTTAATAAATGGATAAATGATTACATTCCTTATATTACCTCATTCATGTCTCATTGAACCTTCATTGTGTCTCCTACAGATCATGCCTCCACGTCGCAGTACTCGCAATAACAATGGTGGTAATCATGAGGAAGGAAATAGCAACAATAACAACCACGACAACCATAACAACAACAACAACAACAATGGCATTGATGCCCAACTGGCTGCGATCATTTCCCAACAAATGGCACAGCAGATCGCGACTCTGGTTCCTAACTTATTGGCTCAAGTCATACAGATGAACAGTAATGGAAACGGCAACGGAAACGGTAATGGAAACCACCATGGAAACGGGAATGGAAACGGGAATGGTCTCCCAGCTTGCACTCTTAAGCACTTTAATTCCTGTAATCCCCCTAAGTTCAGTGGAGATGAAGGAGCTACTGGTCTCCTACAATGGTTTGAGGGTATTGAGAATACCTTCATTAACAGTGAGTGTCCCGATAACTTTAAGGTCCGTTATGCTATGAGTGTTCTTCACAAACGAGCACTCACTTGGTGGAATGAGGAAAAGCGCACCCTTGCACTTTAGGGTGTATTGTGACTTTCGCGCTGTGAGGTAGACTGTCTAGCGGGTACTTTAAGATTCGAGTAGGTAAGCCTGTGAGGGTAACCTCTCAACCGGTGGTTTAACGGCACAACAGTATTCTAGGGTTTCCCCTTGAGAAGGGTCGAGGGTGTCTAGTTTATTCTTGATGTTTAGTATTTTAAGATCCCGGTTCCACACCAGTTCCATGGCCATTAGAAGTTTGTCATTCATGTGTAGGATTCTAGCCTAGGTAGTGCCTTCCCATCATCTGATCTCAGTTGCGGTTTTCAGTTTGTGTTTATATTTTATTTAAGTTTTATTTTATTTATTTGCATTAGTTTGTTAGAAACCCCCCCATTAAGCAACAAAACATTATTAAGTCAGTTTGTAGATAAGTGGTCGAGTCTAGTTTACGTTTTCCATTAGAGTCTCGTGGGTTCGATACTCGGACTTACTTTAGCTGTACTGCACTGACCGGTACACTTGCCGGTTGTGTGGTTTAGGTTTAGAGAGTCTTAGGTTATAAATTTAAAACTTAGAGTGTCTAGTTTAGGTTAATTTAGTTAGTTTTTACTAAACCACTTTTAGCACATCAGCGCCTCAACGTTCGGGTGCAAAAAGAAGTTTGTGGGACAACTTGGCTGAGTTTATAAGAGGTTGCAGTGGTTTTATTGTGTTGTTGGGTGATTTCAACTCGGTAAGGTATACTGAAGATCGTAGAAATTCTTTGTTCAATGTGGGGGAGGCAGCAGATTTTAATAGTTTTATTGATGATCTTGAGCTCAATGAGTATTTTATGAGAGGTTTCAAGTTTACTTACTTGGCGGGGAGGGGAAAGTAGCATAAGTTGAGTAAAATTGACAGATTTTTGGTATGTCATCAGTTCTACAATAAGTGGCCTAACGCTTGCTTAAGAGCTCTTAATAGGGGTCTTTCGGATCATTGCCCCATTCTTTTGTCATTGGTGGAGGTCAATTATGGGCCAAAGCCTTTCAGGTGGTTTAATTCATGGTTGTTTAGAGAGGATTGTGAAGAGGTAGTGGTAAAAGCTTTTTCAGATAGCGTGGTTAGGGGGAAACCAGATGAGATTATTATAGCAAAACTCAGCAACATCAAACAAGCTCTTAAAAAATGGTGGAAGAAGGTTATTGAAAAGGAATGCGAAGAGATGAAAACCTTGAAAGAGGACATGGAGAGATTGGAGGTTGTAATGGAAGATAGGGATTTAGAAGAAGGGGAGATGTGGGTTTGGGATGAGTGCAAAAAAGGTATTGATCATTTAAAGTTTTGTGAAAACAGGGATTTAAAACAAAAATCTAGAGTCAGGTGGGCCATTGATGGGGACGAAAATTCGGCATTCTTTCATAGAGTGGTTAATGGAAGGAAAGCTGCAAATTCCATACCTGGCTTGATGATAGATGGAGATTGGGTTCAGAAGCCTTCGTTGGTGAAGTTTCATGTGATGAGACATTTCCGTGATCATTTTAAGGAAATGGTTAAATGTAGGCCAGTGATTCGGTGCAATAATATGAAAAGATTAGATGTGAGCAAGGGGGAAGAGTTAATAAAAAGATTCACTAAGGATGAGATTAAAGACGCGGTATTTGATTGCGGGTCAGACAGAGCTCCTGGCCCGGATGGCTTCAATTTCAGGTTCGTGAAACAATTTTTGTCTTATTTGGAGAATGATTTTTTTGGAATTACTTGAGAGCTTCCACGAGAGTGGGGTGATTAGTAAGGGTTGTAGTTCGTCGTTCATCACTTTGATTCCTAAATCAAAGACTCCGGTTGGTCTCAAGGATTACCGGCCTATTAATTTGAATGGTATAGTGAGTAAAGTTATTTCGAAGATTTTGGCGATGCGATTTAGAAAGGTGGTAGGGGATGTGATTTCGATTACTCAATTATGTGACACCCGGCATGTTCGGCTTAAACATATTAGTAACATCTAAGTCTACCTTAGCGAGAAACGTTTATAAACAAACTTAACTGGGTTAGTTGAGTCGGGTCAAGTTAGGATTGTCCAGGGTACAATGATCTGGAGGATCATTGGGAGTCGTTTTGGTAATACACTAGTACCGGGTTCCGTTGTTGGTGACATTACATGAACTAATTAAGTATATGTGTAGATTATGGGTTGTATGGTGGATTATATACATAGATATGTTTATATGATGTGTAAATGATTATCTGTGCCTAAATGTGTTAAATATGGACTAAGGATGCATGCTTATGTGTTAGGATGTGTTAGAATGCGTTAAACACGACAAACTGGAAAACTAGTTTAAAAGAAGTCTTGGTTCGACCACTTCGAGTGGTCGAAGGAGAATAAAAATGTCTGGTTCGACCCATGCAAGTGGGCGAACCAGGGAAGTGGAAATTGAGAAATTTCCTTCGACCAAACAGGGCTCATTCGACCCTGTGAAAGGGGCGAAGGAGCCTACATTCGACCAATGAGTTGGTGCGAAGGAAGACTAGTATAAATACCAACCTTTGTCATTTTTCATCATTTCACAAACCCTAACCGTCCCAAAACGCTCTCAAACGATCTTAAACACTAAGGAAGGAGTTTTTGCTCTTCTTTTTCATAATCTAACCCATCTACAACATCTAAACAAGAATCCAAGGTGTGTTCATAATCCTAAATCTTTTAAAAGCATTTTAATTCGTTTTCATCTAACCCAAATTGTCCAGATCTGTTCTAAAGGTGTTTTTATGATTAAAAACCTTTTAAACATCTTTATAAATCAAAACATGATCATTTAACATAGGTTTTCATAATGAATAACATGTGTTAGTTATGTGTTATGTAGTGTTATGTGTTGTTCACTGATTTGCTGCTATATCTATGATAGAAACATGATATAGGATTGTTGTTAATGATTGGATTATGGTTGTCTAGGGTTAGGATTGGATATATTGATATTTGGGGGTTTTATTGGATTAACACTTGATGCATGAATATTTATAATCAATAGAATGAATAAGAAAGATCGGATAATCGACAAACTGAGTATTTTAAGCTAAACATGAATCGATTTCAAAAGTTTCCAAATTGGGTAAATAATTCATGCATGAAAGTGATGTTTCCATAATCTTTACCATTTTGGGAAAGGGCTGAAACGGACGTATTATCGGGGGAAATCGATGGGGTTTTGTAGGGATAAGTTATTCATGCTTGACTGCTGTGTTTGATGATGTTTCGGGTCGTTTTGAATGTGTTTGAAGCGTTTTTAGGAAAAATAGTACAACAGGGGCGAACCTGGCCTCCTTCGACCAGTCGATGGTGCGAAGGAGGGATCCAGGGTTGAACCTGGGATTTTTATTGGACGAATGTGAATAAACGGGCGAAGGAAGCATCAAACGGTCGAACGTACTGTAAATGGTGCGAAGGAGACAAAAAGGTGCGAAGGAGACTCAAAACTGACTGGTTCGACCGTTCTGATGCAGAAATGAGATTTTTGATACAAACTAAGTGTTTTATGCTTGAACCTTGTGTGTAATCTACGTGTACTTGATTAGTTAGGGTAATGGGTCACCAACGGGATGTCGGGTCGGTCTAGTGTGTCGGTTAAACATTTAAACACGCTTTAAAACATACTTGGTTACGATCTGGACAATCGGGGACTAGATAACCTTATGGTTATTAGTCGGAACACTTATGTGAACATTTTGATAGATCTCCGGTAGAGGGATTATCAAGGGCTAAACATCTTTACTTATATTTGAAGAACGCAACTTAAGGTGAGTTCACGGCCCCACTTTTACTGCTTTAGCTTTTGGGGGAGAAAACATGCACTAAACGGTTTTGGTAACTTATGTCATACTATGGTTTTAACTTTATATTGCTATACGATCTTTTGGAAAGTCCCGGGGGAAACCATGAATGTGCGGGTTTGCACAACGGGGGAAATGTGGATAGATCTATTGGGCGTGACCTGCCCCACTCGTCGGCTTGGAGGGCCGGGCGGGTGCATATTGTCTCGAACAGGTACATTGGTATCATGCTGAACATACGGGCTGCTTAAACATGCTGAACATTGCTAAACGTGTCTAGTAATGGTTTCCAATCGTAGTAGTAATAAATCTTACGCCTAGCTAGCGTACTTGGTAACATTGATATAGTATGGACATGGTAACGTTATAGTAACATTTTGAACAAACCTGTGAACTCACCAGCATTATATGTTGACATCTTTTTGGCATGTTTTTCTCAGGTCGCTAAGGTAGCAATGAACGGAACTAGGCGCACGGGTCTGCATTGGCGTCTAGATATTAGTGCACGTTTTGTAATAAGTGTCTTGGATACTTGGGAACACTGTTTTGTAGAGATTAAATTCTTTAAATGCTTCCGCTTATGAAATTTATGTTTTTGGGTTACGTACTTCATATAGTGTCGTTTATTGTGATCGTTGACTTGGATCCTGGTTTGTCATGCGCCTCGCGGTAAAACCCCGCAAGTGGTAATTTGAGGGTGTGACAAATTAGCATTCATTAGTGGGAGATTTATCTTAGATGGGCCTCTAGTAATTAATGAAACAATTGGGTGGATCAAAAAGCATGATAAGAAGGTTTTTTTTTTATTGAAGTTGGACTTTGAGAAAGCTTATGATAACGTTAACTGGGGGTTCTTGTTATCTACCTTAAGTCAATTAGGGTGTCCTAATAGATGGTGTAATTGGGTGAAAGGGATTCTAGTATCGGCGCGTTTGGCGGTGTTGGTCTCAAATATATATATATATATATATGAATACCATCCAAACTCTATAAGTCATCAATATACAATTAGCTCGAACAGGTACATTGGTATCATGCTGAACATACGGGCTGCTTAAACATGCTGAACATTGCTAAACGTGTCTAGTAATGGTTTCCAATCGTAGTAGTAATAAATCTTACGCCTAGCTAGCGTACTTGGTAACATTGATATAGTATGGACATGGTAACGTTATAGTAACATTTTGAACAAACCTGTGAACTCACCAGCATTATATGTTGACATCTTTTTGGCATGTTTTTCTCAGGTCGCTAAGGTAGCAATGAACGGAACTAGGCGCACGGGTCTGCATTGGCGTCTAGATATTAGTGCACGTTTTGTAATAAGTGTCTTGGATACTTGGGAACACTGTTTTGTAGAGATTAAATTCTTTAAATGCTTCCGCTTATGAAATTTATGTTTTTGGGTTACGTACTTCATATAGTGTCGTTTATTGTGATCGTTGACTTGGATCCTGGTTTGTCATGCGCCTCGCGGTAAAACCCCGCAAGTGGTAATTTGAGGGTGTGACAAATTAGCATTCATTAGTGGGAGATTTATCTTAGATGGGCCTCTAGTAATTAATGAAACAATTGGGTGGATCAAAAAGCATGATAAGAAGGTTTTTTTTTTATTGAAGTTGGACTTTGAGAAAGCTTATGATAACGTTAACTGGGGGTTCTTGTTATCTACCTTAAGTCAATTAGGGTGTCCTAATAGATGGTGTAATTGGGTGAAAGGGATTCTAGTATCGGCGCGTTTGGCGGTGTTGGTCAATGGGTCTCCCACGTTCGAATTTCAATGTGAAAAAGGGGTTCGACAGGGAGACCCTTTGTCTCCTTTCTTATTTTTGGTGGTCATGGAAGTTCTACATTGCATGCTAGATAAAGCGGTGGAATTTGGGGAACGAAAAGGAGTGCGGATTATTGATAGGGATGAGTTGACTATTTCTCATTTATTTTACGCCGATGATGCTCTTATCATAGGAGAATGGTTTAAAGAGAACTTGGAGAGCGTCGCTAGAATTCTACGGGTATTTCATATTTGTTCCGGATTAAAGCTCAACTTCAATAAGTCGCATTTGATTGGGGTTGGGGTGGAGGATAGTGAGGTGGAGGTTATGGCGGATGTGATGGGGTGTAGAATCGGTGGTCTTCCTTTTGATTACTTGGGCATTCGAGTGGGAGCAAATATGAACCGGATTTGCCATTGGAGTCCGGTTATTGATACGATAAAGAATAGATTGTCTTCTTGGAAGGCAAATACTTTATCATTGGGAGGTCGGCTAACTCTTGTTAAGTCGGTCTTAACCAGTTTACCTTTATACTATCTTTCGATTTATAAAGCACCGGTGGGGGTGATTGAGACATTGGAAAAGCTTATGAGAAAATTTCTTTGGTCCGGGGTGGATGGTGAAAATAAGATGCATTGGATTTCTTGGGCGGTAATTACTACTCCTAAGAAATTTGGTGGTTGGGGTGTTATGAGACTTCATGATATGAATGTGGCTTTACTTTCTAAATGGGCTTGGAGATTTAGGGTGGAGAAGGGAGCTAATTGGTGCAATGTGATAGAAGCGTTGCATAGTGGTCGGGGCTTATGGAGTTTTTTTACTGTTAAGACGATCCCTTCCGGGTAGTTGGAAGGTTATTGTTAACTTGCTGGAGTCGACAAAGGTTAACGATAAATATTTTTCACAGTTGATTAGAGGAAGGTTTGGGTGTGGGGACAAGATTCGGTTTTGGTTAGACTTGTGGTGGGGAGAATCTTTACTTAAAGATAGGTGGCCGAATCGTTATAAATTGGATAAAAATAAGAAGGTGGTGATCGGAGACAGGCTGAACTATGGGGCTGGTGGGTATAGATTTATTCCGAACTGGTACAGATTTCCAGGTACAGTGGAGGAGATCTCGGAACAGCAGGATTTGGATCGGGTGATGTCGTGGCTGGCGCTTATGGGTCAGGTTGACTGCTGGGTTTGGAATGATCAAATTAATGAGCTGTTCACTATTAAGGATGTTCGTAAATTGCAGTTCATAGATACTAGAAGTTCGAATGATATCACAAGGACTACGGGGTTTAAATGGGAGGGGTGGGTGCCTCTTAAGGTGGATTTGTTGGCCTGGAGAGTAGCTAGAGACCGGATTCCGACTCGAGTAGCTTTGGTCCGACGTGGAGTTAGCATACAAGATGTTTCTTGTCCTCTATGTGGCTGTCAAAATGAAGACGTGAAACATTTGATTGTGCGATGTGGTTTTGCTTATGGGATTTGGAGCGCGATTTGCAGCTGGTGCAGGTTGGAGCTGTTTTATGCTTATGATTTTGAGGATTTGCTATTATTGTATAAGAATGTGCATGCCGGGAAGTGGAGAAAAAAGATTATTCGAGGCATCATCATGGTTACGACTTGGGTGATATGGAGTGTTAGGAATGCAAAGGTTTTTCAAAATAAGGAGAAAAATATTGTGGAAGCGGTGGCGGAAGTGAAGTCGAAGACGTATTTATGGTTGAAGTATAGAAGTAAACATAATAATATTGTTTGGAATGAATGGATTAAATATTCTTTGTATATGATTGTATAGTTTTTGGCGGCTCCATTTTTAGAGTTTGCCGGTTTTAATGAAAGTTTCTATTAAAAAAAAAAAACACAAGTAAACATAAATGAACAAGTTACCAAACATTCACAAACATAAATAAACGAACGCGGCCTCTGCTCATGTTCATTTGTTTAACTAACGAACAAAATTTCTTATATGTGTTCGTTTATTTATGAAACGAACGTATTCAAACGAACTTGTCGCTAAAGAGTTCACGAGATGTTCGCTGACCCTAGATCTTGATATCGGGTTGCTAAAAACACACATGTAATTATTAACCACAATAATAACAATAATACATTTGGATCGAAGTCAGAAACCCTAGGTTGCTAAAACACGGTAGGTGGCTCGTCTCTCTCTCTCTCTCTCTCAATTCGTAGACCTAAAACCAGGTATAGAATCATAATCCAATTATCATCTTCTGAAGCGCGTTGATTAATTTTACAGGCAATTTGTTATCCATAATATTACATGTACACATTTAGATTAGTTTATATAAAAATTCTGCATCCTAATGTAGCTTTCAATAATTCTTATCATATTTGTTGTATATTATGCACCTGTTTTGTTAGTATTTGATTTAAATTGATAGTCAATAATTGAACTGTTTTCACCCCTAGATCTGGTTGAAATCAAATACTTTGTTGGTGATCATTGTGATATATGTTGGGGGATAGTTAATAGCGAACATAGCGGCTGCTATAGCGAATAGCATAGTGTAGCCAATGTTTTAAAAACCGGTTTTTATACCATATTTGGTTGGGCTCTGAAACGGTTGGACTGATCATATTGAGTGGTTCAACCGGTTGTACCGGCCAGGTTTTAGAACATTGAGCGTGGCGCTCATGTTGCTATATAGTTGGCATCGACAAATAGCGCGTAATAGCAGTATAGGTAGCTTGGCAGCGACGACCAAAACCAGGAATAAGCGTAAAACAGACAGAAAATGTAGACAGTCAAATTACATTACAATTTTATTGAATTTAGGGAAAAAAGTAAATTGTTGAAAGAAAAAGGAAAATAATAGGATGATTAAGCTACCGGGTGCAAATGAATGGTTACACCAAAGGACGAAATAGTTACTATTCCTCCACTGTGTTTTAGAAAGCGCGCTCTAAGCGAGGCGCCAGTCCCTGTGCCTCATGTAACACAAGACGAGCACTGTACGTAAAGCGCAAGAAAAGCGCGATTTTTTGGCCAAAAAAGCTCATGAGGCGCGCGCTTTTCGTACGGGGGGTGTTTTTATGCTTAAAATTGTTATGCATATAGTTAAAAAGGTTGCACATTTAAGTTAAATCATATATAAATCTTATTCGTATCTATATTTTGGGATGTTAAAAACCTATAGCATATATAACACAGTTGTTAAAAGCGAGCGCCTAGGGCGCCTAGGCGATGAATTTCCTAGAAGCGACCCTAGGTCGCTTTTCTCTCCTAGATAAATAAAGCAATGATTTTTTTTTTTTTTTAAAGTTTTATCCCTTTACCATTTTATAGCAGATTTTTTAAAACTAGTAATATCTAATCATATCTTTTATTTTTTAAACAAGTTTTGCATTCTAATCTATATAAACAACCTCTAACCCCGTAACCCTATGCCCTTTTGGATTTGAAGTTTTATTATTTTTTACATTTTGAACTATTTTTTGGTTTTCAAGCATAAACAACTTGCTATTTGGATATTATGGTGGTTTTTAATCATGGTGCTGCTGATAGTTGTTATTTTTTAGTGATTTTGGTGATTTTTCCACATTTTTTTATTTGCGCTTTTATTTTCTCAGGCCCACGCTTTTTTTGCGCTTCTCGCCTAGGCCACAGGCGGTACCAAAGCGCCTTGAGTGCGCTTTACGCCTTTGACAACTATGATATATAAAAAAAATTATATAATCGTCTTGCCCCTCACGGACGAAAATCCCACCGCTTTTGCGCTTTTCTCCTCGGTTTTAGACCTCGTTGCTTTTGTGCGCTTCGCGCTTTATAAAACAAAGTTCCTCCGTAAATTCTAAATTAATATGTATGGAGAATAATTGGGTGAAATTAGTTTTTTTTTCGACGATTGATTCATGCTTTGCAAATTATTTCTTGTTTATATAACATGATCATCAAAATTGGTGTTGGTATGGTGATGTGAACTCATTGTGAAGTATTTTGATTCTAATGTGTTGTGATTAATTGTTACTTTGTGGTGAACGCGTTGGCGTGGATAGGAAGTTAGGAACCTTGTTGCAACACATGGCTGGGCAAAGAAACAGCTATGGAAAACGTTCGCATTCGCAGTCAGACCACAGGGATAATGAAAGAAGCAAGAGAAGGAATAACAGTGATGACAGAGGATTTAACTCTATTGGATCTGGGGATACGGTGTACCGCTACTTATGTCCTAGTAAAAAGATTGGAAGTATAATGGGAAGGGGTGGGGAGATTGTTAAACAGTTGAGGTCTGAGACTAAGGCGAAGATTAGAATTGGTGATTCAGTTCCGGGGTGTGATGAACGTGTGGTCACTATTCACAGTACGAGTGATGAAACGAATGATATTGATATGAATGATGATCAGGTGTGTCCGGCAACGGATGCGCTTTTTAAAGTGCATGACAGAGTTGTTTCTGATGACCAAGCTGCTGATGTGGATATGGATAATGAGGAAGCACTGCAAGTTACGGTTCGGTTGCTTGTGCCATCGGATCAGATTGGGTGTATTATTGGAAAAGGTGGACAAGTTGTTCAAAGTATAAGGTCTGATACTGATTCTCAGATTCGGATTTTGAAGGATAGTAATATTCCCGCTTGTGCGTTGAGCAATGATGAACTTGTGCAGGTAGATCGGAATACATTTTACAGTTTATTTCTACTTTTTTTGTCTTGTTTTATTAATTATCATGTTTGCTCTTATGGTACAGATATCTGGCGAATCCTCTAACGTGAGAAAAGCACTTTTCCAAGTAGCAGCTCGCATTCATGATAATCCGTCACGGTCACAGCACCTGCTTTCTTCTTCTTCCACACCTAATGTTTATCCGTCTGGTGGTTCTTATATGGGTGCACCTCCAATCATGGGTGTAACTCCAGTGGTTGGTGCTTATGGTGGGTACAAGGGTGAAGGCGGTTTCTACCCCGGACCAAATGAATCTTCTCCAAGGGAATTTTCTCTTCGTTTGGTCTGTCCCACTGCGAACATCGGTGGTGTAATTGGAAAAGGTGGTGCTGCAATTAATCAAATCAGGCAGGAAACTGGAGCAGCAATTAAAGTTGATAGTTCAAAGGCAGAGGGAGAGGCAGATTGCATAATATCTATTTCAGCAAAGGAGGTAAGATTACATAAAATCATGAAGATTAAATATAAAGCCTTGTGTGACTAATTTATTTATGTATAGGTATTTGAAGACACATTTTCTCCAGCTATTGAAGCTGCGTTGAGGTTGCAACCCAAGTGTAGTGAGAAAGTTGAAAGAGATTCGGGTATTATTTCGTATACTACTCGGTTGCTTGTGCCAAGCTCTCGGATTGGATGCCTTATTGGGAAAGGAGGAACAATAATTTCAGAAATTAGGAGAATTAGCAAAGCTAATGTACGCATCCTTTCAAAGGAACAGCTTCCAAAAGTTGCCGAGGATGATGATGAGATGGTACAGGTAAGCGTACAACTACATACGTTTCTATTGGTGCTTCATTTGAGATGTACGTGTCATTATCACAGTAACACTTTGGTTTATATTTCTCATTAGATTTCTGCAGAGCTTGATCTTTCTAAAGACGCACTCTTACAAGTTACCTCACGTTTAAGGGCAAATCTTTTTGATAGAGAAGGGGCAATGTCTACGTTTGTTCCTGTTCTTCCTTATCTTCCTGTGGCCCCTGATGTGCATGATGTTCCTAAGTATGAGTCGTATGACAGTAGAGATTCTAGGGGTCATGGGAGAGGGCATAATGACTTGCCACCTAATGATGGCTATGGAAGCTATGGTGGTTTGCAGGTAGTTGTAATTTATATTTACTCGTAATGATCAAAATAAAAACTACTTGTGATGTTGGCTAAATATGGTTTTGTTTTGTTGTGCGTGTTGTGTGCTTATGGCCTTGTTAGTTCTGTTCTTATGGTATTTAGTCTTTTCGTCATCTTCTCTTACATGCCCCCTATTAAGGGAAAGATTTTTAGAAGTATGGTAGTTTTAAAACAACTTGAAAATGTGTTAACTAGGGTTACAAACTCATTCCTTTTGTCTTTCAGGTCTTCAACTTTTTTTTTTTTACATTACTTGTATTTAAAACTGTATACTTCGGTTGGTCTTTTTTTGGTTGCTGCATTGCTTGTGGGATGGGCCACTCTTTGTATTTAATTATGTATCATGAAATTCTTAACTTTTCTTATTTATGTCACATAATATTTATTATCACATCAGATGCAGACATGTTATGCAATTCTGCTTAATAAAGGGAACACCTGTGTCTGTAGTCAACTGGTTGTTTAGTACTTCATCTCTTAATAGTCTCTTTTTGTATGTTCACTTTTTTATCAGGGGCACAGTGGTGGTGATCCTTATGGAGCTTATGGTAGTTATTCTGCTGGACGCAGTGGCAGTTCTGGGTAAGTATATATGGTGGTATTTTCTATAAGTGGCAGAATGAACTGTTTGGGCGGGGTTATGGGTCAAAATGGGTAGATTTTGGTACATGTCAAAGGTGGGCGTGTTGGACCCAAAACACTTTTTCTCACCTTTCAAAAAATTGATCTCAAGGATTTAATGTCTTAAATATGAGCACATTAATAACTATATTATTCTGATACTATTGAGTTATTACATTTGCATATTTTATTGTTGCCAGGGGTTCGAGGCATAACCCTGCTTCAAGACGGAGGGATTATAATTACTGAGGTGTTGGGACTTTGTGCCTGCAGGTCAGTTATGGTTTCGTCTTTGTTTAGGTTTCGAATTGGTTGATATTTATCTTTAGTGGTTAATGTAGTACCAAGTTTCTGAAGGTGTGTGCAGTAAACCAAGCCTCTTATGTTAACCCTGTTTCCTTTCCATTCCCTATAAAACAGCTGAAGCCTGAAGCCAGCCTCCAACTGCCTAAACCAGAAGACCAGTTGAACCGAACCAGTGTTATGGCCCACCTTACATGCTTTTCTTAGGAGGACAACCGAACCAGAAGACCATGTCCCGACACTATTTTACCAAGCTTTCGTTTCTTGATTTCCGTAGAACCTGTGCCTTAATCAAATTCCAAACCTTTGACACTTTGTAATGTTCACTGTTTTATTGCATTGTGTGAAGATTTTCTGGTCCTTTTGACCCCATAAGAGGTTTTTTCGAAGCCTAATCTGCTTAGTTCTTTTGGAATTGATTTCATAGGCCTTAATGTGCTATTATAACTTGAAACTTGTCCATGCAATCAGGTGATTTTAGTCCCTAAAGTTAGCAGTTAACCCATGCATACCCTCCCCATCATTCCACAATCTTCCTCTAGCCAAACTTTCTCTATTCGCATAGACCTGAACTTATTTTTTGCTTAGATTGACCATTTCTTCTGTGCTTAACACATATGCGCACACATGCTTTTATATGTATATTTATGTAGGGGTGAGTTCAAAATTAGAACCACTAAGCATTTATTGAAATATAATGTTAAAAAGTTGTTCAATTGGTTCCAAATTGTTTGATGGTTCTTAATTTCTTATTTTGATCTCCCTCTAAGAACGTATGCACACACATAGGTATGCTTACTAGCTGTATGTGTGTACACACACAGAGGTATGTATGTGTGTGGCCCATACACATTATGTTATGTGTTTATATGTGGCGTGTAACTTAAGATCTAAGTTAAGTCAAGGTAGGCATGTTTTTTTTATACAAATGCAGCTTATTACTAGATGTCTAGTCATTTGTATATTATTTCTTTATGATTATGATATTTCTAGCAAAATATGCGTCTCGTTCATGTACGCACGTAGGTGGTGGTGGAAAGCTAGCTAGCTAGCTTTCAGGCGCTTTAATTGCATATCATGTTTATTCTATGTAGTATTATATTCTAATCTCTTGTGACCAAGTGCCCTTTGTTTAATAACCCGAGTGAGTAGAAGAGGGGGAATGATGACAAAATGGAGGATGATTAAAGGTTTGCGCAGATGATTGAGTAAGGCCATGTTGGGATCATGCTGTGGATGGGATAGTAAGTTTTATCTTTTGATTTATTGTTTAGTATCTTTATTCTACTTTAGGGATTTAGATGTATAAATGGCTTTGATCTTGTTTCAGCATATGTTGTGGTTTGTCTTATGGCGATTGTTATGATATGATAATCAAAATGTGAGCTGGTCAATTGAGCTTGCTCGGTCACTAACATCTTAAAATGTCATTAGATTAGATGGTTCTGTAGAACAAAACTCCAAGCACCCACCCCGCGGGTATCCTTACTAGTTGAAGAACTGTCACAATTAGTTAAGTTATACGTTGTAGAGTTTGTTGGAGTTATGAAATAATCATCATGATATGATGATGTATCTCATAACTCCAACAAACTCTGGACTGTGACTCAAGTGAAGGCATTAAAAGTGGGCTGGACTGTGATTGGGCCCATAATGGTTGGGTTAAGCTGTTGCAAAATCTGGCCTGCCTGTTCCAAGTTTGGAGTTGGGTCATGTGGTTCATGCGAAGACTTGGGTCACGTGGCTCCCAAAGCTGGGGGCAATGGTTTCACAGTTATGAGTCTTATACAAGCTTTCGATAAATTAACGAGACGTGCACGTAAACCAAGTTACTTTTTTACTGCATTCATTTGCCTAAATGGCACAACTGTTGAATCATTGGATGTATGGTGTTAGAGCATATGTGACGCAAGGGTTTTCGCCTCATGAACTTTTAGGTAGAAGGGAGGCGGAAACAGTGATGTAGACGTGATTGAGCGAAGGGATTCGTGGTAGTGGTCCCCAATATGCGAGACGGTTCATGGGACAAGCTTCTAGCAGTCTGAGATCGAGGGGCCCTCGAACCCCATATTAACGCACCAATGCTTAAATTGTTTTGTCAACTTAAAAGAAAGAAAGAAAAGACATGCATAATTCAAAATCTGAAATAACTTTAAGAAAAGGACACATGCTTATTTATATCGCTTGACTCGCCAAGCAGTAACTAGAACATTTTTAGTTTCACAATCCTTGGAGAAAAGGTTCACTAATAGACCTAGGGATAAGTAATTTGACTTGATTCACATCAAGATTGTGAATGTTTGGAATCCATGTTATGCAAGGAGACGTTGCTTTTGCTAATTCAAATTAACCTTGTGTCAACTCTGTCCGGAAAGGCAAAGCAAGAGAAAGCTGTTTTTATGACGACCTAGATCAAAGTATAGAAGAAACCAAATAGAATCAGAATGCAAATGGAGATTTGATTTTATCATTTTATCGTCGACAATGACTTTGTGGTGAAGATTAATAACTTAGCAATTATATGCTAGAACTTGCATTTTAATAAATTTTAATTTAATGGGTTCTGAACCCTTTAGGTGAATATGGAAACTAGCCATGAGTAAGGCAACCCAAATAGTGAGAAACATCTCATATGATAACTAAAACATGTAGGATGGATTCAGTTTTTATAATTATTTAGCCTAATCATGTTCATGCGCATATGATTTTTTAGAGCTAGTTTGACCTGGGGGTGAGCTAAAAACTGAAAACACCGAATCGAAACCGAAAAAACTGATTTAACCGAACCGAAAATAACCGAATCGGACAAAAAACCGGAAAAACCGAAAAAAACCAAACTGAACCGAATAACTCAAAAAATCATTTTTATAATATATCTTATATATTGATTTAGGAATTAGTAGTTTTACAAAAGAAATTTCATAATAAAAACTTTGATAAAACATGGAACTCATTTAGAATGTTTGGTTTATGTGAACAATAATATTAAGTAAAATGGTTAAATATATAAACACCTAGGAAAGATTCTTAAATCTTGGATTATAAGTTCTATTTACAAATTTTATGAAATTATGTTCCAAAAACCGAGAAGACCAAAAAACCGAACCAAACTGTTACTAAAACCGAAAAAACCAAAACTGAACAGTTTTAAAAAACCAAAAACCACACACTTCGGTTACAGTTATGGTTTTACCAAGAAACCGAACCATGCACACCCCTAGTTTGACTAGTCATGACTTTTGACACAGTGAAATTTAATTGGTTGAAATAGGTTATAATCACTATAAAAATTGATAATGTGATGCAAATTTAAGGTTTAATTGCGAGAATAATAAATTTTAACAAAAACGATGAATCTGATTAAAACTGAATGAATAATGTTTTTACATGATTAAATATACCCCCATACGTGTTTTCAAACTTAAGAATCAAAGGTGATTGAACTCATTGAAACAAAGCAGTCGTGTCGGGTTGAAATTGAGCAACTTGACTTCAAATCCACTCTTTGAAAAATGACCAAATATACGATAATAATTGATTTTGGATAATTTGAAGTTCAACCGGAGATATAGATGGTGAATTGATCATAAGACTACTTGCATAGAAACCGAAAGAGATATGCCTAAAAGAGATATCGATACGTGTTTTACATTGATTGAAAACCATAAAAAAATATCGGTACTAGTTGGGATGACACTGATACAGGTATCGATGTTATTTGTTAGGAATTGATTTGGTATGTCATCACACCAAATGATACTGGTTTGATTTGTCATGGTAAAACAGAAGAAAAATGTATCTTGGGATATCCAGCCCTCTTTATTATTGAGTCGAACAAAAATGTATCTGTGGCTGAAAGAATGGTGGCTTGGGATTGGAAAAGGACTCCGTGCAGCCCTGCGGAGGTTACTGAGTTGCAGCAGTTAAGCAACCTGTTTCAAAGCCTGATACTTGATCAGCAAGGTGATAAGTGGGTCTGGACAGAGAGCTCGTCAGGGGTATTCTCGGTTGCTGATTGCAGGAAGCTTCTTATTCGTAATGCAGTCCCGTTCTACCCTTTCGAGTGGGTGAAAGGAGTCCCGAAAAAGGTGAGTATCTTTAGTTGGCGAGCGTTTCAAGATAGACTACCAACTCTTTTGGGATTAAAGAAAAGGAAAATTATTCATGGGTCAACTATATGCAAGATATGCGGGGATGCAGACGAGAACGCGGAACATCTACTTACCGGTTGCTACATAACAGCATTAGTGTGGCAAAAGGTGAGCTCTTGGATTGGCATTCCTCAAATCTTTGCCTTCAGCGTCAAGGATCTTTTGGAGTTGCATAGAAGTCTTAATGGGTCAAAAGAAAAGAAGGAAGTTGTTAGGATCATCATCCTGGCGGCATGTTGGACGACCTGGAAAGTTAGAAATGATTTAGTTTTTAACGGGAAAAGAGTCCATCCGGGCGGAATTTTTGGAGAAGCACAAAACTTAGCATACACATGGGTGAAGCATAAGAAAAAACAAGCGGGTTGGACGTGGGAGAATTGGGTAGAGCTTAATGTTCCGATAACGTAATTGTACTAGACGTAGGGATTGGTGTTCAAAGGGTGTGTCTTTTCGATTGTAGGTAGCATCTTGCTTTGTACAATCATGTAAATAGTTTGGGGTGGAATGAAATGGAAATTTGCCGATCAAAAAAAAAAAAAAAAAAAAAAAAAAAAAAAAAAAAAAAACAGAAGAAACAACAACTTTTATTGAAACATCAATGAAAATAAGCACGTCGCAAAAATATATCTGAGGTTTTATAAAATGCTATATTGTTAAAATACTGAAAATGGCAAACAACGTTAATATATATATATATATATATATATATATATATATATATATATATATATATATATATATATATATATATATATATAGGATTAGGTTCAAATGAAAACCACCCTTTCGTGAAAGAACCGTAAGAACATCGACGTAAAATGTGAATTTTTTTATTTTTTTCTCACCGGTGTAAAAATGGGTAACCCCAACGTAAAAAAAATTATGATGGGTTTACAGCGGTGTAAAAATCTGGGCCCACCATGTTTTGTCTTATTCCAAAAGAGAATATTCCTTTTTATATTTTATTCATCTTTAATTCTCAACCACAAATTCTTTTATGATTAAAATATGTTTATGGTTAAAAAGTGAGTTCTTTAGTTCTTTTACGAAAGGGTGGTTCTCATTTTACCCTTTCCCTATATATATATATAGTGAAAGGTTCAATGGGGAACCACAAAAAAGTGGGGAACTGGGGAACCCCTCTAAGAACCCTTAGATTGTGAAAATCAATGGCTAAGATCAAACTAAGTAATCATAAGCTTAATTTTCAGCCAAGGGTATAATCGGAATTTAAAAAATACCCTTCACTTAACTTTCTCTCTCTACTCCCTCTCTCTTACGATCTCCTCCCCCCATTTCTCTTTCTATCTCTTCTCTCTTTCTCTTCTCTCTATTCTCTCGCTCTCTCTCTGTTTCTCTCTCTAGAATCATATTCTGTATCAGGTTCTATAACATATGATCTATCCCTCTGTCTAGATAAGTTTTGCCTCTCTCTAGATACGTTATTGTTTGGAAGTATTCATCAGGTGTGTTTCACTGCAAAAATTAGTCTCTCTCTCTCTTTCAGTAAGTCCTCTCTCTCTCTCTCTAAATCGATTCTGTCAAGCTTATTATTAATCAAGAGTGTTTTGATTAATGTTTTAAGTTCTTTGATTTGTGATATTTCATAATATAATAATTATAGTGTTTCTCAGATTTGTATTAAGTTACCTGTTATATTGTTGAATCAGTAATTAAGATTTGATTTGTAAGAATCTATATAGTTAGATTGTTAATTTGGGTTTGATTTTTGAGAACCTGTATAATTAGGGTTTTATGAAACAAAAATTGAATTGAACATGTTAAATTGTTTTGTGTCAGGTTTAGTTTCAAATATAACATTCTAATTAAAAGCTTTAACATGTTCAATTGTTTAAGCTACCATTGTAGGGTATTATTAACTGTTTCAGATTGCCTGTTGCGATCTGTTCTCTTTTAATCCCTAACTTTTAATTTGTTCTGTATAATTATGTTATAGATCTGATTCTAGATAAATCTTGGCTATTGTTCCCAACTAGTTTCACTTAATTTGAGTTTTAATTTCCTTACTTGATGATACCGTGAAGCTTAAGATACCGAAATGTGTTAAAAACTTCAGTAAATTGCGGCACAACGACAACTGAAATGGGTCAAAAACTGCAACAAAGTGTGCCAAACTGCAGCTAAAATGTGTTAAAAACTATAGCGAAGTTAGTCTCGAAATGTGTTCAAAACTGTAGTAAGATGTGCAAAAACTATAACCAAAATGGGCTGTGGATTTCGCCTCTGCTGCTGTGGAATATAACTTGCAGCAGCTGTCGATTTCGCCACAGCTGTCAAACATGTAAATTTATAGTTGACGAGCTAACAGCTTAACAAACAACCTGCAACAGGATATTTAACATGTTGTTGTGTTTAATAGTTGTTGCTGTGTTTAACATGCCACTGTTGTGTTTAATAGTTGTAGTGTCTTAAACGACAGTCATGAACAAAGCCACCAAATGGGTCAAATGGGTCACTCGCATTTGGATCAAATGGGTCACTCACATTTGGTATGACGGATTTATCAATAAAAACCAGATTATTTTAAATTTTGGATTGCTGATGCTCTTTTATCTGCTGCTGCGCTGATACAATCTGCGTCGTACCATATGCTCTAGAAGCCTCTACATCACCCCCGATGCCATTTTCTAAATAGTAGTAATTTCATTTATTACTACTCTTCTATATATGTTTATTCATTCATTCATTTTGTGATTCACATGTTACAAAGCCATATTTTGAGATTTGGGCGTTGAAAAAAGAGAAACATATGCTACTGCCTTCTGTTGCTAATGTTGTCATTGAACAAGACTATCTGCAGTCTTGACACAGCGTCTACTTCGTTAGAATTGAGAAGGCTTCCCAAAGCTTACTGGTAAGATACCGGGAAATTTCAATTTAACATGTTAAATTATTTTATTTCTGTTTTGAGTTTGCTAACTTCTTGTAAAACTTAACAGTTAAAAAGTTTTACATGTTTAATTAAAATTGTTTAACATGTTAAATAGTTTTGTTATTATATAGTTTATCAGATTTTTAACCTAATTACGTCAACTCGATGCAAAGGTGATATACAACAGTTTTTTATTTTACTAGTTCTTACAGCAAAAATGTGTTAAAAACTATAGCGAAGTTAGTCTCGAAATGTGTTCAAAATAGCAGTAAGATGTGCAAAAACTGTAACCAAAACGGGTTGTCGATTTCGCCTCTGCTGCTGTGGAATACAACTTGCAGCAACTGTCGATTTCCCCACAACTGTCAAACATGTAAATCTATTGTTTTGGTGCTAACAACTTAATAAGCAACATGCAGTAGCATGTTTAACATGTTGTTGTGTTTAACCGTTGTTGTGTTTAACTTGCCACTACTGTGTTTAACAGTTTCAGCGTCTTAAACGACAGTCATGAACAAAGTACCAAATGGGTCAAATAGGTCACTCGCATTTGGTATGACAGATTTATCATTAAAAACGGACTATTATAAACTTTTAGATTGCTGATGCTTTTTTATTTGTCGCTACGCTGATACACTCTGCGTCGTACCATACGTTCTAGAAGCCTCTACATCACCCTTGATGCCATTGTCTAAATAGTAGTAATTTCATTTATTACTACTCTTCTATATATGTTTATTCATTAATTCATTTTGTGACTCACAGGTTACAAAGCCATATTTTAGGATTTGGGCGTTGAAAAAAGAGAAACATGTGCTACTGCCTTCTGTTGCTAATGTTGTCACTGAACAAGGCTATCTGCAGTCTCAACGCAGCGTCTACTCCGTTAGAATTGAGAAGGACTCCCAAAGCTTACTGGAAAGATACCGGGAAATTTTGCCAAAAAAAAGATACCGGGAAATTACAATTTAACATGTTAAATGATTTTATTTCTGTTTTGTGTTTCCTAACTTCTTGTAGAACTTAACAGTTAAAAGATTTTAAATGTTTAATTAAAATTGTTTAACATGTTAAATAGTCTTGTTAATATAGAGTTTATCAGATTTTCAACCTAGTTACGTCAACTCGATGCAAAGGTGATATACAATAGTTTTTCATTTTACTGGTTCTTGTAGCAAAATTGTGTTAAAAACTATGTTACTGCTACTTTAAATGCGCTATACAAATGGTTATGTAAGTGAAAATGTTTCTCTCAAAATACTTTTGCTGCAATTTTTGACGCATTACATCACATTTTTGCCTATAGTTTTTGATGCATTTCGGCTGTAGTTTTGGCACATTTTACTACAGTTTTTAGCACATTTCAACACTAAGTTTGCTGTAGTTTTTAATAGTTTTGTTTTTACCCATTTCGGCTGTAATTTTGACATGGTTTACAGTAGTTTTAACACATTTTGGCACTTTCTTGCCTGCAGTTTTTTAACACATTTTGTCACATTTTTTCTACAGTTTTTGGCCCATTCTAGCACATTTTTGCTGCAGTTTTTTTCTACATATAAACATAAGATAATTTGAAAATGATATCGTTAGTCTATTCAACTTGCTAAATAATTCTAATTAACATGTTAGATCTTTTAAATGTTAAAATAAAATTAACATAATTTAACTTGTTAAAATAGATTTAACTTAACATGTTAATTTCCTTTAAATGTTAACTTTTAAAATAAATTTGAGAACTCAAAAAGAAAGGCAAAAACTAAATATGTTAAATTAATTTTGTAAAAAAATATAATAATTTAAATTGTTAAATAATTTTAATTTAACATGTTAATTCTTTTAAATGTTCACTTATAAAAGAAATTATGTAACTCTAAAAGAAATACAAAAATTAAACATGTTAAATCTTTTAAGTGTTAAATTTAACTTAACAAGATTTAACATGTTAAAATATTTTTTATTTAATATGTTAAATCTTTTAAATGTTAACTTCAAAAACAAGTTAAGAAATTCAAAAAAAAAATTAGCATGTTAAGTTAATTTTTCTTGAAACAACAAAATAATATGAACATAGGTGTATACCTACGAAAACACCAGTTTATGGTTGCGTTTTTTATGCAATTTTACTTAAGAAATATATTTATATAGTATTTTGATTAAGTACATGGTTGTTTTGAACTTTGTGTTTTATTTTCATGTTCAAATATCCAAAACTATGCGCTATACAGATGTTTATGTAATTGAGAATGTTTTTCTCAAATACTTTTG
The DNA here is from genome assembly GCA_028751855.1 of Ambrosia trifida. Classification (NCBI taxonomy): domain Eukaryota; kingdom Viridiplantae; phylum Streptophyta; class Magnoliopsida; order Asterales; family Asteraceae; genus Ambrosia; species Ambrosia trifida. The sequence goes on from CM054125.1 coordinate 63,400,516, forward strand.
ATGCAGTTTTTGACCAGTTTTGACCCATTTTTGTTGCAGTTTTGGGACTTTTTACTGCAATATTTAACAAATTTTGGCACTAACATTGTGTAGTTATTAACACATATGTTTTTTACCCATTATGGCTGCAGTTTTGACACATTTAGCTTCAGTTTTAACATTTTTTTGGCACTTTCTTGCCTGTAGTTTTTATCAATTTTTGTCATATTTTTTCTGCAATTTTTTTGACCCATTCTAGAATGTTTTTGATACGTTATTTTACTACATTTTATGACCATAAACAAGATAATTTGAAAATGATAATGTTAGACTATTTAACTTGTATTTAACATGTTAAATCTTTTAAATATTAAATCTAATGTAACTTGTCGCCATCAAATTTTAATGCTAAATCTAATTTTCAAGAAATCATGTTCAAAATCCAAAACTTTAAAATAATTTCAATTTAACATGTTAAATCATATTAATATTTTACTAACCTAAATGAAACTATAATTGAAATAAGAAAATTTTACATGTTAAATTGATTAATTCCTAAAAGTATCAATGAGCTGCTTAACATATAAATCAATTTAACAAAATCTAAGATACAAATCAAATGACATATATATATTTTTTTAAGGTCAAACAATCAAAGAGTCATAAGTTTTTAAAGTGCTAAAGACATTGCAAATAAAAAGAACAATACTTGTTTAGCTCTATGTAGCCAATTATTGATAGCAGTCTGTAAAAGTTTATTCTTCTCTTCTTCATTCAAACTGTCAAAATTATCAGCTTCTTTTACTATTTCTCCTTTCGTCAAGTTAAGTTCTGACAACAATATCCTTGTCACATATTTCTTTCTCAAAAGTTTGAGTTGATTCACTTGACCAAAGCATTCAGCAAAAATTCCAGAATGATATTCCTGCAAACTTTCACCCATATATGTATCCATGTGGCACATCACAAAAAACACCAGAATCTGTATGATTTTTTTTATACTCCATCAAAAATCAGGTTTCCCTGCAATCTGTTTAAAAATTTCACTTGCATTTCTATGTTTAACGGTATTTAGGTAGTTTTCAAATAATTTCCCCTACACATAAAAAATGAAACATTAATGTAACAAATATGAAAAATTGTATTTAAAATTAAAATATAATAATTTATATTCTTAATTAAATTAAAATAAAAACAGTCTTACAATTAACTGTGGAAATTCTTGATATTTATCAACAACTTCCCCAGACTTGTTGTCCATCAATATCATTGAGGGATTATTCAAATTGATAACACGAAGATAGAAATCCTTCAGATTTATAACTGGTATAAAAACCTGATATATTCAAATTTTAAATCAATCTATATATGTTACATTTAAAATAAATTATATAAACGTAAAATAGACACACACCAAATCAATATTCCTAAATGAACAAAGATCTTTCTCTTTTCTCATTAGAAATTATAGTCTTTTTTTTAAATGTTTCATATAACTTTTCAAAGTCTTTAGCATCATCTATTAATTTGTTATCCTGATTAAGAAAATATAATGAATTTAGAATAAAATAATAACTGGAGAACATTTTATAAATAATCAAATGAATTATAACATACCAATAAGGATGTGGAAAAGAAATATCTTCTTTCAGAAGTCTTTGCTTGGTACTTCTCTTCATTGATCAAAATATATGACCAAACATCAACTACATTTGATTGAATCAATATCCCAGGAGTTAAAGTCTCTAATTCAATCATCAATAACTTGATGTCAAAATCACTCAAGAATATAGTATCCCTGACAAAAAAAAAAAATAAGAATAATAATAAGAAGTAGAATTTGTTACCATTAAAATAACAACTTACTAAAATAATTTACATAGATACTTACATAGGTTTTCCGATCATAGAAAAAACTGAAGATGATACTTTAGATTCATGTATTTCAAGAAAAGAACGTGCATTAGTTCGTCTTTTTCGCACAACAGGTTTCAAATTCTCGCTGATTTCAACACCTTCATCAATCTCTGAATGAATCTTGACTTAATCCAAGAATTTCTGCTTAAACAACTGGATCTCTTAAAATTTCATTTGCAGTTTCCAAAATAATCTGCTTATTTTGTAATGCACCTCCAAAATTTCCCTCTTTGTTTGTTACTCCTTGAAATTCCAATATAGGCATTTCATCAACGTTCAAAACATTATCCACAACATCAAACAATTTAGCATCACAAATATTATTCTTGATCTGAACTGCATTGAATAAATTTGTTTCGACATTCTGCTTTGTAGAACAAGCATTAATAGTATTGTCACCCAAGGTATTTTGACATCCGATTAAAGGTTGTCTTCATGTTGTTCAGAACATCCAATAACATCTTCATTAAACATTTCCCTTGAATGTTTTTTAGAAACTCCACTGCTAAAAATATCATTAAAGAATATTTTCCTTTCTTTTAGAGCTGAACTTTTTGGAAAATTTTTGATAGCTTCCGATAGCAATATTTCAAGTTCTGTTTTAGCTTTTAAAAAAGAATCAAACTTAGAGTTTATATGTTGAAGAACTATAGAAACCTGTCTCAATGATAAAAATAATAAGAATATAAAATTTGTTTCAGAATTTTATATACAAATGTATAAAAGAAACAATAATTTGTATAATTCATAAGCTACTACAAAATATGAATGATTAATTACAAAAACTAACCTCAATAGATTTTGTGTTTGAGACTTTTATATCGCACTGGCCAAAACCTCCGCATTCTAATTTCAAACCTTGACGTTTTTTCATCATGTCAAAGCTCCAAAAATTAATTGCCGAAAGTTTTGTTGAAGTATCCATATCTTTAAATGTAGTACCATCAAGATATAATAGCTGAAAAACAAAATCATAATTAAAAAAATAAAATTTATAATAAAATGTATAAATTTAATATAACTTACAGGTAGTAAAACTGTTGGTCCATTGAACATAGATGAAGGATCACGTCTATTCCAAGAACTTTTACACTTCTTCAAAGATTCAAATATGTAACCACATCAGTCTAATGATTTAAGATCAACATTCTCATTAATGCGCTCTAAAAGATCAATTTTGCAAGCTCCATTTGGTAAGCATTCCACCATAAATTGAGTTTAAGAATACAATGATAAAGTTTAAAACAAAATTAAGGTCATCCCTCCGCTTTCTTGAATCTTTTTTTCTAATACCATTTGCCCATTACATTTTTATCAAACTGAGATTGCCAAAGATTATAAGAATATTTTGTAGATTTTTTAACATTCACCTTTTAATAGGAATCCCACCACAAGGTATACGGAATATGTGATGTATCATTTTTATAGTAACTTGAATATTTCCATTTGGTAACTTCAATTGCACGGATTTAGGATGAAAATGATCAACTACATAATATCCCAGCTCTCCTGGCACACGACTGCATATATTATCTAGTAGAATTTCAAAACCAATATCTGAAACCTTCTTCTTCTGTTTAGTAGTTGAAGATTTTATTACCTTGTAGAATGGTTTAGAAGGATTTCTAATTTTAATTGATCTCAAGTCTTTCCGATTAATAGGTAGAACATTCTCATTTTCCTTTAGAATATCTGATGAAAATTTATGTTTCTTTGGTTTTGGATGATCAACTATCATAAGATATAAAACTTATTAGAATGTGAATATAAAATATAAGAAAAAATATAAGAAAAACAAAAAAAATATATACCTGTAGTTGTATGATTTGTTGACTTTTTTGTTAATTCCGAATTATCAGTCAAATTTTGATTTGGTTTTTCTACCATTTTTGAAGAAACTGCATATAGAAGTTAATTCTTTTTCAAAAATGTAAATATAATTTTAATAAAAATTAAATGAATACAACTTACCTTCAGGAACTTCTTCAAGGTTTATTTGGTTTTCCATTGAAAGAACATCTTCTTGACAATTTATATTCAAAGTAAGATCTATTTTAATAGCTAATTGACAAAAATAACAAAGATTAAAAAAAGATATAAAAATTCTTATAAATGAAAATAAAAAAAAATACTTACACTACAAAATTTGAGACATAACAAATTCATCATAATAAGACATAAAATGTTAAAAATCTGCAAAACAAAATTTTACATGTAAAATAAAAGCCTAAAAAAATAAAATAAGTTTATGATAATTTGGTGGTGAAATATGCATTTATATAACTAAAATAGTTTAACATGTTAATAAAATAGTTTAACATGTTAAACCTTGTTTGATTTAGTCTATGATAGAGAAAACAAACAGTCAAACATGAAGTAAATTTCTTAATGTAAAAACTATCAACAACCGAAAAAAATAGCAACATGCAGCAACATATATTTATAATACACACAACTTTTTAACAAACAAACTTTTAGATCTAGTTGATGGAACACATGACTAACATTGTAACATATATCTTTTTTAACAGACAATCTCTTAGATCTAGTTGATGGAACAGATGAGTAACTATAAATTTCTTCCAATAACAGACATTATCAATTTCTTCCAACATGCAGTAACATATAATTATAATACACACAACTTTTTAGCAAACAAACTTTTAGATCTAGTTGATAGAACACATGACTAACATTGTAACAGATAACTTTTTTAACAGACAATCTCTTAGATCTAGTTGATGGAACAGATGAGTAACTATAAATTTCCTCCAATAACAGACATTATCAATCGAAAATAACAATTCACACAACTTTTTTTGAGCAAACAATCTCTTAGATCGCAAATAAATCTGAAAAATTCTTTAATTGCAAGGCTATTTAACATGTTAAATAATTTTAATTGAACTTCTTAAATATCCTAAATGTTACCTGCTAAAACAAGTTAGGAAACTAAAAAAGAAATAAAAATAATTTAACATGTTAAGTTCATTTTTTAAGCCACAAAAAATTATGAACATGGGTGGAAAGTTATCAAAACGCCAGTTTATGACTAGAATTTTAGTTGCATTTCATGACCCATTTAAGCACAATTTCCCGCAGTTTATCACCCATTTCGGTGGCAGTTTTGCACATTTTGCTACAGTTTTTAAGACGTTTCGGCAATAACTTGGATGTATATCACATTTGCATCTAGTTGGCATAATTAGGTTGAAAATCTGATAAACTCTATAATACAAGACTATTTAACATGTTAAACAATTTTAATTTACTATTTTAAATCTTTTAACTATTAAGTTTTAGAACAAGGTAGGAATCTCAAACAGAAATAAAATAATTTAACATGTTAAATTTAAACTTCCTGGTATCTTCCATTAAGCAAATTAAAACTTAAATCAAGCGAAACTAGTTGAGAACAAGCTTATAAAAGAAAAACCATGTTTGATTACAAGCTTATTTGCATTTGCAACAATTGGCTTAAGCTAGCAAGATGCTAACCAATATGAATACCTATAAACTACATAAAAAACCCTTGTAACCTACAATAAGTAACAAACAAAATCAAGTGAAATTAGTTGAGAACAATAGCCAAGACTTATCTAGAATCAAATCAGTAACATAATTATATAGAACAAATTAAAAGTTGGGGACCGAAACATAACAGATCGCAACAGGCAATTTGGAACAGATCTATAACATAATTATACAGAATAGATTAAAAGTTGGGGATTGAAACGAAACAAAACAGATCGCACCAAGCAATCTGAAACAATTAATATTTGCTGCAGTTTATGACCCATATACACGAGATAATTTGAGATTGATATCGTTATGAATGCTTTAGTCAATTTTTTATAGATCACAATTAAATCTGAAAAAAAAAAAAATTTAGTTGCAAGGAAATTTAACATGTTAAATATCCTAAATGTTACCTTCTAAAACAAGTTAGGAAACTCAAAAAGAAATAAAATAATTTAACATGTTACGTTTATTTTTTAAGCCACAAGGAATTATGAACATAGGTGGAAAGTTATCAAAACGTCAGTTTATCACTAGAATTTTTAGCTGCATTTTTTTACCCATTTAAGCACAATTTTCCTGCAGTTTATCACCCATTTCGATTGTAGTTGTGGCATAATTTACTGCAGTTTTTAAGACATTTCGGCAATAACATGGTTGTATATCACATTTGCACTGAGTTGGCGTAATTAGGTAGCAAATCTAATAAACTCTATAATACAAGACTATTTAACATGTTAAACAATTTTAATTTAATATGTTAAATATTTTAACTATTAAGTTTTACAACAAGGTAGGAAACTCAAACAGAAATAAAATAATTTAACATGTTAAATTTAAATTCCTGGTATCTTCCACTAAGCAAATTAAAACTTAAATCAAGCGAAACTAGTTGAGAACAAGCTTATAAAAGAAAAACCATGTTTGATTACAAGTGTATCTACATTTGCAACAATTTGCACTACAAAAAAATGAAGCTAATGCAACCCCAGTAAAAAGTTGCATTAGGCCTTGAAAGTGTTGCATTAGGCCTAAAGCAACCTTTTATCAAAGGCTGCATTAGGCGAAGTTGCATTAGACCTTATGCAACCTTTTTATTGGATAATGCAACCTTTTTCCAAAATGTTGCATATAATATTCAAATGCGACCTTTTAATAATGCAACATTTTTTACATGTTAATGCAACTTTTTTACTTTTAAATGCAACTTCTTTAACACTCAAATGCAACCTTTATTTACATCAAATGTAACACTTTTTGAGATTTTAGTTACAAAAAATGCAACCTTTTTTACAATCTAATGCAACTGTGTAACATCATCGTTTGAAGTACTAAAACTTTTATTAATATTCAATAGTCAGTCAATTATGATAACACAATAATAACATTAACAAAATAGATACTACTATATCATAATTTGACATGTGTAAGGTTAGAATAATATTTTAATCAAAATAACCTTGTCAATTACAATGATAAAGATAATGAAAACCTTCCACTCATCTCTAAGATCTTGAATTACCCCCGTGGTTAGCCTTCGTATAATACTTTGTATCGTAGCTTCAAATTTGGCACGTTGGTTGTCAAAAACTTTCAACATAGCTTCTAGCTCAACTGTTTTCCTTTGATGGTCATCTTATTTCTTTTCACATTTCAAGCAACTATGTCCTTTCAATTTCATGAATCGCTTTGGTAGTTTTCATAAGTCCACCCAAAATCATGTATGGTTCCTCACCACCATCCATATTCTTCGTCAATGTTTTAGTAACACCTCTCCTGTAAAGTCGAACATAGCCATCGGTTCATTACAACTGTAAAATGATCGACCAAATCACTTCCATCTTCTAAAGATTTGTAGTTATTCATTTGTTCCTTGAAACCTAATATATAAGAAATTATTTGAAAAAAGAAACAACCAATAAACCACAATTACATGTTGCTTGTTGAAAAACACAGTAACATTATAAGTTTCTTATTGAATAAAAAAGCCAACAAACCAGCATAAAGAAAATAGGAAGAACCATGTTATATTATATAACTTATAGTAATGCCCCTGTTTTTTTTTCTTCTAATTCCACATATATGTTATAATAATGCACAGTTATGTGTGCATTTTGTTACCATACGACATTGCTAAATGAATGGCATCATAATCAACTTATTTGAACCATAGAATAAGCAACTTTTACAAGTCAACACACACAGGATTCTTCATACAAAACAAAAGGAAGAGCTATAGAGAACTTACAATTTTCCTTGAAGTGTCATCTTATGTATCAAGATAAGAACTCCCTTCGGTCCTTTTATGTGTACGCTCAATCATTTTGGTTCAACTAGGTAATTCCTTGTTTGGGTCATCGTTTCTCTATATTCATGGTAACGTACATCAATAAAAAAATCAACATGGTAAAAAGCTGTTGGGTCTGCTGACCTGGAGAAGAACAGATGATTGGAAAGCCAAAATATGCTATCTATTTGATCCTTGAATAAACAGTCCTTACAACTTGCTTCTCCCAAAAGACTGCTGACCCTAACTACTGTTCTATCCAAACAACTGCTCAACAACTGCTGATACAAAGAACTGCTAAGGAAACAACTGATGAAGAACAACTGCTGACCAAAGGTCTGATGAAGAGCAACAGCTGATACAAGTACTGAAGACTAAAGCACTGCTGGAACCAACAGCACTTAGGCTCCAGCAGTGGATACAAGACCATCAGAGTTTATCTTTAACAGCTGTTTATTATCAGTGCTTTCAATGTAACAGTAGTTTGTATAGCAGATGTTTAAGTTTGTTATTCTGTTAGAGGTCACTGTCTTAGGTGACGTCAGCCTAGGTCATCAGTGGTTTGAGTCAGTCTATAAATAGAACAGTGCATGTACTGTTCTATTGTATCACACACAAAACATTCTCTCTGACAAACAATTGTGTGATCAGGCTGAGGGGGAGTAACTTGTACGATTGTAATCTTTGAATTAATGAAAGCATTCGATCGAAAAACATTTACTCTCTTGTTTTGATTTACAGTTTATTATTCCGCTGCACTTTCATTCTATTTTCATTCCATTATTATCATCATTTAGTTAAACAATCAAAACAAACAAACTCAGATCCTAACAATTGGTATCAGAGCTTGGTCAATTAAATTCGATCTAACAAATCAATTTAATAATCAGCTCACAATTATTGATATCGTTTGTCAGTTTGATTGAAAACAGAGTAATAGTTTAATTTCGTTTCAACCGTTGTTAAACAGACTTTGTTTTTTGAAAAATCAGAGAATGGCTTCTATCAATCACGATCCACATAACACTGGCACGAACAACAAGCCACCGATGCTTGTCAGATCTGAATACAATATCTGGCAACGTCGGATGAGCCATGTTCTAGCTCAACAAAACACTGGGTGTTGGAAGTCGGTTATCTTCGGACCACATGTTCCGACTGTGCCGAGTACTGAAGATCCCAAAGTGTTTGAGCCAAAGAAACTTGAAAACTACTCCGACCAGGATTTTCAGAAAATTGAGCTAGATGCTAAGGCCTTCAGTATTGTGGCCATGGCTCTACCCAATGATATATATGCTGGGTTGTTACACTGTAACAGTGCAAAGGAGTTGTGGGATGCACTGAAAGAGCAGTTTGGTGGGACAGAGGAGGTTATTGAAAACAACCGTGAAATACTTAACCAACAATATGAAACATTCAGTCATGTCAAAGGAGAGTCATTAACTCAACAGTTTGAGAGATTTAACTGCTTAATTAGTGAACTAAAATTGGTTGGTCTTACTTACCCTCATTCAACTTTGAAGCATAGGTTTTTAAGATCATTACCAGACAAATGGGACACTATTGCTATTGTTATGAGAAACTCAATAGGATTTAAAGACCTATCACTGACCCAGCTTCATGGTAAGCTCTTGACCTATGAAAGAGAGCTTAACCAGAAAAAGAAGCTCCAGGACTCTGGAAAAGTGTCTGATGACTATGTGTTTGGGAATACAGCACTTTTGGGTCATGATGAGGTGCCTGGAAACACAAAGGATCAGAGTTATGATCATTTCATTGACATAACTTCAGGTTTTAACTCAGGTTTTAACTCTGATTCTTATTCACCAAACTATGCTTTCACAGCAAGTGGTGGTGATATACAGGCATCTGATAACATATCCTTTGAGTATGATGACCTGAAATACTTTGACCCTGATGATTTGGAAGAAATGGACATTATGCACCAATTGGCCCTTCTCAGTGTAAGAACTAATAATTTTTACAAGAAAACAGGGAGAAGGTTTCCAGGGTTGACTGGCAGATCTAAGGTGGGGTTGGATAAATCAAAGATCAAGTGTTATAAATGTCATAGGTTTGGTCATTTTGCTAGGGAATGTAGGGGTCAACATGGTACACCTATGATAACCTATCCAAATCAAAGACCACAGACCAACACTTATCAGAATTCCTATAATACCCCTGGACCAAATGTGCAAAACACTGCTCATTTTGCACAGTCCTCAAACACTGTTCCTGTCCAGTATGTCCAAACCACTGTTCCTCAGATTCATTATGTGCAAACACCTGTTGCTCAACCACCTGTACAAACGACTGCTGCTCCATCCTCTGCTCCTGCAGAGACCAGTCAACAGAGCTTCTTTACACAAGGCTTTGTTGATTGGAGCAGTCTACCTGATGAGCTAACAGATGAGAATTTTGCACTAGTTGCCAAAGCTGAAAATGAACCAGAAAACTTTTGTTTCATGGCTATGGTTGATGAGATTGAATCTGAGGAAGTGGTAACTGAATCTGATGTTGTGACTGATGATATTGTTAGTGAAGTTGTTGCAGGTGAAAAACCTGAAGAAGAGGTTGTGAATCTCTCAGATCCCTGGGGTGCATCTGATGAATGTGAGTGCAAGTGTGATTGTGCATTGATGGCTGCTGCTAAGGTATCTCCTCAGATTCTTAAAGAGTTGTGTTCTGACAAATGTGTAATAGCATTTGCTAACATTAAAGAGGTGAATGAAAACCTTAGAAAGAAAATTTTGGATGATGAAGTTAAATTTGAAAAACTCACAAAAGATTTGAAAACAAGTTTAACTGCAAAAGAATCTGAAATTAGTAGTCTAAAACATGAAGCAACTATCACCAAAGACCAGCTCCAAACTATGATAACAAAATATCAAAGTTGTAAAAGTGAGCTTGAGTCCACCCAAGTTGAATGTAAAAAATGGGTGGAATCATGTAGAGGTTTTGAGATGCTTCTCAACAAACAAACCAAAAGTCATGTGAAGTTTGGCTTTGGTTTTGCAACCACTGCTCCAGCTTTTGAAAACACTGACACAAAGAATCAAAAGTCTGTTGAGATAGTACCAACAAACCTGCAGGGTCAAGAGATTAAAATCACTGAACCAAATGGTAAGAAAATTGTTCTTGAAAAACCAGAAGGTTCCTCATCTTTTGCTGAACTTGAAAAGTATGAATTTAAACCTACTTGGTCTGATGAGTGTGATACTCTTGAGAATTATAAACCTGTTGATTTTAAAACTCCTGAGGGAAAAACAGCTCCTCAGGCAAGGGTCATTCCCTTGGCAAAAGTCATTCCCCTGAAAGATTCTCCAGCAGATGCTCAAACATCTGCTGAAAAGAAGTCTGAAAAGGGGAAGAAGAAAGAAAAGACTGTTAACTTGTTTTGTGATTTCTGTGAAAAGAAGAATCATGTCACCAAAAACTGTTTTCTTCTAAAAGCATATGACATCAACAAAGGAACAAGTGAATGTGATTCAAAAGCCACATGCTCAATATGTGGGAAAAAGAATCATAAGACTAAAGAGTGCTTGTAGCTCAAAAATTTTGATGTAAAAATACAAGAATACAAAGCAAAAACTCTTGCAAACTCTGTGGTTAGTACTCCAAAAGGAAAGCCCAAACAGACCTTCACACCTGCCCAAACATCTGTTACAAAAAGGCTTGAAACATCTGCTTCTAGAGATGTCCAAGTAACAGATGCTCCACCCACAAGCAAATACCCAAGAGGTTATGGTCAACCTCCATGTCACAGTCTGCCACATGTTTATGAGGAGCCAAAAAGACCCTCTAAACCAAGAGTGAACAGAAATCCATATGGGTATTATCATCTGTCAGGAAGTGATCAAACAACTGCTGCCCCAAGTGCTGACATACAAGCACTGGCAAATGGTCAGCAGCAGTTGTTGACCTTAATTCAAAAATTGGTCCAAACCACTGATCACCTTCCAAAACTTGAGTCTGAAAGGTCTGAGGACCCATCCAAAGCCAATCTGGCTTTGGACACTCACCAAAACTAATCATTTACTGATGTGCAGGGAGCTTCTGCTTGTTTAGATAGTCTTTGGTATGTAGATAGTGGAGGTTCCAGGCACATGACAGGATGTAGAGCCCTACTTCTGGACTTCTTGGCTCATGGAGGGGGTGATATATCCTTTGGTAATGATTCTAAAGGTAAGGTGTTGGGTTCAGGGACTGTACAGGCAGGAAAACTCAAGTTTGAAAATGTCAATCTTATTGATAATCTCAAGTTTAATCTTCTGAGTGTTTCACAAATGAGTGACAAAGGCTATGGCTCATTTTTCACAAAGAAAACTTGTAAGATTATTGGGCCAGAAGTGGTGAAAAAGATTGATACCATTATTGCTGAGAGCAAAGCACAGCTTGTTGCTCATAGAAGTGGCAATGTGTATGTTGTTGATATGTTAAAGGACAATCCTATGGCAAATGTCTGTCTGTTTTCTGCTGCCTCCACTAAGGAGACAGAATTGTGGCATAGGAGACTGGGTCATACCAACCTTAATACTATCAACACACTCTCAAAACAAAGCCTTGTCAGAGGTCTACCATCAAAAGAATTTAAATGTGATGAGCATTGTGTTTCTTGCTTAAAAGGGAAACAACATAAAAGCTCTTACAAATCCATTGATGAGTCCAAAACTAGTCAGTGCTTACAACTGTTGCATATGGACTTGTTTGGCCCTGTTAAAATCATGAGTCTAAGAAGAAAAAGATTTTGTCTTGTCATAGTTGATGATTTTTCTAGGTTTACATGGACTTACTTTTTACACTCTAAAGATGAGACTGCAGGTATATTGAAGGACTTTGTCACCAAGGTTGAAAAGCAGTATGACTTGCCAGTAAAAGTCTTCAGGAGTGACAATGGAACAGAGTTTAAAAATAAGGAGTTAGATGACTTCTGTGTGTCAAAAGGGATTGTGAGGCAGTTCAGCATCCCAAGAACACCAGAACAAAATGGGGTAGTTGAGAGGAAAAATAGAACTCTTATAGAAGCTGCAAGAACCATGCTAGCAGATTCTGGTTTGCCACTGTCCTTTTGGGCAGAAGCTGTAAACACTGCTTGCTATGTTCAAAACAGAGTTTTGATCAACCCCAGACATCAAAAAACTGCTTATGAAATTTTGTTCAAAATCAAACCATTAATCTCATTCTTCAAAATCTTTGGCTGCCCATGTTTCATTTTAAATCTTAAAGATTCCATTTCAAAATTTGCAGCCAAAGTAGACTGTGGTTATTTTCTGGGATATTCTTCTACTGCTAAGGCCTACAAAGTGTTTAACACAAGGACTAAAACAATAGAAGAAACCTTGAATGTTAAGTTCAATGAACTTTCATCTCTGAAAATCCCTGCAAACCCTGCTGAATTATTTGATTTAGATAAATTCAAATTTGAAGATATCACTGTTAAGACTAACAATGCAGGTATTCCACAGTCTCCACAGCAAGATTACAGAACAGATGTTGTGATTCCCAGTCACTACAAAGTCTATTCTGCATCAGAGAAAGCAGCTGTTCAAAACAATTGTCAAAACTCTGCCACAGCTGTGTCAACCACTGTTGGCCAGTCCTATCCTCAAACCTCTGCTTCACCCCTCACTACCACTGACCTATCATCTGTTGACAAAAGTCAATCATCTGTTGACAAAAGTCAATCATCTGTTGACAAAAGTCAGTCAAGTTTCACACCACTTGGACCCATTCCTCCATTACCATTTCAAACATCTGATGGCACTACAGAAGTACCAACAGATGTTACACCAACAGAGACACCAAACCTCTGTCCATCACCTCAAAATGCCATTGTTCCATATCAAGGAGATCTTATTTACTTAAGAGCTCATCCACCAGACCAGATCATTGGCAACATCAGAGAGGGTGTGCTCACAAGAAGCCAATCCTCAAATATCTGTCTTTTTGCAGGTTTCCTATCCCTCACACAACCTGTCAAGTACCAAGAGGCACTGAAAGACAACAGTTGGGTAGAAGCCATGCAAGAAGAACTCCTTCAGTTCAAAAGACAACAAGTATGGGAGCTTGTACCACTTCCTAAGGATGTTTGTCCTATAGGAACAAAGTGGGTCTTCAAAAACAAGACTGATCAAAGGGGTATTGTTGTCAAGAATAAAGCCAGGCTTGTGGTTCAAGGCTTCAGACAAGAAGAAGGAATAGATTATGATGAGACCTTTGCTCCTGTAGCTAGACTAGAGGCCATCAGACTCTTTCTAGCCTTTGCTGTCAACCACAATATAAAGGTGTATCAGATGGACATCAAATGTGCCTTCCTTTATGGCAAAATTCAGGAGGAGGTCTATGTATGTCAGCCACCTGGTTTTGAAGACACATTCCATCCTGACTATGTCTACAAGCTCAACAAAGCTTTGTATGGACTCAAACAAGCACCAAGGGCCTGGTATGAAACTCTTTCCACATTTCTCTTATCCATTGGCTTCACAAGAGGTAAAATTGACAAAACTTTATTTCTTAAATGGAAAGGGAAACACTTAATGATTGTTCAAATATATGTGGATGACATCATCTTTGGATCCACATGTAACCAAATGTGTGAAGAGTTCAGAAAACTCATGACAGCAGAGTTTGAGATGAGTGCCATGGGTGAGCTTCAGTGTTTCCTTGGTCTTCAAGTGAAACAACTGCAAAATGGCACATTCATTCACCAAAACAAATATGTAAAGAATTTATTAACCAGATTTGAGATGAATGATTGTAAGCCATGTAGCACACCCATGAGTACAGTCAAGCTGCTCACTATTGATGACAAGGATGAACTGGTTGATCAAACACATTATAGATGTATGATTGGGTCTTTATTGTACCTAACTGCATCTAGGCCAGACATTATGTTTGCTACCTGTGTCTGTGCCAGATCCCAGGCTTCACCCAGAAAGTCAAACCTTATTGCTGTGAAAAGGATATTCAGATACCTCAAAGGTGCTCCCACACTTGGTATCTGGTATCCTGCTAATGGAAACATTGAGCTTTCAGGTTTTTCAGATAGTGACTTTGCTGGCTGTCACACCACAAGAAAATCCACTTCAGGAGGGTGCCAATTTCTAGGGAATGCCTTAGTTTCATGGCAAAGCAAAAAGCAGGCAGCTGTTTCAACTTCAACAGCTGAAGCTGAATACATTGCTGCTGCAAGCTGTACAGCCCAACTCATGTGGCTTCAAAATCAACTACTGGATTTTGGGATAACTGCACTTAGGACTCCACTCATGTTGGACAGCCAAGCTGCTGAAAATATCATCAAGAATCCAGTCTCTCATTCCACTACCAAGCACATTGACATAAGACATCATTTTGTCAGGGACAGCTATGAAAAAGGTTTGATTTCTTTACACCATGTTCCAACAGAGGATCAGTTGGCAGATGTGCTAACAAAAGCTTTAGACACATCTACCTTTACAAATCTGATTTCCAGAATTGGCATGTTAAACATGGATTAACCAAATAAATTTTTAAAATAAAATTGTTCAGAAATTAAATTTTTTCTTAAAATTGCTGTTTGGTTGAAAAATCTGTTTATAACATCTGATCAGATAAAACAACCACTGTTTCATTCATTTCCACTGTTGGTTGAAAAGTCTGTTTCCAAAACATCTGATCAGATAAAACAACTGTTAGTTGAAAAATCTGTTTCAGAACATCTGTTCAGATAAAACAACTGTCCACATATATATATATATACTATATTAAAAAAAAAAAAAAAAAAAAAACCCCAACGGTTGGATCCATCAGCTGTTTGTATCAGTTGTTTACCAAAACAGCTGTTCTCCACCAGATGTTACATCCATCAGATGATTGCCACGTCTGCTCATATAAGCAGATGTTTGGCCACATCAGCGGTTTCATTGAGCCTATAAAAATCCTGTTTTACCACAACAGATGTTACACTGTCTCATTGTATTCAAAATACTGTAAACCGCCTTCTTCACTCTCAAACCCTTCATCAATCTTCAATCATTTTCACCTTCGAAATCCATTACAATGGATCTTCAAGCCAAAGCTACACACAATTGTCTCCCCTATCTGATTAAAACAGATGACAACACTCCATTTCATTCCACCATCGACATTTTCCTTAATTCCAAATACTTACCCATCCTAACCGCCAACGCCCCCATTTATCTGGATACACTCCAAGAATTTTGGTTGAATGCTGAGTTTCTATTACAAGACAAAAAGCCTACATCCATTATTTCCAAAATTGGAGAAACCAGTATCGTCATTACCCCTGATATCATATCCACAACCTTCACACTGAATGACCTGGCAGGTAAGGATTCCTTCACTAAAACAGAGCTTCACACCGAGTTCCAAGAAAGAGGGTATGATGGTCAGATGACTGGATCAACTCTTTTCAAAAAGTTTTTCCCTCCAGTCATGAAATTTTTCTTCCATACTCTTCTTCTTTGTGTCTCTGCTAAGTCCACATCCTTTAATGAAATTCCATTAAGGATGCAATATCTGGGATATGCTATGTTGTCAAACTCTGACTTCAATCTTTCCCAGGGATTGTTCATGGATTTGGTATCAAATGTGAAAGCAGTCAAGTCTGGGTCAAACAATGCTTTTCTTATTTACCCACGAATTCTTAGTGTAATTTTACAAAAATTATTACCTGAAAAAGTTTTCAAAAAGGGTGCTGCTATGCAAATGAAAAGCTTAACTGATGAAACTTTCACAAGAATGCTGGGTGGAAGCACCCAAGAAAAAGTGTCAAAAGTGTCAAAAGTTTCTAAAACACAAACAAAGAGGACAAAGGCAACAACTGTTGTCAAAACCTCTGTTGTTGAGCCCACTGCTCCTGGTGATCATGGCACTACATCCAGTGCTGTGAAACCCACACCAGCCACTTCCAAAAAGAAACATTCATCCACAAAAACCACCACTCAACCACAAATGAGGCTTCTGGATGTTGAGGTACCAGAAGAAACCTCTGTTGCACAACAAAAGCAACCTGAAACCACTGTTGTTACTTCCTCACAACAGTTGGACATACCTCCACCTGACCAACCTCCTCATGAATCCTCTCAAAAGGATCATGTTGTAAGCCAAGGGGACACACATCCTGATGCATATGAGTCACTTGACCATATGTTCACAAGCCCCTCTCCCAGGGCTAATTCTCTTCTTACTCCACCACTCACACCATCACATGTCCCACAAACAATGCAACCTCTGTTTGAAGCTATTGAAAAATCTCAGGAAGATCCCAGTTCCTCTCTTCCACCTGTCACTGAGAGTATACTCCAACAAGTGACTGGCCCTGAGAATACTCAATCTGCTATCCCCCAAACAGAAGAGGAGGTTACACCACCTGGGTTCAATGAAACTCTAGGTGAGTTTTCAAGTGGAGCAGCCACTACTGATGTAGAGACCACTGTCTCACATCAGGACAGTGATTTCATAGCTAAGACTCCCTTGAAGGCAACAACTGTTGAAGCCACTATAGTGTCTCCAAAAACAGTTGGAAGTCCCCAGTACCAAGACAAAGGGGCATCTGATTCACCTATAAGGCCTGAATCAGATAAAACTACCACTGGTAGGGACTCAGATGATCCTATTAATTTAGGAGATGAGTCAAAATACCAAGAATTGACGGCCAGAGTTTCTGTTATTGAAACATCTGTTGCTGACATCAAATCTGATGTCAAGCTTCTCCTAAGCTCAATTGCAGATCTCTCCAAGAGTCAACCATCCACCACTGATATAGCCAATGAGTTATGGAAATCAGTTTCCCCCATCATCATAGCTCACAGAAAATTGGCTGATCAGACACATGAAACCTACATGGCTGAGATCAGAAATATGGTTGATGCAAGGTACAAAGATACCCATGCTGACATCAAAGCCATCAAGGACCATCTGCTGAAGACTACTGGCTCTGCCCCTACCACCATCCTCAGGGATGAAACTGATGATGTTTTCACGGCTGATGATGCCAAAAAGGGGGAGAGTGGCAGAGATAGGCTACCAAAATTAGATCCTTTTGGTTGCCCACCTTCTCAAAAAGGTCAAGCCAAGTCTGCCAAGAAACCAGAGTCTACCAAATCAGCTCCACAACAACAACATCAAGCACCACCACCACAAACCACTGAAAAGAATAAGGCAGTAGATGACTCTGCAAACATAGAAGCTGAAAAGGCTGCTCAGTCCAAACAACAAAGGGCTGACACCTTGGAAGTAAAAGCAGAGTCATTGATTGAACTCAAGAAGAAACAACAAAGGGAAACTGAAGATGTGGGATCCTCTAAAAGGATGAAAAGACCTGCCAAGCATGTTAGAAAACCACCATCTAAGTTACAAACCTCTGTTGATAAAACCACTGCTGCTGAAACCACTGCCACCCAAAACACTGAAACCACTGCCACCCAAACCACTGAAACCACTATACCCAAACCAACACACACTCCTGAACAAACAACCACCAAACCTACATCACCAACCAAAACCCCAACATCTGCTGGTTCTTCTAAAAGGTCAACAGATGTTAATCCAACCACTGCTACCAAATCACCTTCACCAAAAATTATGTACACAAGGAAGAGAAAATCAACCTTTGTTGTGCATGATGAAAACATACACACATCACCAACCACCATTTCAACTGCCCAATCCACTCCTCCCATCACAGCCATTCCACTCACATCATTCTCACCACATACATCCAAATTCAAAACCCATAGACCACCACCAACCATTACACCATTGGTTGTTCAGTATCCCCTTGAACTTGATCTACTCAAGGGGGAATTACAATCCTTCTACAATACTGAACAGCCATCTGAAAGATCCTTCCCATCTCTCCCAAATTTCCCTGTTCCCCTCAACATTGATACCTATCTAAAATACAAGGGTGAACAGGTGGATGCCATCATCAGGGAGAAATGCAAAGGGAAGGATGACAGGACTGCTCAGGGCATCCATTCAGCAGAGCTTAGCAAACTCAGAAGGATTGAAGACTTTGCTAAGACCCTGAGCAATTCCATGTCCACCATGCCTCTCAGTGTAGATTTGGAGAAGGAGGTAAGGGAATCCCTTCTTGAACAGATAATGGCAACCAAGCCTTACAAAGCAAACAAAAAGCAGTTCAATGGCTGGACTACTCATGCTTTGAGGGAAGAACTGATCAGAATTGAAGAAATGGCCAAAGATCCCAAAGCTAAAGTCTCCATTCCCAATTTTGGCAAAGGCAGAGACCCAGTCAGAGCCTTGAAGTTCAAAAGAATGAGGCAGGAGATTGTAGCTGCCAATTATGGGGAGATGAGGTCTGTTTCCAGATGGTCAGAGCTAAGATTGGTTGAAACCTATAAAAGTCTGGAAGAGAATAGAAAAAAGGATCCCAGCCTTCCAAGAAAACCAATCTACAATGATGAGCCAATGATGAAGAGACCCCAACAGACTTTTAATCTAGACAGCTTACTTGAAACCTCTGATCTCACAGCTGCTGCAAGTAGACAGTTCAAAAAGCAGAAGGAGATGTCAGAGGAAGACCAAAGAAAGTTTGCTGACACATTTATCAAGGAAGGGCTCTTCAATCAAATCCATTATTTCTCTGATCCCACAACAGAGAAACTCAGAGAACTCATAGGAAGACCACCTTCACCCAACTCATCAAGAATAAAGGTTCATCTCAGCAAATCCACTGACTCAAAAATTCTAAAGTGGAAGGTCAACAAAGACAACCACGAATTGACACTGCTCAGGTCAGATGGAAAGGTTCAGAAGATCAGTATGGATGATGCTTACAGCCTTTGTGCAGAAGATCACCAAGCACTGCTAAATCTGGATCTGGAAAGAGATGAAGAAGACCTATTTGCTTTGAACTTTGAATTACAATTCAAAGGTCAAATCAGAGAAAGTCTGATGAGAAATAAAGATCAATGAATAAAGCTGAGTTTTGGCATCATCTGTTCTAGGGGGAGATTGTTGGGTCTGCTGACCTGGAGAAGAACAGATGATTGGAAAGCCAAAATATGCTATCTATTTGATCCTTGAATAAACAGTCCTTACAACTTGCTTCTCCCAAAAGACTGCTGACCCTAACTACTGTTCTATCCAAACAACTGCTCAACAACTGCTGATACAAAGAACTGCTAAAGAAACAACTGATGAAGAACAACTGCTGACCAAAGGTCTGATGAAGAGCAACAGCTGATACAAGTACTGAAGACTAAAGCACTGCTGGAACCAACAGCACTTAGGCTCCAGCAGTGGATACAAGACCATCAGAGTTTATCTTTAACAGCTGTTTATTATCAGTGCTTTCAATGTAACAGTAGTTTGTATAGCAGATGTTTAAGTTTGTTATTCTGTTAGAGGTCACTGTCTTAGGTGACGTCAGCCTAGGTCATCAGTGGTTTGAGTCAGTCTATAAATAGAACAGTGCATGTACTGTTCTATTGTATCACACACAAAACATTCTCTCTGACAAACAACTGTGTGATCAGGCTGAGGGGGAGTAACTTGTACGATTGTAATCTTTGAATTAATGAAAGCATTCGATCGAAAAACATTTACTCTCTTGTTTTGATTTACAGTTTATTATTCCGCTGCACTTTCATTCTATTTTCATTCCATTATTATCATCATTTAGTTAAACAATCAAAACAAACAAACTCAGATCCTAACAAAAGCGAAAAACAAAAATCACGAGTTAAGTAAAGACATGTTACTAATCTTCAATACATAACTTTATAGTTTCTTAACCAAGAATTAAATGATTATATTAAATGTTTGGATAAACGTACGAAAGCAAATCCAAATCCAAGCCCAAGAATAGATTGCTTGAAATTATCATGAAATGTATATAGATACCATCAGTTGTTAACCAAGATTAACATAATAAATCCCAGAAAAGAATTAACAAAAGAAGGGGGCCATCCAAGGCTAACACTCAGAGGCGGTTAATATCAACAAATCAAATTTTAAATGGATAAAATGAAAGAGCTGAGCGTCCCAATCTTCAGTACCCCTATTGCATACAACAATGTGATTAAACAAGCATCATTGCATCTTAAGCAAACATGAATGAGTAGTCAAATCTAAATGTAAATCTGATAACACATTCTAACCATTAGAAACATCACCATTAACATGAAAACTTGAATCACATTCATATAAGCATATCAACTAAAAGTTTATATGCCTATGCAAGAGTTCCAAAAGGTATAACGATCAAGTTCGGATGCTTTTCAAAATAGCAATCAGATTCAATTGAAATGAGTTGTAGCAAAAAGGTAAAAAACAAAGCAGATTAGATTGCTAATCACCACATAAAGCAAGTTCAATTAACAATACTCAAAAGATTTCAATTTAACTTGAGTTACCTGTCATCAAAAAATGATTCAAAACAATCAAGACCTTAACAAGATGATTGATTCAATGGAGGTCCAACATGTTATGCCTCTTTCCTTTTGACAACATCGATAGACACAACCAATTCTTTTGTTGTGCTTAAGATCTACAAATACAAAAAAATCAAGATTCAATTTGAATATCTTGAAACAAGAACTAAGTTTGACAATTCTGACTTTCTCATTTTATATCACATCTAAAACAAAGCCTAACCGAGAAATAAATTAGTCTCACAAATGAAGGCAACTATTAACTAGTTTTCATTCCTTACCTCTCTAAACATTTATGATTATTGTCCTTTTCTATTAGCTTGAATATGATTAAAAACATGTAGGCTTACCTATACGAACCTAAATATATGTATATTTTTATACGTTCTTCTCATGCCAAAGTTATGTTCTTTTGGTTATATATTGTAAGCAAAAATAAAACAGGATAGTGCGTGCAAACTAGGCAAGAAAACGACAACATTAAAACAACACAATATCAAGTTACTCTATTTAACTTGATAAACTAGAGATCATCTTTTTCTAAGCTAGTGCAAGAAAACATGTTATCAGGCTTCGATTATCAAACAGTTTATGTTATTAAAGAAAATAATTGACAAAACCGAAAGAAATGACTATAAACAAAAAAGTGTATTCTTCTGAAGATTTGATTTCGGTTCTCCACTGGTCTAACATATATTTTCACCTTCAGCAAACGAACCTTAAGTCAATTTCATGAAGTTTTCTAAAGGTTATTAGTTATAGATATTCAGTTCAATAAATAGAAACTGTAATACTAGTAATGATACATAGGCTCAATGCATTATCAATCGATCAAAGTATTTGAAACCCTGTATTTGAGAACATCATTATCATATAAAGATAACTAATTTTAGGATTTGCAAAAAAAAAAAAACCCTGCAATTAATGTAGTTTCTTCCAGCAACCTATATCCAAGGTTGAGCAAATGCATGCAACAAGCATTTAGAACTAATACTTGGTTCATAACAGATGCTTACAATGGTTAAATTAATATCACAATGAAAAATAATTGCCTACATATATTATGCTGAATGTTAACAACACAAAGGAGGAGAATGAAAAAAATATGTACCAAAAAGGCCAAATGCAAGAGTAAGAATGTAACAACCTTTTGCTCAATTATTCCCTACAAAGAACTGCCCAGAATCCTCATATGCCTTAAACCTTTACAGGGAATTAATTTCTCCATTTGATTGTTAGCAACAACCTAATAGTAAACAAAATCCATGTGGCAAGGGTTTTGTTAGATTTTAATTATGTGACATTTCATCAAACAGGTTGTAAGTATCACACCAAAACTAACAAATACACTCACATCAACTAAATACTAAAAATACTCAAGCAATCAGATATGATATAGTTGTCACAACAACAAACCAACGGCTTAGTGTCATAAACAGTACAAATAACCTGCAACAATGATGAAATTTGTCACAAAAGAAAGGTACATGGCACTTCAAAACGTGAATTTCAAATAATGATTCCAAATTGAGCAATAAATAAGAGAAAAAAATAATGTTTTAAACTATACTTACATATAACGATAGTAGTAAGAAATCGCACCATCTTATCTTTTTGGTTTTGTCGTCGGTTGGGAACGTTTGACGACGTCATGCCGACAAGAAGGCTTCGGCGTGGTGGTTTGCTGCTGATCCAAAATACGAGATACACGCAAATTATTATGTGAGATTTAGAAGTTTTGATGCGGGAACGAAATTTTCAAATGAAAATAATGGGGTGGGATTTGGGGGGAATTGAAATTTTTTTTTGGGGGGGGGGGGGGGAGACTTGAGATCAATGGCTTCTGAAGAAAAATGGAACCAACCTTTTGGCCTAAATATAAATTATCGAAAACTAAAATTATGTGTAAAACTGTTTTATAAATTATAAGACAACTCTATAACAATATTACTCCTAATATATTATGTGTGTCAAAAAAATTGTCGTGTTAGGTTTTTAAATCTTAAAAGCTAGTATCATATGTGACGAGTTATACTAATGTTATATCACTTCTCTTAGAGTTATAGCGAGTCATACACTCATAGTAGATTGTAATGGGTAAGAAACTAAGTATAGATAGATTATACATATCATAATGTTTGCCTTAGTTGTCATGTTGACTACTAATATGCTATGATGCGCTTTATTAGGTCATAATGGGTTTTAAGGGTTGAATCGGGTAATAGTGAGTTATATTAGAGATGCAAAGATAACCCGATTTTGGTATACCTGACACGGAATTGGTTTCTATCCTACTGAACCCGCGGGTACAAACTAGTTCCTGACCCGAAATTAGGAAAGGAACCATACTAGGACCAACCTGGAACCGATTTCATCTCTACCCGTTTAGGAACCAAATAAATCTTAACAATGAAACCATTCTAGCAAAAAATGCATTTTTTAAGTAAAATTTGCAACTTTCAAATAAAAAGGTTGCAATTATAATAAAATTTTGCAACTTTTTTATTAAATGGTTGCATTAGATCCTTTAATGCAACCTTTATGTTCCACAAAGTTGCATTAGAAACAAATGCAACACAATTGAAAAGGGTTGCATCTAAAAAGTTGCATTAGCCTTATTTTCTAGTAGTGTTGCCTAAGCTAGCAAGATGGTAACCAATATGAATACCTATAAACTACATAAAGAAAAACCTATGTAACCTACAACAAGTAGCAAACAAAATCAAGCGAAATTGGTTGAGAACAATAGCTAAGACTTATCTAGAATCAGATCTGTAACATAATTATACAGAACAAATTAAAAGTTGGGGATTGAAACAAAAAAGATCGCAACAGGAAATCTGGAACAAATCTGTAACCTAATTATACAGAATAGATTAAAAGTTGGGGATCGAAATAGAACATATCACAACAGGCAATCCAAAACAGTTAATATTTGCTGCAGTTTATGACCCATATACACGAGATAATTTGAGATTGATATTTTTATGAATGTTTTAGTCAAATTATCACAGATCACATTTAAATCTCCTAAATGTTACCTTCTAAAACGAGTTAGGAAACTAAAAAAGAAATAAAATAATTTAACATGTTAAGTTCATTTTTTAAAGCCACAAAATATTATGAACATGGGTGGAAAGTTATCAAAACGCCAGTTTATGACTATATTTTTTAACTGCAGTTTTGACCCATTTAAGCACAATTGTGTTGCAGTTTATCACCCATTTTAGTTGCAGTTGTGGCACAATTTACTGCAGTTTTTAACACATTTCGGCACTAACTTGGCTGTATATCACCTTTGCATCAAGTTGACGTAATTAGGTGGAAAATCTGATAAACTATATAATAACAAGACTATTAACATGTTAAACATGCTGCTGCAGGTTGTTTGTTAAGCTATTAGCACGTCAACTATAAATTTACATGTTTGACAGCTGTGGCGAAATCAACAGCTGCTGCAAGTTGTATTCCACAGTAGAAGAGGTGAAATCTACAGCCCATTTTGGTTATAGATTTTGCACATCTTACTATAGTTTTGAACACATTTCGAGACTAACTTTGCTATAGTTTTTAACACATTTTAGCTACAGTTTGGCGCACTTTGTTGCAGTTTTGACCCATTTCAGTTGCAGTTATGGCGCAATTTACTGCAGTTTTTAACACATTTCAGTATCTTAAACTTCCCGGTATCATCAAGTCGGCAAATTAAAACTCAAATTAAGTGAAACTAGTTGGGAACAATAGCCAAGATTTATCTAGAATCAGATATGTAACATAATTATATAGAACAGATTAAAAGTTGGGGATTAAAACAGAACAGATCGCAACAGGCAATCTGAAACAGTTAATAATACCCTAAAATGGTAGCTTAAACAGTTGAACATGTTAAAGCTTTTAATTAGCATGTTATATTTGAAACTAAATCTGATACAAAACAATTTAACATGTTCAATTCAATTTTTGTTTCATGAAACCCTAATTATACAGGTTCTCACAAATCAAACCCAAATTAACAATCTAACTATACAGATTCCTACAAATCAAATCCTAATTACTGATTCAACAATATAACAGGTAACTTAATACATATCTGAGAAACATTATAATTATTATATTATGAAATATCACAAATCAAAGAACTTAAAACATTAATCAAAACATTTTTGATGAATAATAAGCTTGACAGTATAGATTTAGAGAGAGAGAGAGGCCTTACTAAGAGAGTAAGAGAGAGAGAGAGAGAGAGACTAATTTCTGCATTGAAACACACATGATGAAGACTTCCAAACAATACCGTATCTAGAGAGAGAGAGAGGCAAAACTTATCTAGAGAGAGGGATAGATCGTATGTTACAGAACCTAATAAAGAATATGATTCTAGAGAGAGAAAAAGAGAGGGGGGGAGAGAGAGAGAGAGAGAGAGAAAGAGGGGCGTATATTGTAGAGAGGGAAAGGGGAAACAATTCTAGATAGAGAAAGTGAGGGAGAATGTGAACTTAATTGATATTTTTAACATTTGGACAAAAATACCCTTGGTTCCCTAGTTCCCCATTTTTTTGTGGTTCCCCATTGAACCCAACCCTATATATATATATATATATATATATATATATATATATATATATATATATATGTGGGGATGGTTCAATAGAAAACTTATTTTATTGAGAGAACTAGAAACCTCCTTATTAAATGAAAAAAAATTAATAAAAAAATCAAAACTCAAATTTTAAGTAAAAAAACTAGAAAATTAGTCTGGGGTTTCTCTTCTTACGTAATCCCCATTCAGAAAATATAAAATAAATAAATAAAAAACCTGAAAACGCTACTGCATATGTATAGGATAACCCAAAAACCTAAACCCCCACCCAAAAACCTAATTCCACCCCACCCCACCCACCTTCACCCACACCTAAAAAACTTAAACCGCTCACCCAAAAACCTAGACCACAAATCTACCCCCACCAAAAAACCTAACCCCCCATCCCACACAACCAAAAACCTATCCCCCCACCCAAAAACCTAAACCCACCCTAACCCCCCACCACCACCCACACACCCCCAAAACCTAAACTTTAGATACTAAACTAAAACAACTAACCTTAAAAGCTAAACTAAACCCTAAAGCTTAACCAGACATTTATAACACATGTGCATTATAATTCACATTTTTTTTTCTGAATGGGGATGACGTGGGAAAGAGAAGCTCCGAACCAATTTTCTAGTTTTTTACTTAAATTTTGAGTTATGATTTTTTTTATTTAAGTAGAAGTTTTCTAGTTTTCTCCCTAACAATAAGTTTTCTGCTGAAGCTTCCCATATATATATATATGGTGGGGTTCTTGTACAAAGTGCATTTTTCATACAAAGTGTGAGAAGTCTATATAGGCATTGTATTTTAAATTTTAGGCATGATGTTTTATATTCTTTTGGCATAGTATTATATGGAAAACACAAAACGTAACAATTTAAAACACTAATTATGTATTCTCGACATGCAATCTAAAACACCATGCGAAGAAAGTAATCAGTGTGTTTTAAATTTCATGTCTAGAATACATTTGATTGTGTTTTAAATTGTTACGTTTGTTGTTTTTAAATATAATACAATGCAAAGGGAATCGAAAACATCATAGCCAAAATTTAAAACACAATGACTACATAGACTTCTCACATTTTTTGGGGATAGTTTTTGGTTGCATATCAAGTGTTTGATTAAATGCTTGAATGAAAAAAAATACTTATGTTAACCTTTTTTATTATTATTATCATTATTATTATTATTATTATTATTTTGTTTATGTTAGATTGTTATTGGATTGGGGACATGAGGTTGATAGATCCCATGTGATTGATGAATAAGTGTGTATTTTTTTTATGTTAGTATATGCTATCACATGTTTTTGATGTCTCATTATGTGTTTAAGGAGCCCAACTAACATGTGTTTCTGTTCTAGTGTTGATTCTCAGTTGTAGGAATGTAATCTATATCTCTGAAGCAATTCCTTTGTTTCATGTTTTTTTATTCTGGAAGCAAATAATGGAGAACGCAAGCGAAAGAAACTAATGGATGATGGAGAAATTGATATATTTTTGTATTCTATTTAATATTTTTTTGGCGAGTGAAACTAATGGTGCATGTCTATTTTTTGCGGTCCGAGTCTTGTATGCTCACGCACGTTAGTGATGCTAACACATGCTAGTATATGCCCAACTAACAGGTGTTAGGGTCCATATGACATACGTTATTTTCAGTAAAACATATGTTTTAGAATATGCTAACACATGCTACTGATGTCTTTTATTATATTATATATTTCATGAATATGAGGATAATTTTTTGGTATATGGATTTAGATTGGTTATGATTTGAATTTTTAAATTTATTATTGTTGGATTTCAAACCCTATTAATCGTATTTGAGTAGTTGTATTAACTGTCACACCCTCAAATTTCCACTTGTGGAGTTTTACCGCGAGGCGCATGACAAACCAGGATCCAAGTCAACGATCACAATAAACAACACTATATGAAATGCGTAAACTCAAAACTTGGTTATCAAACCATTAAAATATAGCGGAAGCATTTTAAAGATTACAAACTGTGTTCCAAAATGTTCAAGACACTTATTTAAAATATGACACTAAGCCTAGACGCCAATGCAGACCCGTGCGCCTAGTCCAACCGATGCTACCTTAGCGACCTGAGAAAAACATGCCAAAAAGACGTCAACATATATAATGCTGGTGAGTTCACAGGTTTGTTCAATATGTTGCCAAAATAGTTACCAAAGCGTTACCATGTCCATACTATACCAATGTTACCAAGTACGCTAGCTAGGCGTATATTTTATTACTACTACGATTGGAAAACCATTACTAGACACGTTTAGCAATGTTTAGCAATGTTCAGCCCGAATGTTCAGCATGATACCAATGTTACCAGTTCGAGACAATATGCACCCGCCCGGCCCTCCAAGCCGACGAGTGGGGCAGGTCACGCCCAATAGATCTATCCACACTTCCCCCGTTGTGCATCCCCGCACATTCATGGTTTTCCCCCCGAGACTTTAAAAGATCGTATAGCAATGCAAAGTTAAAACTATAGTATGACATATGTTACCAAAATAGTTTAGCGCATGTTTTCTCCCCCAAAAGTTAAAGCTGTAAAAGTGGGGCCGCGAACTCACCTTAAATTGCGTTCCTCGGTAAATAATAAAATGCCAAGCCCTTGATAATCCCTCTACCGGAAATCTATCAAAATGTTCACATAAGTGTTCCGACTAATAACCATAAGGTTATCTAGTCCCCGATTGTCTAGATCGTGACCAAGTATGTTTTAAAACGTGTTTAAGTGTTTAACCGACACACTAGACCGACCCGACATCCCGTTGGC
The DNA here is from genome assembly GCA_028751855.1 of Ambrosia trifida. Lineage (NCBI taxonomy): Eukaryota > Viridiplantae > Streptophyta > Magnoliopsida > Asterales > Asteraceae > Ambrosia > Ambrosia trifida. The sequence goes on from CM054125.1 coordinate 63,429,013, forward strand.
GACCCATTACCCTAACTAATCAAGTACACATAGATTACACACAAGGTTCAAGCATAAAACACTTAGTTTGTATCAAAAATCTCATTTTTGAATCAGAAGGGTCGAACCAGGAAGACTGATCCTCCTTCGCCCGTTTTAACCCACCTTCGACCCTTAGGAAAGTCTCATTCGGCCGTTCTTAACAGGTTCGACCAAACTGTCCAGGTTCGACCCTGGGATTCCACATTCAACCACTCGACCAGTCGAATGTGCCCAGGTTCGACCCTGACAGATTATTTTTCCCAAAACGCTTCAAAAACATCCGAAAACATCCCGAAACATTACCAAACACTGCAGTCAAGCATGAATAACTTATCCCAACAAAACCCCACCAATTTTGCCCCAAAACCTATCCGTTTCAGCCCTTTCCCAAAATGGCGAAGATTATGGAAGTGTCACATCATGCATGTAATCTTTACCCAATTTGGAAACTTTTCAATATCAATCCATAATCATCTAAAAATGCTCAGTTTATCATGTAATAGAAAACCCCCAATCATTTTATTGATAATACTAACATGCATCAAGCCCTAGATTCAATAAAATTCCCAAATTAGACTTGATATCATCATCTATCTAATTATAACCTTTGATACTCCTAAACTATCATCAATAGTAGCCCTAGATCATGTTTCTAGCATTAACACAACAGCAAATCATTAACAACACATAATATCACATAATACATAATTAACATATGTTTATTGATATGAAAACCTATGTTTAATGATAGGGTTTAGGTTTAGAAAGATGTTTAAAAGGTTTTTATTGATAAAAACTTCCTTAGAACAGATCTGGACATTTAGGGTTAGATAAAAACGAATTAAAATACTTGAACAAGGTCTAGAATTAAGAACACACCTTGGATTCTTGATTAGATGTTGTTGATAGGTTAGATTATGAAAAAGAAGAGCAAAAACTCCTTCCTTAGTGATTAACATCGTTTGAGAGTGTTTTGAGACGGTTAGGGTTTGTGAAATGGTGAAAAATGACAAAGTTTGGTATTTATACTAGTCCACATTCGCCTCTTCTACCTGCCACATTCGCCCCTTTCACAGGGTCGAATGTGCATGTTCTGGTCGAATGAAACTTTTTCATTTCCACATTCCAGGTTCGCCCCTTTGCTAAGGGTCGAACCAAGTTCATTTTCCAGGTTCGCCCACTCGATGTGGTCGAACCAGAATTTATGTTTATTTCTAGTTTTCCAATTTGTCGTGTTTAACGCATTTTAACGCACCTTAACATATGAGCATGCATCCTTAGTCTATGTTTAACATATTTAAGCATGAATGATTATCTACACATCGTTTAAACACATCTATGCATATAATCCACCACACGACAATTAATCTACACATACACTTAATTAGTTTATGTAATTTCACCAACAACGGGACCCGGTACAAGTGTATTCCCAAAACGACTCCAAATGATCCTCCAGATCATTGAACCTTGGACAATCCTAACTTGACCCGACTCAACTAACCTAGCTAAGTCCGTTTATAAATGTTTCCCGCTAAGGTAGACTTAGATGTTACTAAAATGTTTAAGCCAAATATGTCGGGTGTCACATCATCCCCACGTTGAAAGAATTTTCGTCCCGAAAATTGTGCAAAGCCCAAAAATGAAAGAGACGGAAAGAATGAAACGAAAAGGAAATTTACCGGATGTCACACCATCCCCACGTTGAAAGGAATCTCGACCCGAGATTCATTCCGCTTCAGCAGTAACATGCCTAGATTCGAATGCGCGTTTCGGAAAAAGATGAGGATGTTTAGCTTTCATTTGATCCTCCCGTTCCCACGTGAACTCCGGTCCACGATTCGAGTTCCAACGAACTTTGACGATGCAGATTTTACTCCGATGAAGGCTACGAATCTTGTAGTCGAGAATCTCGACAGGTTCCTCCACAATGCGAAGACGATCATCAACCTTGATCTCTTCTAGTGGTACAATAAGAGATTCATCAGCCAAACACTTCTTCAAGTTAGACACATGGAAGACGTTGTGAACACTACCAAGCTCCGCCGGTATGTCAAGTCTGTATGCCACCGGCCCAATCCGTTCCAGGATTGCAAACGGTCCGACATAACGAGTGTTAAGCTTGCCACGCTTTCCAAAGCGTATGACGCCCTTCCATGGTGAAACTTTTAGAAGTACCTTGTCCCCAACCTGTATGCGCGTAGGATCGTCAAATCTACAAAGATAGTGATCAAACAAGTTTAATTCAGGTGCGGAATCCCTGAATCAATCACAAAATGATAACAATACTTACAAAACACAGAAATCATCTTTAAAAGCTTCATTTCATTCATAAACAAACTCAATTACACATTATAATAAGCTTTACAATCAGAATAAGACGTGAATTAAGTTTACACAAAACCCTAGGGAGAGACTTAAACAGGAGGGAAACAAAAATGACCAAAACTTACATTCAAAATGAACTTGACCTATTTATAGGCCTGCACATTCGCCCACTTTGCTTGGTCGAATGTGCAGGTTCGCCCATTCATCATGGTCGAACCAAGCTATACATTAACAACTAATCTACCTTCGACCTCCTCTCTCTCCTTCGCACCTTTTGCTCTCCTTCGCACCTTCTGAAACTCTCATTCGCCCATATATTCTTCCTTCGCCCATTCGTCAAAACACAAAAGCATATGTTAATTGTAATCCAAAGCATTAGTCGCACAAAATGCATCTACAAACTCCCCCTCGACTATTGCTTGGATTGTTTACGCTCTTGGTCCATCCTTTTGTTCATAAGCTTTATGTGCAATAACGTCTTTTGTTCTTTGGTCATCACCGGTTCAAACACTTGTTTCGTCTTTTTCTTTTTGACATCAAGAACATCTTGAATTTTCACGAACTTCCCAAGCTTCTTATCAAAATCGCATCCAGCGTTTATATCATAAGCAAAGCACAGAAATACCACACGCTGGTATTTACTTGCTTGTTCAGCATCCTTCACCTCACTGTATATTGGATTGTAATACAACATAATGATATCCTCATGTGAACAATTAACCAACCACATAGGATCAAATATGTGTATCTTCTTGAAATTCTTTTCTCCATCCTTCAACACAATCACAGCCTCTGCAATCTTCCAATCATAATACCACCAGATAAAGTCTTTCGCAAAGTGTTGTGGAATCTGCAATAGCGGAATATGTTTCAACACTTTCGGTGGTTTGTACTTTAGAGTCACCTTGGGCAAACCGGTAATAGTATCAATGTCTTTCTTGTGAACAATCCGCTTCGGATACTGAGGTTCAAAAAGATTCCATCTCGTCCTGCTTTCTCTTGCCATTCGATCAGCAAAATAAGCAATATGATTGTTCGAAGATCCAGTCAATCGATGTCTACAAACATCACGAATAGCCCAGTACGGGAGAGTCTTCAGATCATGAAATCTGTCAAAATAAAGTATCCCCTTCTCCCATTTAACGGCAACACACTTCAATTGTTTTATAAACTTCCATCCCAACGCTCTTCCTTTAAACATTTCGTTGTGAAGCTTATAAAAACCTTCCCTGGATCTCTGCTTTCGGATGATTAGCTTCTTTCTCTTTCAATTTCCTCAGTAACTCTTTCAAACTGTCAGATTGTTCGATATTCGGTTTATCATGCCCCTTGAACACTTCTTCCACAAACTTTTCACTCTTTTCTCGAGCAAGTTTCTCGGCTTCTTTTAATAACTCTTCAGTGAATGCAGCAAATCCAGAATCTTTATCTTTCTTGAAATATTCTGGATACTCTTCACTGGTTATATCTTCAATTTCAATCTCCTCAAACGCAGGTACATCACGATCATCAGAATGATTACCAGCTTCCTTTTCAGGTAGATTGGGAATCTGATTATCAGCCAATAGTTCTTCCAATGTTTTCCCAACCTGCTTCGCCAAACCTTCTAAAATCTCCTTTGACATTGCCGCAGAAACTTCACCATCCTCAAGATCTGGATCATTATACTCCAATTCAAGCATCCTGTCACTAGATTCAAAGATCTCAGAAAATCTACTGGTCATGTCTATCGTCCAGACTTGATCAGTTAACATTTGGCGATACATCTGTTTATCATCTTCAGACAATGACTTCAGCTTTTCATTCCAAAAGATCGTGTCATCATCAACAGATCCTCCAGGAGCTTTAGAACTGGATTCACCTCCTTTTCCAGATCCACGTTTCTCATACTTATACTTATCTGTATCGTCATCATCATCATCATCATCATCATCATCAAATGCAGAACTGCCTCCATCACCAGATTCACCATCCGAACCATCGTCATCTCCATCATCCTTCTTCTTCTTCTTCTTTTGAGGAGCATTTCCTGCATCTTCATCAAGATTCTCATCTTCCTCCTCTTCATTATCTGATGGTTCAAAATCAACCTGCTCCTCATCTTGTTCTTTGTCCTCTTCACCTTCTTTTAACTGAGGAGCTCGAGAGTACAAATCTTTTATCAGATTATCCATGTTCTTGTTACTCTCTTTTAGCTTCTTGTTCTCTTCTTTCAAAGCTATGTATCGTCTGGTGTTTCTTTGTTCGTGTTTCAACAACTTCTTGTTTTCTTTACTGAGTCGTTTAATTTCAGCTTCAAGTGCTTCCTGATTGTCATGAGATGTCTCAACAACGTCTAGCATCTTCTGATCGTTGTTTTTCAATTTCTCAATCTCTGCTTGCTGCTGATTGATTATCTTCATCATGTCAGCTAGCTTCCGGTTCACAGCGTTCATCACATCGCTATCAACTGTGACCTTTGGAGTAGAAGCTTCAGCAACAGCAGGCAACTTTCCTTTCTTAATCTTCAACAATCTGTCCAATGCATCATTGAATTTATCAACAGGTAAATCAGTCTCTTTCTCAGTCCCTGGTGATGTTTTTTGCTTCTTAGCAACTGGACTTGCAATCGGTGATTTCGAGCTAGATGCTGGTGGAAGTTTCTTTCTAGTAATCAGTGATTCAATCTCTCTAGCTCTCTTCTCCATGGGCTTTAATACCTTCTCTTTCTTTTTAAACTGGGGCTTTTTCTGTTTCTCCCCCTGTTCTGGTGATCCATGAAAATCTTCAGCTCCCAAACTAAGACCCTCATCAGCTTCATCTAAACGAATAGGGCTCTTGTTTCTCTGTTCTTCCAAAGATCTATTCAGACTAGCAGACTCACCAGCCACTGTGGCCTTGGGCGTGGTGCTCTTTACAGTCTCTTCATCAGAATCCCATCTTTCATCTTCTTGCGTCTCCTCAGAATCAACCGACGCTTCATCCACAAGATGTAATCCTTTCTTCGCCATACTTTTATGCCTTCTTGACACACTTTTCTTCTTTGCTGGTTCAGCTTCAGTCTGAACTTCAATCCTAATCTCTTTCTCTTTACCTTTACCACCCTTAGCTCCCACATTCACTACCTGACGCTTTCGTTTTGCCTCAGGGTCAACTGGATGTAACGGATTGTCTTCGTCTGATGCACTGTCAGCATGCCTCACCTTATCTTGACCAGGATCCACATAATCAATCTTGACTAAGTGACCATATAAACGTCTCACTGGTGGTCTTTCATTCACAGACAACCCTTTATACGCCTTTATTCTGGCAAGAGTATTAATGTTCATATGCTCCTGAACAATAATCTGCTTTGGATCTCTCTTCAATTTCTTGTACTTCATATAAAAAATCATCTGAAGGAATCTAGGATATAACAGAAACTTCCTAGTCCTTGTACCTCTCACTGGCTCCAATAAGTGTTCCATAAGCATTCCTGATACATTGAACGGTTTGTTCAATATAAGTGCTACCATCAAAGAACTTATGCTTTTCCTCATCAGATCATAACCACCAGCCGCTGATCCGAAGACATGTATCATCACATGTGCTAAGTACTTGAACTGAGGACAGAGCTTTCCTTTGTGTAACGAACCATCAGTAATCGGTCCGTTATACTTCATCCTGAGAAAACACTTCCTTTGTTCAGTCTAGCTGAGTTCTCTGGGATCTGTCTTTACATCTTCAAGTTTCAACGCTTCCCTAATATCATTCTCTGACACAATAATCAGTTCTCCTTGAATCTTGCTAACAAGAGAAGATTCACCCTCCCAGAAGTCCATTTTAGCGTTTGTCCAGAACTCCTGTAATAAATCTCTGTAAATAATAGCAGGTGTAGCAATCGCATCGATCACCCGGCTCCTCTTCAGAAACTCTATTATCCCAGTAAACTCTGTGTGCTTCTTCACATCTCCAAGATATGCACAGCAGTTGTGTGCATTCTCAAACGGTAAAATATCGGTCTTCGCTGTCTCGGCAGCCTGTGAGGATGATCCAACAGGAACACTCGTATCTTCCTGTTCAGACATAGTTAAATCTGCAAAACAAATCGAGTAAACACGTTAAAAACAAACAAAATAATCAAAATTTGAAAATTTGGTTTTCAAATTCTACATTCGCCCAAATAAAGGTTCGAATGAGATATTTTTGGTGCGAATGTAAAGTTTCAAAGGTTCGAATGTAAATGTTTTGAAAAAATGTTTCATTCGCCCGTTTGACTTCATTCGACCAGATAAACCTTCTCCTTCGCCTGTTTTTACACGTTCGACCGTTCATAAAAGTGCGAAGGTGTCAGTTCATCATTTCAAATTTCAATATTGAAATCCAGTAAGTTTTAACTTGTCATTTTGATTCATTAAACAACTAAAACCTCCGATTAAACTATCCTATCAATCAATTTTAACAGTTGTTCATTGATTTAGTGTTTTATTTCAAAAACTAGGGTTCGAATGACTTTAATCAAATGATTATGCAATCTGGTTGCTTTTAATCCAATGTTTTTGCATATTCTCCCCCTAAAACACCCAATCAATGAATCCCTATCAAAAAATGTTTAATTATCATGGTTAAATCCTTGTTCGATATCAGTTAGGGCTCGAACACAAAATCAATGATTAATCACTGTAAAATGAATGAAAACCTGTAAGAAAGGTGGCAAAATGATCAGTATAAGTACACGAACACAATGAAACAATCTCAAAGTAACGAGCAACAAGTGGACTTAGCAACATAATTTTTTTAAAAAATTTTTCGAATGGGTCGAATGAGCAGATATGGGTATATATAGGCTGCTCCTTCGCCCGTTCATACCGGTCGAATGTGAAGCTTTTGTCTCCTTCGACCCTAATTAAAGGTTCGAATGAGACATAAGGGTTCGAAAGAGAACTTGTTTTAAGAACTCTCACATTCGCCCAAATCTAAACGTATGAATGAACAAAAAATTCCTCCTTCGACCCAACGAAGGGGCGAAAGTGAACTGGAATTTTTGAAAATTTTACCAAATCTCAAAATCGAGTCCCGTTCAAAATATTTTCCAACTTTTAAGCATCCGACAATCATATTTTCCGAGTTAAAGATTACAAAGCTCAAATGGTCCATCAAGTTTTAGAAAATCGTCATCAACCACCATCAGCTATCAAAAGTAAGATAGAAATGTAAAATCTTTTTGGATTTTCTAAAGTTTATGTTAAAACACACCTAAAATATTTTTGAGTTTTGTAATTTTTGACGAGAAATATAAAATGCATAAATGTAAAGATAAAGCAATAAATGTTTTGGGATTTCCGGTAAAGGGATCATATCAGTTATTGAGAAATCTGATCACACCGTTGAACTTTTTGATTATTATCATTAAGACAATGTGTGATCTGGCAACTACTGATATTGTGATCCACATAAACTCACATGCAGACTTTTGTGCAGTGCTTTAAACTGATACGATTATGTATAGTATAAACGTAATTGTCTGTGATTCCCACGCACACGACATACTCCTGTATCATGAAGTAAATGCACAAAGACTCATTGTAAAGCGTGATTATGCTTTCGTCGTCTGTAATTTACAAGGTATGAGGCACAGAGGTATATAGGTCAGCAAATTAATGCAGCAAAGTAACATGTACACTCTACCAGGTTGAGGACTGATATCAATCATGATTTGCATTAGTGATTAATACGATGTAATAGATAATCTTTGATTATCATAAAACATGGAAAGTTCCTCAATTCGGTAACTTTAGGATTTGGCTTAAAGCTCTTTTATAAAGACACCCTATCTAATCTAGGTCCGTAATGACTTACAGCAGAAGATCAGAGAGGCTATCCCCAGACAACTAATAAGATAACGACCCAAAACCTCCGAGTTTTGTACAAATACCCTATCAAACGAAATTACGATACTAAGACCATATGTCCATGAGGAGTTCATCCACTCAACAATTCGTTTGATATGTATGTATCAGGCACACAGTAATAGGTCTACGAAGCCTATCAGCACATCACTCAAACTCAGACACACGCCCTATATAGCATTACATTTCTTTGGAATGTGTCAGATCCCCACTGATGTACTATCATTTCCCCTTTTTCTCCAGGAAATCATTTTTGGTTTTTCTGATTTTTATAAATTTCTGAGTTTACTGTTCCCAAGGATAAGCTGGAGCATTTCAAATATGTGACTGCCCAGATATCGTTTGTTCACAGAAATCTGACGGCATTAATCTAAGGGAAGAAGATATAGCAGTCAGCAAAGAATTTTTCTAATTTTTATGGATTTTGAAATTTTTCAATGTTTTTGGATTTTCAAATTTTTCTGAAAAACAGTAAAACTAATGTAAAAAGCGATAAACTGAGGTGGTGATCAGTCTTGTTTTTCTTTAATACCGTTAGCTTTCAAAAGATATTCAAATCTCGATTTATCAAAAGCTTTGGTAAAATGGTCTGCACGTTGATAGTCAGTGTGGATTTTGACCATATCGATCAACTCTTTAGCATAACAATAACGGATAAAATGGTATTTAATCCTGATATGTTTAGCCTTTGAGTGATTTACTAAATCTTTTGTTAATGCGATTGCGGCTTCATTATCACAGTAAATAGGGGTTTTAAGAAATTGCAAACCGTAGTCCACCATCTGTTGTTGGATCCAAAGAACCTGTGAGCAGAAGCTCGATGCTGAAACGTATTCTGCTTCACATGTGGATAATGCAACTGCGGTCTGTTTCTTGCACTGCCAGGTCACGAGCCTGCTCCCCATAAACTGGCATCCAGCTGTTGTGGATTTGTTGTCTTTGTCACAGCCGCCCCAATCTGCATCACTAAAAGCGATTAGGTCAAAATTATCATCATTAGGGTACCATAGTCCTCTCGACGGACAACCCTTCAGATATATAAGGATACGTTTGACAGCTGCAAGATGACTCTGTTTCGGCTTCGATTGATAACGTGCACAGAGACATGTGGCAAACATTATATCTGGTCTGGAGGCGGTGAGATACATCAGAGATCCGACGATTGCTCTGTATGTAAATGGATCAGTTAGCTCCCCCTTAGCGTCAACTCCAATCCCGTGATTAGGTTGTATTGGGGTATCCATTGGCTTCGAATCATCCATCTGGAATCGGCTCAAGACTTCAGAAACGTATTTCGTCTGGTGAATAAAGATCCCCGTTGGTCTTTGTTCCACCTATAAGCCTAGGAAAAACCGCATCTCTCCCATTGCGCTCATCTCGAACTTTTCCTGCATAACACGTTCAAATTCTCTGCACAAAAGTTCGTTAGTAGACCCAAATATAATATCGTCAACATAAATCTGGACTAGAAGCAAGTCATCGCCTGTTCGTTTAGTGAACAGTATGCAATCTACCAAACCTCGCTTGAATCCTTTTGAAAGAAGATACGTGCTTAGCTCCTCATACCATTGCCTTGGAGCCTGGTGCAACCCGTAGAGAGCTTTGTTCAATACGTAGACCTTATCCCGGTGAATAGGATCTTCAAAGCCTGGTGGTTGACCTACGTATACTTCCTCCTTGACCACACCGTAGAGAAACACGCTCTTGACATCCATTTGATATACCTTAAATTTCTTGTATGATGCAAACGCCAGAAACATTCGTATTGCCTCTAAGTGTGCAACTGGTGCATAGATCTCGTTGTAATCGATTCCCTCCACTTGATGAAATCCTTGTACAACCAAACGAGCTTTGTTCCTTACGATCACTCCTCTATCATCCTTTTTGCATTTGAATACCCATTTCGTTCCAATCTTCTTTCTTCCCGGGGGCAAATCTGTCAGTGTCCAAACGCCAAGTTTCTGAAACTGCAACAACTCCTCTTGCATTGCTTCCACCCAAGCATCGTCCAAAAGAGCATCCTTGTAAGTTCGCGGCTCAACCTGCGAAACATAACAAGCAAAAGACCAGTCATTCTGAAAACCTGATTTTTGTATTTTGGCATATAAAGCAAGATTGCCAAGATTTTCCGGTGAGTTAGCATTCCTCAATTGTCCTCTTGTCATCACACTGCTACCAGGATCACCAATAACCTGCTCGATCGGGTGAATTCGATGTATCCGAGATTCCGGATAATCGGGTACTTGGACTCCCGTCTGAGTAGTTAAATTCTCTGCAGAAACCAGATCATTACCCACATTCGATGATGAAGCACCATTTGTATTTGGGTTCACTGGTGGTGTCACTGTAGCATGATCTAAGATAGCTTCACTTGTAACCTCCTCGTCATCATCTTTTGATTCTGGTGAATTCAACGTTGTGGAAGCTTCTTGGAATACCTCTTCTTCAACGACAGGAACATTGGTATCATTAGAAGCTGCTTGAGGATTCACGGTGATCGGACGCACCAACGGTGATGTCACTGCGTTTTCGACCTCGTAATATAAACGTAATACGACCTCTTCAACCAAGCTATCTAGGTTGAATGATTCAAAGAAATCTTTGTAATCAAACATCCAGTCTGGACCGCTTCCCTGTAAATTCTGAGTATACCGTTGCACTTCAACGTTAGCCCACTCCTCGACCTGACGAGTCCTTTTGTTGAATACCCGTTTGAGCGGGGTTGCATATCCAACAAAGTATCCTTCCTCAGCCTTCGGTGTGAACTTCTCAGATGGATTAAGCATAGTACAAGGAGCTCCAAACGGTTCTAGATACTCTAAATTCGGCTTTCGACGATTCAACAGCTCATCAGAAGTTTTGCCAAACTTCTTCACCGTTAAAACACGATTAAGAGTATAACAAGCTGCGTAAATTGCTTCATTCCAGAACATTACTGGAAGATTTGAGTCCGCAAGCATTGTTCTCGCCGTTTCAATTAGAGTCCTGTTTTTACGTTCCGCGACACCGTTCTGTTGTGGGGTATATGGAGCACTGTATTCATGATGAATACCTTTGTTTTCACAAAGATCGTCCATCTGTGCATTTTTAAACTCCGTCCCATTATCACTCCTAATCCTCTTGATCTTGAGACCATAGATATTTTCCAGACGAGTGAACAGAACTTTCAAATTATCAAACGTGTCGCTCTTTCGGTGTAAGCACATAACCCATGAAAATCTTGAAAAATCATCAGTCACCACAAGACAGTACAATTCCCTAGCATGACTCTTACGCTTGACCGGTCCAAACAGATCCATGTGCAAACGTTCAAGTGGCAGTTCAACGGAATTGACTTTCTTTGGCCTATGGGATTGTTTGTGCTGCTTACCCTTTTTACAACTTACACACTTGTCATTTAAGTGAAAATGTTTAACGTTCACGCCTGTGACAAGTTCATTCTTCACCAATTAATTCATCTTTCTTAGGTGAATGTGTCCCATTCTCCTATGCCACATGATTGATTCTTTTTCTGTAGCCTTGGAGAGAAAACACGTGACTTGGCCTTGGGTGGTCATTGCTTTCGACATATCGAGAATGTACAAGTTGTTCACTCTCGGCGCCATTAACATCACCCACTCTTTCGGTAATTTGAAACCCGGCTTGTGTATGTAGCAAGATTTGTCGTCAAAGTACACAGAAAATTGTTTGTCGCATATCTGACTGACACTGAGCAGATTGTAATCTATTTGCTTCACGTAAGAAATTCTCTCGAAACTCACAATTCCATTGCTCACACTACCCTCCATGGTAATATAACCTCCCTTGTTTCCTGCAAACGCTACATAACCTCCATTGATGTTTCTAATATCAAAATAGTAGCGAAAGATCCCCTGTCATGTGACCAGAAGCTCCACTGTCAACAATCCAAAGACTGCTCACAGGGCCAGCTGAAGCTCCCTGCACATATCAAGTAAAGAAGTTAGATTTTTCGGGGGACCCAAGCCTGTTTGGTCTTGGGTCTTTGAACAGTTTGTTTCAAAGAATCAGATTTCTCACAAACATCTTGATTTTTATCAACCTTTTTCTTAGAGAAAATTGCTCGAATAGTCCCTGTGGTTTGCCCAAATTTCACCTATAGTCCCTAAGTTTTCAAAATTACAGGCTTAGTCCCGAAACAGTGATTTTTTTGCACTCGGATAGTCCCTGGAGCTAACTGAGGTTAAATAATCCAGTTAAGTGAGTGTAAAATTACTAAACTACCCTTACTTTAATAAAAAATAATACCTATTAATGTGGGTCCCACACTTCATCTTCCCCACTTCATCTTCTTCACCTCATCACCTCCACAAACCACCACCACCCATCTCCACCCTCCACCACTTAATCCCACCACCACCACCACCACCACCACCACTTGATTTCGACGTTATATAACCTTCAAAAAAAAAAAAAAAAAAAAAAAACCAAAATCAAAACCTATCACTAATATTATTATTCAGATCAAAATGGCTTAACAAAACCTCTACCCAAAAATCATCCAATCAAACCCAAACACATCATCTTACCCAACACCTTCAGCTCCATCTCTATACCCATCTTTAGATTACACAGATCTACACGAAGACCTCTTCATCAACACTTAACAATCTCCCGATCCACACACAGTCACATCTGTTCAATCATTTGAACAAATAATAGTCCAAATACCCAACTCAATCAGCCACTTAATCGACAAACAACAGAGCATCGTAGCCCGACGTAGGCCACCACTCGACGGCGGAGCACCACCGCCAAGGAAGAGGAGAAGCCCGACGGTTCAGATTCATACCATTTCCGATCGGGTCTAAACAAAACCCTTCGTTTGTTCGTGTCTCTTGCAGGGACAGAAGGTGGGTTATCGGATGGATTCATGGATCGACGGAAGTAACTGATGACAGTCACCATAACCGGTGACTGTCTTAACCTCGAATAACAGCAGAAGGGAAAACAGTTGGGTTATTGATTACGATGATGATTACTGGTTCGATGATTAAGAGGAGGAGGAGGTTAACGGTTATGTTATTAGGATGGGAGAGAGAGAGAGAGAGAGAGAGAGAGATGTCACCGGAGGGGGAGAGGAAGGAGGCGTCAGTTCCGGTCACTGCTCTGTTCACACACACTGAGAAGAAGGAGAGGTCTTTTTATAGGTGAACTAATATAGAGGATGTTTGGATGCAGGTATAACAGTAGTAGTTTGTGGAGGTGATGGGTGGAGAAGATGAAGTGGGTGGTGGTGGTGATAGGATGGGGAAGATGAAGTTGGTGGTGGTGGTGTAGGGATTAAGGGTTTTTTTTTATATATTTAATTATAAAACGTGGGGCCCACTAGTGTTATATTTTATTTGTTTTATAGAAAGGGTAGTTTAGTAATTTTACACCCACTTAACTGGATTATTTAACCTCAGTTAGCTCCAGGGACTATCCGAGTGCAAAAAATTCACTGTTTCGGAACTAAGCCTGTAATTTTGAAAACTTAAGGACTATAGGTGAAATTTGGACAAACCACAGGGACTATTCGAGCAATTTTCTCTTTTTCTTATCACACAAATCTTTCTCGTTTTCTGGTTTCACATTTTGTGAAGTTGAAGCACCCTCAGAACCCTTTGGTGACCAAGATTGTTCAGATCTTTTCAAGATCCGGATCTGAGATTTTGGGGTCTCAGCCGGTTTCTTTACTTCATCCTTAAACGAGACTTTCTTGGTTACCTTCTCTGATTTAACAGAGACAGGTCCAACTGTTGGTTTGACATTAGGTTTAACATGAACCTTTTTGTTGTCAACAGTTGCGTTAACCATTGGTTTCTTCAACGGTGTCTCAGTGGCTATCCGGTTGTGGCGATCATATGTCATCTGACGATTTTCCCTCCTTTTGAAATAGTTGCTTTGGTTATAAAAAGGTGCTAGTCGAGGGACAAATCGTCTCTGTGGATAACAATGATTATCGACCGGACATTCATACTTCTGCTTCATCTCCACCTCGTGCCTCTTGTGTCTTACATACGGGCAGTCGGCAAGTAAATGCCCCCTCTCCCCGCACTTAAAATACGCACGGTACTCTTCAAAATGATTCTTGGCATTCGACTTTGAATAACTAGTGATGGGATATTGATCATCCATACATCTTCTTCTTAAACTCTCAGGAGCGGGGTCCTTTGAGTAAGTCGGCTCAAGAAAACCATTTGACTTCTCTATTGGTTTAATAAATTGTGTGACATGGACCTTTGGTTTTTAGAAATATCCGAATGAATTTTCTTTAAGATTGCTGGAGGTATATCATTTGTTCGCTCATGTTTCGGGAACCAAATGGTACTTTCCTGCCAGATCTTTTCAATTTTTGAATAATTTGCAAATTGAATTGGATGTTCTTCATCAGAAATGATCTTATCGGATCCTTGCATCCGATAGAAAACTTTAACAGGTTTATCACACAATTCATTTTTCTCTTCATTTGGCTTTTCAATTTTCTTTTCAATTTTCTTCTCAACTTTCTTTTCAACTTTCTTTTCAACAGGCTTCACTGATTGATTCTTTCTATGAGCGTTAGCCATGGGATGGACAATCTGAGATGGTGAAACAGGTTCAGTAGTGATGATGTGATTTTCATCAGGAATATCACTCTCCTTTTCAACAACTGTCTCAGACTGTTCATCCTCTTAATCAGAATCATCAGCAGCAACTACACCCTCATTATTTCCCAGAACAGGTCTAACATCAGAATAAGGGTCTCCCACACTGGATGTGTTTGACTCGTCATCCGATGTAGAGTCAGATTTAACTGAGCTCTCCGGTGCTATTGAATGCAAATTATGGTTTTCAAACAACACCAGAGCTGGGACAGCTTTGTAGTTTGCACTACTAGACTGTGAAGGCTCTTCTATTATGTGATCAACAACATAAGCGATGTGCTTATAACTCTCAAGCTTTTTGTTTACTTTCTCTGCAAAGCACTTGATGGTGGCCATTTCCAATTTTGTGTTTTCTAAATCATTGATATAGTTATTTATGGCCAGTTGTTTTAAAGACAAAGTCTTTTTCAATTCTGAAACGTCTTTCTTATAGCCATCAAGTACTCTGTTAAACTCTTTTGATTCTTTTTGATATGATTGACAGTTGATTTTTGCACTCTCAAGTTGAACCTTGAGTTTCTTATTCTCATCTGTTAATTTACCACAAGCTTTGCAATGTTTAACACAAGTTGAATTTGAATTAACAGTAGATTCAGTACTTACCTGTTTAGGAGGTTCTGTCATGGCCATCAGTGCAAAGTGTGCTTCCTTCCCAGCGAAAAACTTGGAATAATCAATTCTGGTGCAAGCGTCATCCACAATGCATGATTTCCGTGTCATCAAGAAGTCAGCTTCAGCAAGCAACTGGTCAATGTCATCATCCAGTGAGTTAACACTAGATTCAGAATCAGACTCACTCTCCTCATCAGAATAAGTAGAA
The DNA here is from genome assembly GCA_028751855.1 of Ambrosia trifida. Taxonomy (NCBI): domain Eukaryota; kingdom Viridiplantae; phylum Streptophyta; class Magnoliopsida; order Asterales; family Asteraceae; genus Ambrosia; species Ambrosia trifida. Next base: position 63,444,696 of record CM054125.1, read on the forward strand.
TCAAACTGTTTCGGAATATCAACAACTGAATCAAGAATCATTCCAGACATCTTCTCTTCACAAACAACATCCATCTCTTCATTCAACTCCTCAATCTTCAACTCAGTCACAATTTCTTCTTCAACCTCCACCGGTTCATCCAAGTTCATTTGCTATGCCACACAAGCCACATTACCAGTTGTGATTTCTTCAACACCTAACTGCATACCGGTCCAATCAAAACCCTCATCCTTTTGTATCACCAAAGCTTGATTTGGGTTCTCAGTTTGGGTTTGTGTGTTTGGTGTAGAAATGGGAATGATTGTTCGGTTTGAATTCTGTTGTGTTTTGTGCTGTGTTGTGGATTGTCTAGCATTGTTATTTTGTTGGGTATTTTGACGGTTTTGATAGTTGTTTTGAGGTTGAAAACTTGAAATGTTGGGACTTTGGTATGATACCTGATTTTGATTTTGGGTTTGTCGGTTTTGGTAGTTGGAGTTGAATGGATTTCTATTACCTTGTTGTGCTGGCTGTGTGCACTCTCTTTTGAAATGACCTTTCTCACCACAATTGAAACAAGTGACTTTGGCTTTGTTGAAGCCATAAGTGGTGTTAGGAGAAGTAGAAAGATCAGTTCTCCTGGTCTTTTGAATAAAATCAGTGGCTCTTCTCATGATACTTGCAAAGGCCCATTGAATGTCCATGAGTTCCATTTCTTCCTTGTGAATCTGTGCGTAGTCCTCATTGGTCAAGTTGTTGTTCCCAATTTGACTAGCAACTAATCCATTGTATGATGCTACCATTGCTGAAACTAATGCTACATGTTGTTGGGCAATCTCAACAGTAACATTGTTTAGATTTGATGTCTCCAACACAATCGGGCTTTGGTTAGTTTGACTTTGGTTAATTTGCATCTGGTTCATTTAAGAATTGTATGGTTGTTGTTGAGGTTGGCTAGCAGAGTAACATGCTGCTTGTTGCATTGGTGAAAATGGTGGAATGTAAGTAGTTGATGGATATGATGATGAGGTATATGAAGATGTTTGAGCAAGGTAATTGATTGGTGTTTTGGGTGGTTCAACAATGTTAGATACGCACGTGATGTGTGGAGCTACATTAGAAGTAGAACTGGAAGTAGAATGAGAAGTAGATGTACCACCAAGATACAATTCCGGATTCTGAGGAATTTGAGCCCTTTTAGCTTTCCTCTTTTCCTCCATCTCCTTGTTTTCCAGTTTCTGAATGAACTCATTGATAGTCCAATACTGGTACACATCCTTCTCTTTTAACACCTCAATATGTTGGTTCCAATACGGTGGCAATGCATCGGCAAACTTGTCCACCAATTCAGACATAGGTATGCTTATCTCATAGCTTGAAAGCTCTGTGAGTAAGTGGCAATACCTTGGGACCAAGTCTTTCAACGTCTCGTTACCCATGTAACTAAAATTCTCAAACTCTTTCCGAAGCTCTTCCATCCTTAGCTTCCTAGTCTTCTCATTTCCATCATGCCTGTTCTTCAACATGTCCCACAGCTGTTTAGAAGTTATACAAGAACCAAACTGATGCAACAAATCAGTGTTGATAGCTTGAGACAATTGAGAAAACGCCTTCTTCTCAATAGCAATTTTCTTCATTTCATCATCTGCAAGATTTTCCAATGGAATAGGCTCTCCCGTGTTCTCCAGGATTGGAGCAACATAGCCCTTCGCAATCATCTGCCACGCCTCAGTTCCCTCTAAACCCATACCCTCCAAATAGATCTTGAATTTGGTCTTCCACGTGTTGTAGTCGACCATTTCCATAAGCTTAGGTGGAAGGTTTCCACTCCCCAAGGACAAGTCTTGGATAAGAGTTGATATGGCATTAGTCGCCTGTGAGTGAACCGCTGCTGCTGCTACTCCCCAATAGTCACCAATCGGTTGCGGTTGTGGTTGTGCAACGTGTTGAGGAATAGTACTAGTCATCGCCATGTAGTTGATAGGTTGTGATGGTTGACTAGAATTTTGGGCAGCAACCGACCAAGGATCCCTTGTTGTCTGCTGTTGTGGTGTTGGATTAGGTCGTGGTGTAGTAGGAAAGTTCCACATCTTGATCTGAAAATGATTAAACACGAAAAGATTAGAAAAGTTTAAAACGGATTCCTCCTTCGTCTGTGTCGAGTGGTCGAATGAGCCAAATTGTTCTCCTTCGACCGTTTGAAAAGATACGAATGAGAAATATGACAAACACAAATCACTTTTGACCCTTTACACCCTCTTTCGACCGTTTGATTTCACCTTCGACCGTCCGAATGGTCGAATGAGACAAGTATGGTCGAATGTACAACAATACACTAACAAACTCTAGATTCAACCAGTTAAAACACCACCTTCGACCAAAAATCCCTTGGTTCGACCAAATTAACACACACGTTCGACCATTCTCCCTAGGTTCGATCCTGCACTTTCAAAAACAGTTATTCTTTGAAAATCAGTTAATTTTGATCAAATTTTTCAAAAGTTGAAAGAATTTGATGATTCTAATCAGGTTTTGCTTTGGATTTGATTTGGAACAAGTTTATCAAAGAGAATTATGCATTTTATCCATGAAAACAAGCTCTAATCAATCAAATTATCACCAATTCAGTTTTATCAATGAAAACAGAAAGTTTTTGATCAAAATAGGGTCCAAATCAGCAGTAAAATTATCAATTTGTGGTTGTTTGATCTATATTGGCTCTGATACCACTTTGTATGCGCGTAGGATCGTCAAATCTACAAAGATAGTGATCAAACAAGTTTAATTCAGGTGCGGAATGCCTGAATCAATCACAAAATGATAACAATACTAACAAAACACAGAAATCATCTTTAAAAGCTTCATTTCATTCATAAACAAACTCAATTACACGTTATAATAAGCTTTACAATCAAAATAAGACGTGAATTAAGTTTACACAAAACCCTAGGGAGAGACTCAAACAGGAGGGAAACAAAAATGACCAAAACTTACATTCAAAATGAACTTGACCTATTTATAGGCCTGCACATTCGCCCACTTTGCTTGGTCGAATGTGCAGGTTCGCCCATTCATCATGGTCGAACCAAGCTATACATTAACAACTAATCTACCTTCGACCTCCTCTCTCTCTTTCGCACCTTTTGCTCTCCTTCGCACCTTCTGAAACTCTCATTCGCCCATATATTCTTCCTTCGCCCATTCGTCAAAACACAAAAGCATATGTTAATTGTAATCCAAAGCATTAGTCGCACAAAATGCATCTACAAACTCCCCCTCGACTATTTCTTGGATTGTTTACGCTCTTGGTCCATCCTTTTGTTCATAAGCTTTATGTGCAATAACGTCTTTTGTTCTTTGGTCATCACCTGTTCAAACACTTGTTTCGTCTTTTTCTTTTTGACATCAGGAACATCTTGAATTTTCACGAACTTCCCAAGCTTCTTATCAAAATCGCATCCAACGTTTATATCATAAGCAAAGCACAGAAATACCACACGCTGGTATTTACTTGCTTGTTCAGCATCCTTCACCTCACTGTATATTGGATTGTAATACAACATAATGATATCCTCATGTGAACAATTAACCAACCACATAGGATCAAATATGTGTATCTTCTTGAAATCCAAGCGACATTCCTTAAGGGTGTGCGTCGCTTCGATTTTCTTACCATCAGCCAATTCTATTAAGTACTTAGCCTCTAAAGGTGTGGGTACTATATCTAGCAATCGACTAATGTCCACAGATACGAAACTCTTATCGGCACCAGAATCAAACAAGACAGAAACATAGCGATCATTAAGAAGGAACGTACCGGTAACTGTGTCTGGATCCTGCCTAGCCTCTGCAGATCCAATGACGAAAGCACGTGCAGTCCTGCCTCTGCCCCCGTTGTTCCCGTTACCGTTCCCGCCCCTTCCATTATCACCCTGCTTCAGCTTAGGACATTCACGCTTGAAGTGTCCTGTGTCACCATAGTTATAGCACCCCTGCTTTCCTGGAGTCCCCTGAGCAGCAGGAGTAGGAGTAGCAGCAGGAGTCTGAGTTGAGGTAAGTGTCACCCTACAATCCTTAGCATGATGCCCCAACTGATGGCACCGATGACAGCGAGCCCGATCACAATTCCCAGAGTGGTGATAACCACACTTGTTGCACTTGGGATGCTTCCCAACATACCCTCCCGACTTCTGCCCCGAAGTAGACCCAGACGAATCAAACTTCTTCACCGGCTGAGATGGCGCCGACACAGCACTCTTCCCCACATTATCCCACTTCCTCTTGTTCCCTTCAGAAACCTTCACAGTAGTACCCTTAGGAGGCAAAACACCCTCCGCCACCTTCAAGTTAGTCATCCGATGAGCTGATTGAACGACTTCAGCAAGAGTGGGAAGATTCCCAGCAACCACCAACCCAGCAATCTCCGGCACTAACCCAGATACGTAGTGCTCAATCCCCCTATACTCGGGTGTGTGCAAATCAGGACACAACACCGCCAACTCGTTCCTCCTCACAGTGTACTCCTCAATCTCAGACCCGACCATCTTGTAACTCCAGACTTCATGTTCCAACTTCTGTACCTCCTCCCTCGGACAGTTTTTGCTCCTCAACAGGTGCACAAAATCCGCCCAAGGCATAGCAATAGTCTCCCCCAATCCCATGTTCTGGGCAGTAGCATTCCACCACGACAATGCAGGCCCCTCGAATGTCACGGTAGCATACTTAACCCGATCCCCAGCGGGACAGTTACACATGACGAACACAGATTCTACCTTCTCCAGCCATCGGAGCAGTCCCACCGCTCCCTCAGTCCCAGCGAAGTTATGGGGCTGACAGTCCCGAAACTTCTTATAAGAGCACTGAGGTGGAGGTGGATTGACAGCGAGACCTGAAACACGATACACGAATAAAATACAAACGAAAGAACATGACACCCAAGAATGAGGCAAGGTCGACAGAAATCAACTCACCACCCATGGCATTAATCCCAGCCTGGAAATTAGCCATAGCCATGTTCACTTACTGCTGTAACAAGTTATTCAGTTCAGCGTGGGTCATGTTGATGTTACCACGACCACCATCGCCAGCACGGCCACCGCCGCCACCACGACGTCCACCACCACGACACCAGACATGATCTAACAAATCAAGAAATCGAGGGATTCAGTTTCATCTCTAGTGTCAACCACTAGAAATTTACAAGAGTTAACTTAGGGACAAATTCAGGACTATACATCTAAACTCAAAGTCCATCGGGATTTTCATGCATTTCAGTTTATTATTTCGTGTGCACCCAAAATGATAAACTGCTCTACATGGTCCTCCAAATGTACTCATAGTCCAGACTCCGGTCACCGAATATCGTCGCCTAGTGACGTGTTACGATAGGTGCAAGTGTAAGAAAGCATGTGTGTGCTAGAGTCAACACATCAGCCTCTTCCTCTTCAACCCCGAAGAAGAAGAAAAGAGTAGGTAAGAACCCAAATAAAAGCGGATGATGTAACAAAGAAGTATGATGATGATGTAAGGACACCGCGACAAAGTTTGTACGTATCCCACTAATAGACTCAAAGTATGTGACCGTCTAGTGTGCGCGACTCGGCTATAGACCAGACTCTACATGCAGTCCTAGTTCACTATAACCATTGGCTCTGATACCAATCTGTCACACCCTCAAATTTCCACTTGCGGAGTTTTACCGCGAGGCGCATGACAAACCAGGATCCAAGTCAACGGTCACAATAAACAACACTATATGAAATGCGTAAACTCAAAACTTGGTTATCAAACCATTAAAATATAGCGGAAGCATTTTAAAGATTACAAACTGTGTTCCAAAATGTTCAAGACACTTATTTAAAATATGCCACTAAGCCTAGACGCCAATGCAGACCCGTGCGCCTAGTCCAACCGATGCTACCTTAGCGACCTGAGAAAAACATGCCAAAAAGACGTCAACATATATAATGCTGGTGAGTTCACAGGTTTGTTCAATATGTTACCAAAATAGTTACCAAAGCGTTACCATGTCCATACTATACCAATGTTACCAAGTACGCTAGCTAGGCGTATGTTTTATTACTACTACGATTGGAAAACCATTACTAGACACGTTTAGCAATGTTCAGCCCGAATGTTCAGCATGATACCAATGTTACCAGTTCGAGACAATATGCACCCGCCCGGCCCTCCAAGCCGACGAGTGGGGCAGGTCACGCCCAATAGATCTATCCACACTTCCCCCGTTGTGCATCCCCGCACATTCATGGTTTTCCCCCGGGACTTTAAAAGATCGTATAGCAATGCAAAGTTAAAACTATAGTATGACATATGTTACCAAAATAGTTTAGCGCATGTTTTCTCCCCCAAAAGTTAAAGCTGTAAAAGTTGGGCCGCGAACTCACATTAAATTGCGTTCCTCGGTAAATAATAAAATGCCAAGCCCTTGATAATCCCTCTACCGGAGATCTATAAAAATGTTCACATAAGTGTTCCGACTAATAACCATAAGGTTATCTAGTCCCCGATTGTCCAGATCGTGACCAAGTATGTTTTAAGACGTGTTTAAGTGTTTAACCGACACACTAGACCGACCCGACATCCCGTTGGTGACCCATTACCCTAACTAATCAAGTACACATAGATTACACACAAGGTTCAAGCATAAAACACTTAGTTTGTATCAAAAATCTCATTTTTGAATCAGAAGGGTCGAACCAGGAAGACTGATCCTCCTTCGCCCGTTTTAACCCACCTTCGACCCTTAGGAAAGTCTCATTCGGCCGTTCTTAACAGGTTCGACCAAACTGTCCAGGTTCGACCCTGGGATTCCACATTCGACCACTCGACCGGTCGAATGTGCCCAGGTTCGACCCTGACAGATTATTTTTCCCAAAACGCTTCAAAAACATCCGAAAACATCCCGAAACATTACCAAACACTGCAGTCAAGCATGAATAACTTATCCCAACAAAATCCCACCATTTTTTCCCCAAAACCTATCCGTTTCAGCCCTTTCCCAAAATGGCAAAGATTATGGTAGTGTCACATCATGCATGTAATCTTTACCCAATTTGGAAACTTTTCAATATCAATCCATAATCATCTAAAAATGCTCAGTTTATCATGTAATAGAAAACCCCCAATCATTTGATTGATAATACTAACATGCATCAAGCCCTAGATTCAATAAAATTCCCAAATTAGACTTGATATCATCATCTATCTAATTATAACCTTTGATACTCCTAAACTATCATCAATAGCCGCTCTAGATCATGTTTCTAGCATTAACACATCAGCAAATCATTAAACAACACATAATATCACATAATACATAATTAACATATGTTTATTGATATGAAAACCTATGTTTAATGATAATGTTTAGGTTTAGAAAGATGTTTAAAAGGTTTTTATTGATAAAAACTTCCTTAGAACAGATCTGGACATTTAGGGTTAGATAAAAACGAATTAAAATACTTGAACAAGGTCTAGAATTAAGAACACACCTTGGATTCTTGATTAGATGTTGTTGATAGGTTAGATTATGAAAAAGAAGAGCAAAAACTCCTTCCTTAGTGATTAAAATCGTTTGAGAGTGTTTTGAGACGGTTAGGGTTTGTGAAATGGTGGAGAGATAGATAGAGATGTTACCCACCGTATCCAGGCCGGCTGGTGTAGATGGAAAGCAGCCTCTGGGGTTATGTGCGACAGGATGTTCCCAACTAAACTAAAGGGTAAATTCTATAGAGTTGCAGTCAGACCGGCCATGCTGTATGGGTCGGAGTGTTGGGCCATCAAGAAGACTCAAGCCCGCAAGATGGATGTAGCAGAAATGAGGATGCTTAGGTGGATGTGTGGGTACACAAGGCTAGACCGAATAAGAAATGAGATTGTTAGGGGTAGGTTAGGTTTGGCTAAGATTTCAGAGAAGATAAAGGAGTGGAGATTGAGATGGTTTGGGCATGTGAGGAGGAGGCAGAGGTCAGCGACAGTTAGAGTAGTGGAGGAGCTGACTGTTGACGGTAGGAGGAGTAGAGGTAGACCCAAGTTGACCTGGGATAAGCATATTGAACAGGATTTGATAGAGCTGCACCTCTCTGAGGACATGGTCCAAGATAGGAGTTCGTGGAGACGTAGAATTGAGGCTAAGGATTCTTAGGGACTGTTTCATATATACCTTTTTGGGTTATGCCGCTTTTATTGCATGTCTACTTTTGTTCTAATGCACGACACATGCTATGTTCCTATATGGGTTATATTGTTTCCTTGGCATACATACCTTTGTTCTAATACATGACACTTCCAATGTTTATATAATTGTAGTATCCCTTTATTAGTTTTTTAGTGTAGTTTACCGGTCTTTTTTTTTTTTTTTTTTGCCGAGCCGGGGGTCTCTCTGGAAGCAGCCTCTCTATTCGCAAGGATAGGGGTAAGGTTTGCCTACATCCCACCCTCCCCAGACCCTACTCTTAGCTGTGCTATTTTGTGGGATTTACTGGGTAAGGTTGTTGTTGTTGTTGTTGTAGGGTTTGTGAAATGGTGAAAAATGACAAAGTTTGGTATTTATACTAGTCCACATTCTCCCATTCTACTTGGGCGAATGTACCCACATTCGCCCCTTTCACAGGGTCGAATGTGAATGTTCTGGTCGAATGAAACTTTTTCATTTCCACATTCCAGGTTCGCCCCTTTGCTAAGGGTCGAACCAAGTTCATTTTCCAGGTTCGCCCACTCGATGTGGTTGAACCAGAACTTATGTTTTTTTCTAGTTTTCCAATTTGTCGTGTTTAACGCATTTTAACGCACCTTAACATATGAGCATGCATCCTTAGTCTATGTTTAACATATTTAAGCATGAATGATTATCTACACATCGTTTAAACACATCTATGCATATAATCCACCACACGACAATTAATCTACACATACACTTAATTAGTTTATGTAATTTCACCAACAACGGGACCCGGTACTAGTGTATTCCCAAAACGACTCCCAATGATCCTCCAGATCATTGAACCCTGGACAATCCTAACTTGACCCGACTCAACTAACCTAGCTAAGTCCGTTTATAAATGTTTCCCGCTAAGGTAGACTTAGATGTTACTAAAATGTTTAAGCCAAATATGTCGGGTGTCACATTAACATAGTTGTAAAATTGAGTATGATACACTTGACACTAAAAATTTGGTGTTGTTTATACACATGTTAGTGATGCTAACACACGCTAATTGTTGGATCAGTTTCTTGTTTTTACAGGTTCTTATCATGAACACTTGTATATTTAAACTATCAAAGTAAGTTGCACAACGGATTATAAGTTAAGTGTTCAAGTTTAAGATGTACTTTTTAAACAGTAATAAATACTCCCCCTTGAGTTATGAAACTAAAGCAGTAAGTGAGAATCTAAAAACAGTTAATGAATAAAACAGTAATTCTCAGATTTAATGGAAATAGGAAAAATTACAGAAATCGTCCTTTATGTTTACATCGTTTTTCAGTAGATGTCCTTTAACTTCAAAATTGATGAGAATCGTCCTTTATGTTGTAAAATATTGCAGCTCTCGTCCTTTAGACCTAACCTAGTTAGTTTTTTTTGGTTAAGTTTGGTCATGTGCCTTGCACATGAGGGTAGGTTAGTAATTTTATTCAATATAATAATACATAACCCTTCCCTCTCCTTTCTATCTCTCTGTTTCTTTCTTTCTAAGGTCATCACCACCTCCATTAAATCCGACCACCACTCACCACCACCACCAAGGTCAATCATCACACCATCACCTACCATCATTAGCCTAATCCTCATCCTTCCCATAACCATGGTTGTGCTATCTGGAAATAACACCACTACCGCCCTGATACTTAAACCATCACCACCAATGGATTCATCTAAGACTTCAACTGGTCGATGAAGATGAATAGTCCTTGAACTGGTCGATGTTCGTTGGTCACCACAGTCGGAGGGGTGACCGACTTTATTCGCTCTCTTCAGGTTCTTAACCTTCGATCTATCTCTTTATCTCTATTAAAATCATATACTCTCTCTCTCTCTCTCTCTCTCTCTCTCTCTTTATTGTGTAAACAATCTACTTCTCTCTTTGATAGTGGCAGATGGTTAGGGGGTGGTGGTGGTGGTGGGTGATGGTTTGGGGAAAACTCTTAATCGAATTGGGGGTTAGGGTTTGTTGGAGAATTAAGATTTAGGGTTTGTAAAATTATGGTGGGGGTGTCGGATTTGGTGGGGGGGGGGGGGTTTGTGGTTGTTGGATATATGGGATATCATGGTGGTAGTTGGTGGTAGGCTGGTGGTAGCGGTGGTGTTGTGGTTGGTGGTAGGTTCGTGGTGGCACTATGGGGTGTTGTTCATGTCAGGTTGTGGTGGTGGTAGGTTGGTGGTAGCGGTGGTGTTGTGGTCTGATGGTGAAGGTGGTGGTGCAACTTGGTGACAGTGGTGGATGGTGGCAGGTTGCAAATGCTTGGAGGGAATATGGTGGAAGGTTATGGTGGGATACGGTGGAGGCTTAAGGTGGGATATCAGTGTTTTCATGTTTTAATATAGGGGAAATAAAGATAGAAGGTGAAATGTCAATTATGCCCTCATGTGCAAGGCACATGACCAAACTTAACCGAAAAAACTAACTAGGTTAGCTCTAAAGGACGAGAGCTGCAATATTTTACAACATAAAGGATGATTCTCGTTAATTTTGAAGTTAAAGGACATCCACTGAAAAACGATGTAAACATAAAGGACGATTTCTGTAATTTTTCCATGGAAATAATAACTACAAAAGGAATTTCTAAAATAGTGGGATGAACCCATCTATTTATAGACTAAGAGTAAACGTACAAGAGAAGTATTGAAACAATATAATAAGTACAAATACTACAACAGGCTGTAGCATTAGTACTTGTACAAAATATCTAAGAATACTAATATTAAACTAAACTACTGAAGTTCAAAGGCGGTAGGAAGCTTCTATCAAAACATCTAATGAGTGAGAAACTACTGATGAGTAGTTTGTCTTCAGCAGTTCTTTAGTTGACTTGTCTGGTTTGACTTCAGAACTTCTGATCATTACTCTTCAGCACTTGATGTTTTCTTCTTCAGTACTTTGAATCTTGTTCTTCAGCAGTTTCCATACTTATCATTATTTGCAGAAATAGGAATTAGACTAAGGTTTGCAAAAGTGGTTTCTTCAATCCTTTTTGTCCTTACATTAATATATGTCTAACTAACATGTGTTAGGGTTCATATGACATACGTTATTTCAGTAAAACATATGTTTTAGAATACATTACACGTGTCAGTGATGTCTCATTATGTGTTTTGGAGAGCCCAACTAACACGTGTTATCTTTTTTTTTTTATAGGTGAAGAGATGTTTTGTGTTAAAGATGAAGATGGGTATCAAGAACGAAACATAGCTAGATCTTTTTATGTTGTTATGATAGTTTTTTATCATTCACAAATAATTATGTTTGTATGAAAATTTTTTGATACATTTTTAGTATTGATTGTAATGATCGTTTTTATCATTTCTTATATAAATATACATTTTATGTGTTCTTTTATTTTGTTCTTTTTAGTATATGCCTGTTAACACATGTTAGCGGTCTCTCACACGAGGTCAGAATTTTTTTTTATCACAAAACTAACGTACGTTAATATTCATGCTAGAAAAGTGTCATAAAGTAGGAGAGAGGTGACTAGACAATTGTCAAATCAACCTTTTTAAACATAGGATTCAGAAAATTAAATTACAAAAATTAATTTTAAATTACCTTATTGCCCTTGATCTTATTTTTTTATTATGGTGGCCCACTTGCTTTTTGATTATTTTATACAAATAATCATGGACCATTGATCAAACTTGATCAATGGTCACTTGAGGGTTTCTAGGGTTTTTCCATATTATCCACCCCATATATATATAGGCTAAGTATCCTGTGGAAACCCACTTGAGTTGGAGAAACCCGTGGAAACCCTATGTAACAACATTGTTTTTTTCTAAGTTTTTTAGAATAGCTTGTATACTTACTTTTATGAGTTTCGGCCAAAAAAATCAAAAAAGCGCCGAATAGATTTTTAAAAAAAATATATGTAACAAACATGTTACATATGTAAAAATGCTGACGTATGATAAAACCGAGTTTGTGTAACACATGTGTAACAAAATAATCTACTCGGCGCTTTTTTGATTTATTTTTTGCCGAAACTAATAAAATCAGGAAAAAATAATGTTTTTACATAGGGTTTCCACGGGTTTCTCCAACTCAAGTGGGTTTCCAAAATATCCTTATATATATATATATATATATATATATATATATATATATATATATATATATATGTATGTATGTATAGGGTAATGTTAATTTGAGAACACATATATGTCATGCGAACTGCGATAACGTCATCTAAACCATTCAAAGTAAAAAAAAAACGTATCTTTATTATTAAAATAATATCTCAAAAACACAATTTACACGTAAAAATTTAAACGTATACAAAAATAAATTGTTTTTACACATGTGTAAATTATTTCATTTACACATGTGTAAAAAGTTAATTTTAGAGTGTTTTTGCAAGAAAATAAGAATTATTGGGAAAGAAAATTCATTTTTTAATGTTGTATTTTAATTGTAATAATGTTTGTATTAAAAAAATGATTTTGGCTGGTTTTTGTTTGTTCTCACCGTTGTTATAGACCAATTCGAGATGGTCAATCTCCCAAGATAAATAGCCTTTTCTAGTAGAAAAACACTCCCAAGAAATAAGATAGAGAACAAGAAAACATATTATGACATTTTTATACTTAATTCATTAATAAACTTGCAATGCCTTTTGTAGGCTTACATTAAAAGTTACCGAAATGAAGTTAACAATAACATGGACTAGACCACTAAACAATGTGTAAAATAACTAACTTGAAACATATAAAAAATTGCAGCAATTAGTATGCATGGTGACATGTATGTGGATAATAATATGGTGTAGTGGGCATGGAGTAGTTTAGCACGTATCATCCCCGTGCGCCTCAAAACGTTCTTGTCTTCAAGAACGGAACAAGTTGACCACGGTGGTCGTTGTTTGACCCTTCCGATTTTATTAGGTGTGGTGTTAACTACGCGCCATGGTGGGCGCCACTCGCGTATTCTAACTACACCTTCACTCAGAGCTTGCAATAATGGTCCTTTTAAACCGAGAATTGGAGAAGCAACCCCATAACAAGCGTAAGCCTGATATGTATAAAGAGGTTATGTATGTCTTCCATAAAAGCAAAATGCATGGAAGAATGCATTCTAATGTATCGTGGTTTGTACCTTGGGTGGACTAGGGGTACCTATGACACTCTTAAAAATCATGCATGAAAGGCCATTAGCAGATGGGGTAGACCATGGTGACGGTTTCTGATAAGGAAGTGATAGTGGTCATACGGGGATTAGTGGTGATGCTCGAGCGGGAAATGAGGGTGGTGGTGGAAGTGTTGTTTTAACCGGTGTTTTGGGTTTTGCGGTTGGTGGTGTTTCGGATCATAATGAGTGCGACAAATCAGCGGGGATGTGGCTGGATAGGTTGGTGATGTGGTTAACGAGAGGAGCGGTAGTTTTGGCGAGGGTATCGAGTTTCGAGTTGAGGTTTTCGGTGGTTTTGATAAGGACGGCTAATTAGGTGTTGATGATGTCCTGAGATTGGAAGGTAGCGTGGTGATGATAATAAGTTGGTTAAGTTGGCTAGTGATGGATGGGGAAAGGTTGTCGGTGGAGGTGGTGTCTTTGCTAGGCGGCATGGTAGAAGGAAAGTTTGGGAATGAAAGCACCATTGTTATAGACCGATTCGAGATGGTCAATCTCCCAAGATAAATAGCCTTTTCTAGTAGGCAAACACTCCCAAGAAACAAGATAAAGAACAAGAAAACATATTATGACAATGTTCTACTTAATTCATTAATAAACTTGCAATGCCTTTTATAGGCTTACATTAAAAATAACCGAAAGGAAGTTAACAAGAACTTGGACTAGACCGCTAAACAATGTGGAATATAACTAACTTGAAACATATAAAAAATTGCAACAACTAGTATGCATGGTGACATGTACGTGGGTTAAAATTTTGTGTAATGGGTATGGAGTAGTTTAGCACGTATCAACCGTTCTCACAATCTTTAGGTTTCTCAAGATAACCCTCCTAAAGAAACAATAAGTATCTCGGGGATTATCACTAATCTCCGAGAGGTTGCACTTATGTTACTGTACGTACGTTCCTTTACCCATACCTTTTGGATTACCCGAGTGTGTGGATGAGTGAGTGTGTGGTGAATGAGTAAACGTAAGACACAAGGATGTAAGTGGTTCGGTTGAGTATGACCTACGTCCACTGTAAAGAGCTGAAAATATTATTACTTTGGAGAGTACAAAGCATATGAGTAATTCTAGCCCTAGATACAAGTGATTGATTATCGATCCCTTGAGAAGAAGCCCACAACGAGTCTTGTGATTTTTGGGCCTTGGCTTGGCCCAACTCTGCTCGGCTTCTGAGACAGGCGGGAAAAGGACATCTACTGTAGATGACGTCAGCAGCGAGGTCACCAGTGGACACGTGGCGGCATGCGACCGGTCCTTGGCGGTATGTTGTTCTGCAGTAGCATGGTTGACCTATGTACCGGCGTCTGATGTGACCTCTGGTAAAATGTAAGCATGTCTGATCAGAACAGTGATGACAGCATGGTAGAAGCATGGAACCAGTCACGTAACTGTTGAACCATAGTGGTTGTTGGGCAACTACAGGCACGTGTCCTTATCCACTTGATGGTGTCAGTGATCCTTGCAGGTAGATCACTGACTTTTGATCTTCTGTACGTTGTACTTTGGGAATGTCTGTGATGTGAGGCAGCGCGCGTGTCGGTAAGTGCGCGCACTTGACAGATCTGTAGTGTTGTAACCCCAAGTCTCCCCCGCCTAAACGTTGGTAGACGGATGTTTCCATGGGTGTTACATTAAGCGGGGATAGGGAGGTCGCGTCCGCCTGGATTATGCTCCCTATCCCTTCAAGTCCCCCTAGTCTAAGGCTTCTTCTATTCTTGATTTAAGAAGAGGTGGAGCGCTAGACTGAATTAAAAGTGGGTCACGGGTGATGGCTCTTTCGCTTGTGTTTGCTTCCCCTTTATTAGGCGTAGACGTTTCTCTTTGCGGATTCTGACGTTCTGCGTGTTCTCTTAATGAAGGCCGGCGGAGAACGTCTTTTCCCGTGTTTACGTCACAAATCCGCGGATTGTGACACTCTATGCGTTGTCTGAAGAGGCTAGGCGGGGAACGTCTTTGTCCGCGTTTACGTCGAGGCTCCGTGCCATGACGTGTAATGCTTGTTTTTTGTGTTAAATGCTGTTAGAATGTTTGGAATAAATGCTGAGTGATGCATTTACTTTGTCAATCATTTGAATTTAATCCGCCTGGAATTCGAATGAGGATAACTTTATGGGGAAGTTTAGCATACAGCTGTCTGACACATTGTCTGCTTTATGTCTTCTGGCCTTCCTGCAGGAGCTTTTTTCGTCTGGTGTCAGGCGCGTGGTGACCGTGCGCGTCTGTTTGTTGAACGAGTGATCAGGGTGATGCCACGTGTCTTGTCCCACGTGGGTTGTGTCAGACGCGTGGGGGGGCACACGTTTGTTGTTGTGAGATGGTGAGGTTTGCTGACACGTGTCCGGCAAGTGAACGGTTGCCAGCTGTGGCCATTGCCCACGCGCTGTTGTGAGCCGTCCGATGATGCTTTTGCCACGTGTCATCATCTCCTCTTTCCAGACGAAAAGGCACGACGGTTTGCCTGTTCGTGGTGGGGCCCTTTGCCATAAATGCAATGGGTATATATATGTGTGAGGGCTTTGTGAGACGGTTACACTTTCAAATTTCTCTCCAAAGCTCTCCAACTTTCCGATCAATCTTCATTCTTTCCTTCCCTTTTCTTGGAGTTTCCGAGCAATCTTCAAGTTTCCCGGCGAAAATTCTGGTGACGACTAAAGATTTCCTTGAAACTTCACCCGGTTATCTTCCTTTTTCTCTTTGCTGTTGACTCTTGTTGCAATGTCTGACCATTCTACCAATCTTTCTCCCACCGGTGAGGCTCGTCGTGATGAATCGGAGGCTAGCAGTCAGGAGATAGAGCCTGACGTTCCGGAGATCAAGGTGAAAGAGAGAAAGTTGGCCACCAACACCCCCTGCAAATGGACGGCTGCCGCTTTCACCGTCTTCTGTGCCGATCATGGCATTCTTTTGGAGTGGGAGCCGGAATTGCCCGGTCCGGGGAAGACCATTCTGACCGCTCCGGAGGGCAAACTTGCTTTCTATGAGGCCCATTTTTCTAAGTGTGGGTTTCGCTTGCCCTGCACCCGCTTCATGTTGGATACCCTGATAGAGTATGAGGTGGCGGTGTCCCAGGTGAGCAGGTTTGGGATGCTCCGGTTGGGGCACTTTGAAAACCAGTGTCGGGCGCTGGATATTGAACCGACCATTGATCGGTTCAATGTGTTTTACTTGATGGCTCAGGATGAGTTATGGTTTACATTTAAGCCGCGGCCCAAGGTGCCCACTATAGTTAGTGAGGTTCCGAAGTCGCTTCATGGGTGGAAGGACAAGTTCTTCTACTTGAAGAAGGGCGTCATTCCGGTGGCGATGCCCTGGAAAGTGGTGACGTCCAGGGAGCGGGTGCCTGACCGCGAGGTGATGCGGGGTTATAAAGATGAAGTCTGGTTCATCGCCCTTACAACTCATAAGACAAAGCTGGAGTTGAAGGGTCTGTTCGAAGGTACCTTCAATCTGCTGGGGACTAGCCGCACCGGCATCCGTGAGGGGAAAGAGTCGTACATCCCCCAAGAAGGTATAATCTAGCACTTTGATTTCTTTGATAATTCTGATTCTTGCTAACGTGTTTGTTGAATGTGCAGGTGTGTTAAAGTTTGATATCTTTGAGTCCTGCGGGGCTCTCAAGCTAAAGTGGAGGCGCATCCCTGAGGGACAGGTCTCCTTTTTATAAGAATTTGTTGGCCGGTTCTATTATCCTAACTTGGATAATCCGCCCGCCCACCATTACGCCACTCGTAAGTTTTCTGACCCCTGTTCTGCATTTCTAAGTGAGGTGTCGCCCTTGGTGCGACATTCTCAGGGGCGCATGAAGCATGCCCTGCGTAGGCACTGCTATGCAGTTGAGCCAGTGACCGCTGTTTCTGACACAGGGTCATCGGATACAAGCGGAGAGTACGTAAAGAACCGGCACAAGCGGAAGGATGGGCCCGCTTCTGATGATGAGGGCGACGTTGATGAGTTCAAGCTGAAAACTCGGCAGAGGAGTCGGCGTGAGGCGGGTGCCGGCGGGACGAGCGCGGCTGCCGGGACCTCCAAAGGAGTTGGAGGTGCGGGGGACAAAGGCAAGTCCCCCGCTCAAGCTACACAACCACAGGGGCCTAATGCCCCTGTGTTTTCTTTTGACATAGGCGCTCCACCTGCGCGCCAGCCGCTTCTTCAAAAGATGGTGAAGAAGATTCCTGGTAAGTGCGTCTTGTCTTGAGTTTATTATTTTCCTCTGTTTTTGCCTAACTGTTTATTTTGCAGGCGCGGCGGACAAGGTGACCACCAGTCCTTCTCCTCCACCTATCCCAACTGTTGAGGAGATAGCGGAGGCAAAGAAGAAGAGAGAGGAGGAGCGCCTTCTTAAGGAAGCGGAGGTTGCGTTGAAGACTCGGGCCGATGAAACCGCTAAGGCTGAGGCCCTTTTGAGAGCAAAGGCCGCTGAAGCTGCGAAAGCTGAGGTGGCGGAGAAAGTGGCTGCTGAGGAAGCCGCTAGAAAAGGCGAGGCGGCGAGGGAAGCAGCTGCCGCTAGGCAGGCTGAGGCCTTGGAGCAGCAAAGGCTGTCTTTGGAAAAAGAAACTGAGGCCAAGCGAAAGGCCGATGAAGTTTCAAGTTCTGGTCTGACGCCCCCAGCGGGAGGTGCTGGGGGTAATAAGGTTGACCGCCGGGCGGGTAGTGCGCCGCCTGGCGCGGGGGGTCGGGAGCCCGCTGGGGAATATGACGGCTCCAGCTGGGCTGGGGGTGATGCTATTTGGCACCCTCGCTGGGCGGTCAGGGAGAATACTTTATTGTCTAACTCCCTGGCCGCGGAGGAGTTTGTGAGCGGGGCGGTGCCCCCTTATGAGCAGGCTTATCAGGACAGCCTGAGCCATCCTGACCTGATCACAAACATGTGCATCAGTCAGGCGAGTCAGCTGGCTATGATGGACTTCCTCCGGCGGCGGGATGTCGCCATGCAGCGGGATCTCGCCCGCTTGAAGACTGAGAAGGCCACCCTTGCTGAAAAGGAGGCGGCCATGAAGTCTCGCCACGAAGACTACCGTCGCCGAGCTCATCGTGCCGAGGATGATGCAAGAAAGGTTTTGTTCGACTCGGCGGCGGACAAGAAGCAGTGGACCGAAGCCTGCAACCGCAGCAACGAAGAGAAGCAGTTGCTGAAAGAGCGGATCCAGCAGCTGAAAGAGGAGAACAAGGCGGATGTTTCCGAGCTGGAGAAGAAGTAAAAGGCTCTCACCGAGCGCACTGTCAAGTTCATTGACATGCGCAAACAGCTCGAATCCGCGGCCGCTGATCTAGAGAAGGCCAACTCTCGCTTTACCGCTCTTGAAGACGAGCGGTTCACGATGCTGGAGGCGAAGGAAACTCTCCATCTAGAGAGGGATGCGGCCTTAAAAGATCGTGAAGCTGTTGTCCTAGAGGCTGATGCGGCCAAGGCTCTGCTGGATGCTTCGGTTGTGGAGCAGGACAAGATGCGCGAATCCCTCCGCTGGTTGATGACCAGCGGCATTGACGGGGTAAGTTGTTTTATTCGCTGCTCTAACCCTTATTTTGATTGTGTATTTGTTACTTATTGTGTTTGTTTGTTGCAGATCTTCAAGCGCTTCTGGCAAGAGCCCAAACTTGGTGATCAAGTTGCCAGCATAGCCGCCTCCGCCCATGCTTATGGGTACAGCGAGGGATTCGAGGATGGCTTCCTCCATGCGCAGAACAATGGGCGCATTATTGATGCGGAGCACTACGGGAAGCCCCTGAAGGATGAGTATTTGGCGGAACTTGCCAAGTTTGACAAACTCAAGTTCCCCGTTCTTCAGGTTGTGGCGGACTGTAACCGCCACATCGACCCTACCGCTGCCTTCTGGTACTTCATCGAAAAATCTGATGAGCTGGGCGAGAAGGCCAAGGAGCAGGCTGCGGAGGCCGAGCGATTACGGCTCGAAGAAGAGAGGCGGAGGGCCGCTGGTGAAGGGTTCTCTGGGGCGCGGGCTGATGTTGAGGAAGCACTGGAAACCGACGAGCAGCTGATAGATTTCAGCAACTCGGAATAGTTAGGTTGTTTTTTACTTTCCCTGTAAATTTTTGTTGGATTTTTAATCCCCAAAGTTAATGAAATATTTTTAGTTTCTTATGGCTTGTGTCGTCTCGCGTTAACTCCTGTTGTACTTATTTAACCAAGTCATCACCTAGTGTGTAAGTAAGAGTTAGCGCGTGCGCTTACTAAGTGGTCCGGCATTTAAGTACTTACTTTTGCCTTGAAGACCAATACTCAACGCAACTTGTGCCTTTAGTCCGACAAGCTTACTAAATAGGCCTTGTCTTGAAGACGCATATTCGCGCCGCAAGGCGCCATGCTACTCGCAAAGTCTGACCTGCGCTAAAAGCGGGCTTAGGAGACTGAGTTTTAGCATGGTCCTTTAGCGCGAATGTTATTGTCCGACAAGTGGGCTATGCCTTGAAGACTGCAGCGTAGGTTAGGTGTTTAGACATCCTAGCCGTAGCACGAAGCTGCGTTAGTCCGGCATAGCCTGTAGCGTTGTCTTGAAGACCTAGACGCGGAAAAAACAAGTAGAGCTACAAATAATAGGAGAAACATTCTTTTATTAATGATTATCGCGGCATGTGTAGCCGGGTGTAATGACAGGGTTACAAATAACATAAGCGCAACTGCGCCGCATTCCAAGATCGGGGGACGGGCGTACCGTCTAGTCTTTCTAGCGCGTAGGCCCCTTTGCCTAAAATTTCTTAAATTTTGTATGGGCCTTCCCATTTTGGTGCCAGTTTTCCTGGCTTTTCCGCGCTTGATGCTTCGTTGTTGCGGAAACGTAGTCCCCAATCTTGAAGGCGCATCTTTTGACACGTTTGTTGTAATACCGTTCTAATTGAGTTTTGTATTTGGCCTCTCTGATGGCGGCCAGGTCCCGCCGTTCCTCGAGCAAGTCTAAGTTCATGCGGAGTTCTTCATCGTTGTTACGTTGATGGGCCAGTAGGACCCTTGCGGAAGGGCAACCAATTTCGGCTGGGATCACCGCTTCGGACCCGTAGGTTAGGCTGAACAGAGTTTCTCCGTTGCTTGTTTTTGTGAGGGTGCGGTAGGCCCATAGAACGTGTGGCAGTTCATCCACCCATCCTGTGCGCCTGGTGCCCAGCCGCACCTTGATTCCTTCTACAATGCTTTTGTTGGCTCTTTCTACTTGGCCATTTCCTTGTGGGTGCGCAACGGATGTGAATATTTGCTGGACGCCCATTTGCGCTAACCAAGATTGTAGCATGTTGTCTATAAATTGTGCGCCATTGTCGCTGACAAGTTGCATTGGTAGGCCGAATCTGCAGATGAACTCCCAGATGAATTTTTTTACGTGTGATCCATCGATTTTGGCCAAAGGTTTTGCCTTGACCCATTTAGTGAAGTAATCGATGGCCACGATGAGGAATTTGACATTTCCCGGGGCCGCGGGGAATGGACCCACGAGATCAATCGCCCATTTTTGGAAGGGCCATGCTGCCGTGACCGGTACCAAGTCGTTCTTTGGTCACAGGGTATTTGGCGCATGGCGTTGGAAACTGTCGCACTTGCGTAGATCTCTAACGGCGTCAGTGTGCATGCCGGGCCAATGGTATCCTGCATTCTTGATTTTCGCGACCACCATCCTTGGTCCCGCATGTAATCCGCATGTACCTTCATGAATATCTTTTATGAGGAACAGTGCATCCGCGGAGTCTACGCAGCGGAGTAGTGATCCCAGATAGGATCGGCGGTATAGGACGTCGTCCGTTAGCTGGTAGTGTAAAGCTTTGTGTTGTATTTTCCGGGCCTCTGACTTATCGTCAGGCAGGGTTCTGGAGGATAGGTATGCATGAATTGGGGTCATCCAGGACGCGTTGCCTGTTTGGATGACGTTAACCTGTCTCAGCGGGACGGACGGGGTACTGAATACCTCGACGCGGACTTCTTTAGCCATGTGTTCGAAAACTGTGGAGGCCATTTTGCTCAATGCATCTGCGGGTTTGTTCTTGCTGCGCCTGATGTATTCTACTGTGCGGGAATCAAATTTATGCATGAGTTTTTTGGCTTGTTCTAAGTATAGCACCATGGTTTCGTCCTTTGCGTCGTAAACCCCGTTGATCTGTCGAGCGACAAGCAATGAGTCCACGTGTGCCTCCACGTGCCTGGCCCCCATTTTTTCCGCAATACGGAGGCCTTCCAGCAACGCTTCGTACTCCGCCTCGTTGTTCGTGCTTTTGAAGTCGAGGCGGATGGCGTATGTGAACTCATGCTTATCCGGGCTAATGAGGCGTAATCCTGCGCCTGAACCATCATCGTTGGAGGCCCCATCTGTAAAAAGAGGGACCAGGTCTGCGATGGGATTTGGGTTGGCGCGGGAGATTGCTCTGCCTTGCATTCTTCGACTTTGCCAGCTGGTATTTCAATGGCGAAGTCAGCTAGGACTTGTCCCTTGACTGCCGGCCGGGCCTTGTAATATATGGTGTGTTCTCCAAGCTCAATGGCCTATTTTGCTAGTCGACCCGAAAGTTCCGGCTTGCGCAAGACGTCGCTGATCTTTTAGTCTGTGAGGACGTTGATTGGGTGCCCTTGGAAGTATCGTCGCAGTCTTCGAGACGCGTGTACCAGGGCTAAAACCAATTTTTCCATGATGGTGTATCTTGTTTCCGCATTAAGCAGGGTGCGGCTGATGTAGTAGATAGGCGTTTGCACCCCCCTTGCGATCTACTAGGAGTACTGCACCCACCGCCCGCTCGGTTACAGAGAGGTAAAGTGTGAGCGGTTCTTTTGGCGATGGTGTCGTGGGGGTTGGTAGATTCATTAGGCATTGCTTCATTGCTTGGAACGCGGCTTCTGCGTCCGCTGTCCAACGAAAGTTGCTCTTTTTTAAGCAGTTCTTTAGGGTGTCCACGAACGGGAACGATTTTGACGCGTAATTGGACAAGAACCTGTTGAGCGCTACCAGGCATTGGTATCGGATGGGCCTTAGTATGCCCGCGTTGAGCAGCTCGGTGACTTGTTCGTTCATGGCCTTTGTTTTCTCCGGCCCCATGCTTCTCTTCTTTTGAACTACTGGTTCTACTGATCGATATACGTTGAGCCTGTGTTCCGCGATATCTCGCGGAACGTCGACCATGTCCGCTGGTTGCCAGGCGAACACGTCCATGTTGTGGATCAGTAGTTGCTTCAAGTGATTACGGATGGAGTCGGAGATTACATGGCCTATGACCATCGTTTGCTCCGGAAATTTAGGATTGAGGATCCATTTTTCCGGCTCTGTGCGGGCATCTGTTTTGACCATCTTCGGCGGTTTTGCGGCTTCGGCCGAGTGGCATTCCTTGTTGCCTCGAATGATTGCCACGCCTGTTCTGGTTGGGAATCCCACCATTGCGTGAGGTGTAGAAGCGTTGGCATTGAAGCGTGCGATGCCCTCGTGACCCAGTAAGATATCATGGTTGGAGTTTGCTGGCAGAACCATGAAGTCACAGATTTCCGTGCGCTCATGTGTGCCATCTGACAGTGTTACTGGCATAGAGATCATGCCGCACGGCATAATTGTTTCATGAATGAATCCCGATATTGGCTCATTTATGGGGACAAGCTTTGCCTTGTCCTCCTCTTCTAATTGCTGGAAACATTAGTCATACATGATATCTGTGCTGCTACCGCCATCCATGAACATATACCTTGTTCGATAGTGGCCGAAAATAGCGGTGATGACTAAAGGAGCGGTGCAGGATGCCCCGCCGCGCACTTTCGGTAGGATGACCTCCGCTTCCTTCCATGAGTCGTTGTTAGTCGGCGCTCGGGTTATCTTCCCTTGCTGGTGCTGTCTTCCCGGCCTTGTCATATTGCATTGATGGCGCGGGATGATAGTTGTCGCATGCGTGTTCAGGTCACGGATCTTTTTCCGTGATCCGTCTGCTTGCGTATCGTCGCCAGCTTGGCCTTTAGCCGCACGGTGGACATTTTTAACCAAGTGCCCCAGTTGTCCAGACTTCAGGGCCGTTTCAATTTCCAACTTCAGACTGTAGCAATTGTCTGTGAGATGGCCGAAGTCGTTGTGGTACTCGCAGAATTTGGACATGTCTACGTTGCGTCTCCTCCCGAGGGGTTTGGGCTCCTTGAGGGTGACTTGTTCCGTCTTTAAGACTTGAGACGGAGTCTTGATCAACGGGGTCCAGTCTTGGTTTTTCTTGGAATGACCCCGCTGTTCCCTTGATTGTTTGCCGCTGATGATGTTGCGAGCATCATTCGCGGGAGAGTATTTCCCCTCGTCTGTTGAGCCTGAAATGCGGTTCCAAACCGACTTCCCCTTGTTCTTATTATTATTATTATTATTATTATTATGGTGATGTGGTTGGAAGCCGCGCATTTGGTTAAATGACTTCTCTGATGAGGCGTATATCTTGGCGGAATGGATGACTTCATCCCAAGATTCTGGGATGCCGTCTTTGCCTGTGAGGCACTTCATGAGTTCCGGGCTGCGCACATTGTGGATGAACGCAGCGCGGGTGAGTTCTTCCCCGCAGCCTATCTGTAGTGCCTACTTGTTGAAGCGAACGATGAAGTCCTCGATGGACTCATGGTCATATCGGCGACATAAAAGAATGTGTGCCTTGTCTTTCTTGTGCTTTCGAAGATGTGAGAAATGATTACCGAACTTGTCGGTGAGATCATCAAAGTCAGTGATGCTCCATGCGGGGAGGTTTTCAAACCAGACTCTAGCTGCGCCGGTCAGCGTTTGGGCAAAGAGGTGGCACCAAACCTGAACCGGCCAGTTGACCGAACTTCCAGCACATTCGAAGTTGTGAATGTGGTCGTCTGGGTCACGCAGGCCGTCGTACATGCCGACGCTGCTGGGAAGTTTGGCTGTTCTTGGAATTGCCGCCGTTGCTATGCGAGCGACGAACTTTGATTTTTCCGCAAATGATTTTGGGCGGAAGGGTTTGACCAAGTCTTCGTCCACATCTTTGCGATGTAAGCGGCGTGTGCGGTCCCTTCCACTGCGGTCAGAATCAATGCTTGACGACTCGTATCCGTCCGACTCGTCACGGGTGCTGGTGTGGCCCCGAGCTCCGACGTTTTCGCCGAGCTCCCCGCCGCGACGACCGGAGGTCTCTTTGTTTCTGTGGGTCTTTTTTGGTGAAGAACCATAGGTGAGGGTTTTTCCCTTCTTCTTCATTTATCGCATGAGCATCCGCTGGTAAATAGCGGCGCTTTTGGTGCTCTGGCGCAGGAGCCACTGGTCTGGGTCTTCGTCTGAGTCGTCTCCGTTACTTTCGTCTGTTACGTCGTCGTCCACCTCGTGAGCAGGTTTCTAGATGCGTGAAGTTGACTGTTTTATGACCGTGGCTGGGGTACCGCCGTTTCCCGTGAGATGGACGTCGACGTCCTCAGCCGGATTGACGACAGTTGTGTTAGGGTTGGGTTCAGCCATGGGTGGGTTAAAAGAAGGAAATGTTGTAACCGAACGGATGGCGCCAATGAAGAAACAATAAGTATCTCGGGGATTATCACTAATCTCTGAGAGGTTGCACTTATGTTACTATACGTACGTTCCTTTACCCAAACCTTTTGGATTACCCGAGTGTGTGGATGAGTGAGTGTGTGGTGAATGAGTAAACGTAAGACACAAGGATGTAAGTGGTTCGGTCGAGTATGACCTACATCCACTTTAAAGAGCCGAGAATATTATTACTTTGGAGAGTACAAAGCATATGAGTAATTCTAGCCCTAGATACAAGTGATTGATTATCGATCCCTTTGAAGGGAGCTGATGTCTCTTATTTATAATGAAGGTTGTGGGCTTGAGAAGAAGCCCACAACGAGTCTTGTGATCTTTGGGCCTTGGCTTGGCCCAACTCTGCTCGGCTTCTGAGACAGGCGGGAAAAGGACATCTACTTTAGATGACGTCAGCAGCGAGGTCACCAGTGGACACGTGGCGGCATTCGACTGGTCCTTGGCGGTATGTTGTTCTGCAGCAGCATGGTTGACC
Organism: Ambrosia trifida; assembly: GCA_028751855.1. Taxonomy (NCBI): domain Eukaryota; kingdom Viridiplantae; phylum Streptophyta; class Magnoliopsida; order Asterales; family Asteraceae; genus Ambrosia; species Ambrosia trifida. The sequence continues at coordinate 63,470,018 of CM054125.1, forward strand.
TATCTACCGGCGTCTGATGTGACCTCTGGTAAAACGTAAGCATGCCTGATCAGAACAGTGATGACAGCATGGTAGAAGCATGGAACCAGTCACGTCACTGTTGAACCATAGTGGTTGTTGGGCAACTACAGGCACGTGTCCTTATCCACTTGATGGTGTCAGTGATCCTTGCAGGTAGATCACTGACTTTTGATCTTTTGTACGTTGTACTTTGGGAATGTCTGTGATGTGAGGCAGCGCGCGCGTCGGTAAGTGCGTGCACTTGACAGATCTGTAGTGTTGTAACCCCAAGTCTCCCCCGCCTAAACGTTGGTAGACGGATGTTTCCGCGGGTGTTACATTAAGCGGGGATAGGGAGGCCGCGTCCGCCTGGATTAGGCTCCCTATCCCTTCACCTCCCTATATGGTAAGGAGTTGGCTAAACAGTCCATTTTTTCTAAGAAGTGTAAGAAGTCTATGTAGGCACTGTGTTTTAAATTTTAGGAGAAATGTTTTATATTCTTTTGGTATTGTATTATATAAAAACAATAAAATTAACAATTTAAACACAATCGAATGTATTCTAAGTATTAAATCTAAAACACCATGCAAAGAAATAAAATCAATGTCTTCTAAAAATAATCAGTGTGTTTTACAATGTAATACATAGAATCCATTTGATTGTGTTTTAAAGTGTTACTTTTATATATAATAAAATACCAAAATAGTATAAAACATATATCCTAAAATTTAAAACACAATGCGTTCATAGACTTTTTACACTCCTTAAAAAATGGACTTTTTACACGAACCATACCATATATATATATATATATATATATATATATACTTTCCATAATAGGAGAAGCGTGAGTGACGTCAGAAAGCTGATGTGTCAGCCGGAGAGAGTGGCCACCAATGCGTGTATGATGCAAAAACTGACATCACATTAAATAATAAAAAAAATTCCACTTGCCTAAATAGTGGTAATAATGTCACTTGCCTGACAGTGGTTGTTAATAAATTAGTTAAAATACTGTAAGTTGAGTCAACAGACTTTTGTATGACTGTTGGTTTTTAAATTTGAGCTCCAACTTTTAAATTTGAGCTCCAAATTCAAATTCAAATTTCAAATTCGATACCCCATTACACAACTATATAAAGGTATCGTGTGCATCTCTTTCTCCCAAATAATTTATAAATCTCTCAAATAATTTTTAAATCGTAACAGTTGGTTCTCTCATATTTACGTTTAGGTCGAAGCACTCGAGCATCAAGTAAAATAATTCTAATATATGCTATCAATAAGATTAAAATTTATTCATTTTGTTCTTCAATAACCTCAATGTTCTTCAATAACTTCAATATTTTGTCTGCTCCATTAGCAACCAGATCATTTACGTCGAAAAAGTTTTCGACTTTTGAAGATTCTTACAATCAAAGGAAAATATCAGTCTTGCCATTACGAACGGTTGTAGATTGGCAGGCTCAAACTCAAGAGGGTATGTCTTTCCGATTTTAAATTTATTTATTCGAGTGTTTAATACATGTTCATTTTGTTTTCTGATCAACCTTTTGTGTTTCTCCGTTAACAGATAGAGGCGTTAGCTTAAGCAATGAAGTGTTTTTCCAGATGGCATTAGGAAAGACATTGATTGCGATTATGCTTTTACGCCACTATGCTTATCTTTTGAGGAAGTCGTCTGCGTCTACTTCCGTTTTTGTGGTTCCCGCTGTTGTGCTTGTCAACAGGTATGTTTGTTAAATATGTTATATCTTTAATTTGTTATGAAGGCCTGTAGTCGAAATCTAACTTTGAATCTTTTTTTTCTGTTCTGGTAGCAAGCAGAGTATGTAAGGAAGCACCTTGAGTATGTTGAGTATTCAAGGTTCATCTTTTGGATATTAATAATGCTTCTATACATACAACACACACCTTCAACCATTCCTGCCAAGAAACAAACATGTGTGTTGAAGACTCATGGGTGTATAAAGACATGTTATAATCAAAGTTGATTTTTATGTATTAGCAAAATTAGTTTGTGGTTTCTGAAGAGTATTAAAAGACATATTAGATTTTTTTAGTGGTTGTTTGTAATATGTGTTTACGCTCAAGACATGTTTGTAAATACCCTATGATAATTAAATAATTATAAGAATTATTTTAAAACTATCTTTAATAAGTAAGCCCTAAGTTTTGAATTTTTAGGAGGGAAATTTTTAAATCACATAGGGAAGCGTGTTTAGGAATTTTAAAATTAACAGGGTGAAATTGGAAATAATAAGAGTTGTGTCAGCAAATATTGATATTGTTATTATTATTATTAATTAATTAATTCATGTACGTGACATATTGTAAATTGTAATTGAAAATCTATTTTGATGAAAGTTGTTTTAACAACATTTGTTGGCAAATAAGGACAGTTTTGAGACTCTATTTTTATTGTTTACCTCTATGTTAGTTCAAAACCTCTCATCAATAGTGTTTGTAGCATTATTATTAATTAATTAATTAATTGATTTATATAAGATATAACATTGTAAGCTTTAAGTGAAATTCTATTTGATGACAGATGTTTTAACAATATCTGTTGACAAGTTTACAGTTGTTGTAAAGCAGATCTTCCAATTATAATAATAAATAATATATTTAAGCCCAAGTTTTGAATATTGAAGAGGGAACTTTTAAGTCCTAAGTTTTGAATTTTTAGGAGGGAAAGTTTTAAATCACATATGGAAGCGTGTTTAGGAATTTTAACATTAGCAGGGTCAAGTTGCAAATAATAAGAGTTGTTGTAATAAGAGTTGTTGTATAAGATATAACATTGCAAGTGAAATTATATTTGAAGGCAGCTGTTTTAACAACATCTGCTGTTATTATTAATAGTTGTTGTAAAACAGATCTTGCAATTATAATAATAAATATTACATTTAAGCCCAAGTTTTGAATATTCAAGAAGAACTTTTTAAATTACGATAGGGAAGTGTATTTACGATTCTGAATATTAGCTGTGTTGAGTGCCAAATAATAAGTTTGTTGAGACGAGATATTTTTATTATTATATTTTATTAATTATATAATTAATTAATTTATATAAGATAAAACATTGTATACATTTTTGCAACTTATTCAAGCTATCCATAGAGTTTGTTTTCTTCATTTTAATAGTTCAGTAGTTTTTTTTTTTTTGTTATTTTTTTCAAGGATGTTTTTTATATTGCTACCGACTCTTCCGTCGATGAAGCTTTAAAGGATTGTGCTACAAGCCCCAATGGAAAAAGGAGTATTGAAGATACTGATATTTCAAATGTTGATGACCAATCATCTACTGCCAAAAGAACCCGGAGAAGATTATCTAGGATGAAAAATTATGTAGTTATGGAGTAACAAGTTGTATGAAACTTTAGTGAGTTTCATTTTTGGGCATGTTTAAACTTGAAGCATGTGTGTGCGGTTTTACCAGAAGATATTAATATTTTAAAACTTGTCAATTAATTTGAAGTCATCATTTCTTTTACTTGAAGTTTGTAATATCAATATTATTATCATTAGTTTTTGTCTAAACCCTTTAGTGTTTTGTTTGTAAAGTTTGTTTATTGAAGTAAATACTTGCCATTTAATTAGGATTCAGATGTTTTTAATATTGATCTCTTATCAAGTACATTACAAGTATTTCAAATTCTCAAAGTACTCTCGAGAAACAACTCTTAGCAAAACATTTTTTTATTCAAAAGGTTGAAAGTGAATGTTTGTATCATATTCAAAGCTCTCCCGTTTCATTTAATATCAAAACGTTTTAATCAAAGTTTCTAACTTTGACATATTATCAGGAAAATATAACGTCTGTTCTTATAAAAAAAACATTCTAATACAAACAAACAGAATTTTTATGAAATAAATTGTTTAATCCCTTACAAATATTTATTCTCAACTCTCAACTGTTAATTAAACTTCAGTCTTCACTTTTTTCTTCCCTTTGATGGTCTGTCTTGTAAGATTGGTTGCTGAGGACCTACGTTTGTGTTGAATCCTCTGCTCAGTAGCTTGGTCCTCATCAGGATAAATTGATTTTTTTCGGCAGAGTTGGATCCTTTTGTCTGTTTATCTCCAGGAGTTTGTAGGTTTCTACCAAAACTAACTCAGACCATCTAGCAACATATTTCATTTCACCGTATTTTGCCGCAACTAACTCTTGTCTCATTCTCTTGAATTTTAAAGCTCTTTTAGATTCACTTTCTTTGTCTTTCTTCGAGTCGGCTGGATTTTTTTTCTGATTCTTACCGTCTTTAAGCAAGTCTTCAATTTTGTATATTTGAGCCCTGATTTCTTCAAAAGACCAACTAGCAAATTGTCTTTCCGTGACGTTGTAAAACTTGAGATTTAAAAGATGATATAGGAATTCTTTTCTTAAATTTCTCTCTATTTTAGAAGTTGTCATTCTTTCATGCAATTCTCTTGCAAATTCTTGTATTTTGATAAGCTTTTGAAGTTCTGTTTGCTGGATTCCATGAGCAGTCATGTTATCTTTGTCTTTGCATTGTTCTCTGATACTGTTTTCAGTCTGTTGTCGTTTTATATCCAAATACTGATCGACAGTCATAGGTTTCTCGAAACCTTCAATAGATGAGAAGCTTAATGATGAAGGATCCTCTGTTAAGTAGAAAGATTCTATCTCATGTTTGATTATTAATATCTCAAGAGGATATTTAGAAGCTAATGGTTCTAAATAATGTGGTGTAACATTTGTTTGTCCTTGATAGGGTATAATGGCAGTTGTTATTGGAACATTCAATTCTGTGTGCAAAGAACCAGCAGATGTTCTTTGGGTTAGTGATTGATTTGGAAATGTTTTGGTTTCTGTAAAGGGATTTGTAGTGGTGATGACTGATATTGTTGAATATTTAATGGGCAGTTTACAAACTTCTGCAGTTTGTTTTCAGACAGTCGTGCCAACAGATTTTGTGGTTTCAGTGGTTTTGGGAGAAGAAACAGGAGAGGGTTGTTTTGCTTCAGCCTCAACAGTGGTTGAAACTGTAGTAGAAACTGGTTTATCAGATGATTGCATATCAGTTGTTTGATCTTTGGTACCCTTTTTGGTTGTATCAACATTAACCTCTGTTTCAAAAACAAATCTTGGAGCGGACCCAGTTGTGCTTAACAGATGATCTTTAATTGCTTTCATATCAGTCTTAGTATCGTTGTACAAAGCATCCACTTTCATATTTCACGATTCCATCTTAGAATTGTGTTTGATCTCTGCTAATTTTTGTTGACCGTGTGTTATTTGGTCAACAGACTTCCAGAGTTCATCGGTAGCCTCACTGATTTTCTCTATGAACTTTTCTTTCATTTCTTCAAATACGGTAAATAAGGCTTCAAGTTTAGTTACCCTTTCCGCCAAATTTTGATTTTTTTGAAGCATTCTTTAAATTAACAGGATCAATTTCCTTTTCAACAGTTATTGTATTTTTTTTCAATGTTTTCAGCAACTGGAAGTTTTTGTGAGTTGTTATCAATTTCAACTGTAGCATAAGTTACAATTGTAAGATCAGGTGTGTTTTGCTCCAAGGGTGTCTTATTTGTCTTATCACTTTGCAACTCAAAAACAGTTGTCTCAGCTTTTGTAGTTGCAGTCTCATTTGAAGTACCAACAGGATTGACTTCAAAGTTGGAGATTGTGGTCTTCTCTGCATGTGGGCTAGATGATTGATTTTTTTCATGAACGCTCTGTTCTTGTTGTGTATTATCAGTTATGGTGATTTAGAGGGACTGTTTTCAGTTTGAGTTTTATCAATTGCTTCAAACAATGGATTAAAGGTAGGTGGAATTTTTGTTGATGCTTGTGATAGGGACTGTGGTGGAGTTAAAAGAGATCCAGCTCCAGGAGAAGGACTTTTAAACAAATGTAAAACTGAATCGTCTAGCTGATGTTGCATGTGTTCATCATTTACAGGATCAACCGGTTGAGAGGATACATTGACAATTTCTGTCATTGTTGATATTTCCACGGGTTCAGAGGAAGCATCAACAGTTGTTGTTTGGTGCTCTTGTGTGGCTGTAGTAGTTTCCTTTGGCTTCTGAACATCCAGAGGTACAGTCTTTCTCCTCTTTTTCATTTTCTTTTGTGTTGGTGGTTTCTTTGTTGAAATCAGTGGCATGATTTCCACAGAAGTGTTTGTTGTTTCATTTTCAGTAGAAGCAGTTGTCTCCGAAGCAGACGTTAGAACAACAGATGTTGAAACATCAATGTTTGTTTGTTTTTTAGTACTTTTGCCTTTAATTACTTTTTCTGTACTTTTAACGCCCAACATTCTTGTAAAAGTTTCATTCGATAAGCTATTAATTTTAATAGCTAATCCTTTCTTAAAATCCTTGTCAGGAAACAGTTTTTGTAAGCAGACACTCAACAATCTTGGATATAGTAAAAAAGCATTACGAGATCCAGATTTTATAGCCTTTACATTAGATACTAAATCAGTAAATACTGTCCGAGATAAGTTGAAATCACTCTCAGTTATAATTGCATAAGCAAGATACTGTGTTTTCAATGGTATCTCATTAAATGATGTTGTTTTTGCAGACAGGCATATAAGAAGGGTATGAAAAAAAAAACTTCATTGGTGGGGGAAAATTTGGTTTAAACATTGTTGATGCAGTCAATTGACCATCATACCCTCTCTCAATTAACTCTGTCTGAACTTCATTTTTTTTCAAAAGAATTATCACCTTGCAAATCGTTTAATGAGAACGTGTTGCAGATGAATTCCGGTGTTATCTCGATATCTGTATTTCCAATCTTCGAGACAGCCGCATAAGGCTTCTTATTCTTCTCCCGACACTCGGCTTTGTTCCAGAACTCTTTCAGAGTATCCTCATATATTGGTGCATCAGCGGTTAGTATTGGTAGGTATTTCGATTTGCAGAGCAAATCGATTATAGAGTGAAATTGATGGTTATTTTCGGTTTTAACCAGACATGGTAGATAGTTATGACGGAGTTTTGATTGGAGATCCATTCTAATGATTCAATAGCGATTAGAATAGTATTAATAGTCTATTGTTAAAGTAGAATAACTATTAGAATATATCAATAGTCAATTGTTAAACTGAACAAATAATTGGTATTTAGCAAAAGAGTCATTAAAAGTATATGCTATGTCATTGTTGGTAAGATCTGTTTGATGCAACAACTGTTTTAAAGAAACAGTTAAATTAGCAACTGTTTGAATCAGACATTCGATTACAAACAGTTGAATTACAAACGATCTATTGCCTCAGTATTATTAAGTACTAATGCTTTGGTCTGTTGACTTGTCAGTGGTTAGCGTACAATGTATAAGGTTTGGTCGACTCCTCCCGTGTGTTTCCACATGGGATCTCACCTAGTATATATATATAGGGTTAGGATAATTTGAGAATTAGGTTGAGTTGTGAGAACCATGAGAACTCACTTTATAACCACACACTTATTTTATTGTGTAATGAATTTGCAGTTGTAATTTAAACCATAATAAATAGTTATTTAGTTACATGGATTACATGGGTGTAGTCGTTTTATTACACCGATGTAAAAACGTCGTAAATAATTTATTTATTTTTCATTTTTTTACGGCAGAGTTAGCCGTTTTTACATCAGTGTGTAAAAAAAATTAAAATTCACATTTTACGTCGGAGTTCTCGCGGTTCTAACAAGTTGACCTAATTCTCATTTGATCCAGATCCTTTATATATATATATATATATATATATATATATATATATATATATATATATTGGAGAGTTCAAATAAGAACAAATTAACTTGTAAAAAGCCAAAGGCATTATAGCCCAGCGGCATCTTGGTGGTGGGATAAGACTTAGGGACTAATAGGTCCTAGGTTCAAATCTCACAAGGGGGTTTTTTCCCATAATTATGAGTTTCCTCCTGAATTGATGACTTGGTGGTGGAATATGATCGCGTGGTAACACTGGTGGCACGTTGATACTCCAGTGGTCCGTTAGTGATTCCAATTGGCCGTTCAAAAAAAAACTTGTAAGGAGAAAAAGAACAATTCTAAACCAATAGGAATCTTTCGTTTAATAATTGTATTTAATGTTACATAAGTTATTAATTTATTGTAACCCTCATAAAGTAGTTAAATAAATGAAACTCATAATTCATTTTTAAAATATGTTATTTCAAAGCAGTGTAATTTCGATATGTGTAGGATATATGTATGATGAATTCTATATGTGTTCATATAGGATTAACGTATTATCATCTCGACGTGTGTATGATATGTTGGGAATCATGGTATCGTATACGCAGCGGAAGCGGTTTATATATTTATCAAAAACGGATTATATATACTATATATATAATGGCCGATTAATATGTATAAATATATATTTAATTTTATTAATCCGATTAATAAAATATTCCCAATCAGGATCTCAGTTAAACGCGTATAAACAAATAAATAATAAAACAACCATAGGGGGTTTAGTAATCAACCTTTGACGACTACACCGGAATTGTAACACGCGGGTTACAACGAATCCTCGCTAGTAGGAAGTTCACACCGAGCACGAACCAACCGGGAAACAACACTTGCAAGAGGAAGGCGGCGGTTGATGGTGGTTCTTGGCCGGCCGAACCAAAACAAAAGGCGGCAGCCTTCTTTTCTTTGGTGGCGGCCGCAAGAAGCCAAGAAGAGGAGGCAAGGGTTTGTTGTTTTATCAAAAGTGTGCATTAGGGTTTACTCCTTAACCCTCCTTTTATAAGACAACAACTTGCAATAAACCCCCTTGCTAAATATCTTAATACTCCTTAATATTAATCTTATTAATATTAAGTCCCTCAAGATACTCCTTAATATTAATCTTATTAATATTAAATCCCTCAAGACTAAAACAATTATTATTTCATAAATAATAATCCACCAACACGTGAACTTATCTGATTCGTGTACCAACGTGTAACTCTTCGGATCGTACCGGGTCGGGTTACGTTGATCTCGACTTTTAATTACATCGGACATCCTATATATCCAACAATCTCCCACTTGGACGATTTTAATTAAATGAGTCAACGTGCGCAGAGTTGGACGCCTAGCTGCATCGCATTACACCCAAACCAGTATGACACTTTACAGTCGTCAACTAGTTCTTTGAGTTCAAGTAACGCTTTACTTAACCAAATACTATAGCCCTGATAATTATATCAATAAGTCCCTTCTGTATAGACATCCGTTGATCATAAGACATGGATCATTCATTCTTATATAGTGATCAACCATTCTCTATTCTCGTCTCTAATTCAAAGTGGTCTAACGAACTACCTTAGTCCGAGCGTGGCCACGCGTTTATACCAGTTTGAGTTTTACGAGGGCGCCAGAATGTCTAGGTTTCTAATCCCATAGAAGTACAGAATTCCGTCAGCGTCATACAACTCCCACTTAATCTCGAATTTCTCCCAACGCTACCCTTATAGCTACCCATGTTTCAGGATAGTGTAAGATAACATCAAAGATAGTCCTTGATCAATGCAGTTTAATATGTGCCTTAGGAAAAAGGACAGATTGAACATATCAATATCAAAACATCTCATGACATAGATCCATGGAGATCGTTTTGAAGCGAGTTACATCCAATATCATTCCCTAATGATATCTGTGAATTATGATTCTCAAACCCTTGAGTTATTCATCTCATGAATACAATCATCTCAATTCACAATAGTCTTACATTCAAATTCATTCCCATGTAATTTGATCGACTACGGATATTTAGAATACTCTTATTCAAGGATTTAAACATACAAATAATGAACACGGTCACAAAATATTTAAATTTGCATTTAACCCATTAAATCAAATAAATATTCAATGTAACTGTTATAGTTCAAAATAAAACACCAATACTAACTACAGATCATGCCCACTGTCTAGCAACTCTAAGCCCTATCTTTCCAGCATGCTCCTCATGTTTAACTTGAGGTAAAGGCTTAGTAAAGGGGTCAGCCAGATTCTGATCTGTATGAACTTTGTTTAATACAATGTCTCCACGTCCTATTATCTCTCAAATATAGTGGAATTTCTTGAGTATATGCCTTGTGGTCTGATGTGACCTTGGTTCCTTTGCAAGAGCAATGGCACCAGTGTTGTCACACAGTATCTCGTTTGGTTTCTTTATGCTAGGCATAACATCGAGATCACCAATGAACTTCTTCATCCAGGCAGCCTCTTTTGCAGCATCCGATGCAGCATTGTATTCTGATTCACAGGTGGATTAAGCAACCACACTTTGCTTAGAGCTGTTCCAAGTAACAGCCCCACCATTCAGAATGAAAACATATCCCGTCTGTGACCTTGAATCATCACGGTCAGTCTGGAAGCTTGCATCAGTATAACACTTAACTGACAGCTCCTCGTCCAGTCCTCCATATATTAAGAACATGTCCTTAGTCCTTCTCAAGTACTTAAGAATGTTCTTCACTGCAGCCCAGTGACTCTCTCCTGGATTCTGTTGATATCTACTCGTCATGCTAAGAGCATACGAGACATTAGGTCTAGTACATAACATGGCATACATGATGGAACAAATCGCAGAAGCGTATGGAACACCTTCCATTTTCTTCTTTTCCACTTCAGTGTTTGCACACTGCTTGTTATTAAGAATGGTTCCATGTGCCATGGGCAAGAGCCCCCTTTTTTTAGTCTTGTATTGAGAAGCATCGTAAGACCTTATCAATATATGTACTTTGACTCAAACCCAATAACCGCTTTGATCTATCTCTATAAATCTTTATTCCCAGAATATAAGCGGCTTCACCAAGATCTTTCATTGCGAAACATTTACCCAACCAGGTCTTAACATATTTAAGTATAGGGATATTGTTTCCAATGATTAGTATGTCATCTACATACAGTATAAGAAAAGTAATATAGCTCCCACTAGACTTCTTGTAAATACACGGTTCATCTTCGTTCTTGATAAAACCAAACTCTTTGATTTTCTGATCAAAACGGAGATTCCAGCTGCGAGATGCTTGCTTTAATCCATAGATGGATTTATTCAGCTTGCACACCTTATTAGGATTCTTTGGATCGACAAAACCTTCAGGTTGAACCATATAGACATCTTCCAGTAAGTGTCCATTAAGGAACACGGTTTTGACATCCATCTGCCATATCTCATAGTCATAATATGCAGCAATGGCAAGTAGAATTCTAATAGACTTAAGCATGGCTACCGGCAAGAAAGTTTCCTCATAGTCAATTCCTTGAGTCTGAGTAAAACCTTTCGCTACAAGCCTTGCTTTGTAGGTTTGCACATTCCCATCCATGTCAGTCTTCTTCTTGAAGATCCATTTGTTTCCCACGGTCCGACATTCGGCAGGAAGATCAACCAAATCCCAGACTTGGTTATCATACATGGATTGCATCTCTGCATTCATGGCTTCTTGCCATTTCTTGGATTCTGAATCCAAGATTGCAGCTTTGTAAGTAGTAGGCTCAGCTTCATCAATCATGAAGATATCGTCATACCTTACAGGTGCACGACGATCCCTAATACCTTTCCGAACACTTGGTGTTTCCGTTGTTTCTTGAGTCCTTTCAGGCTCAACTTCAACAACTGGATCAGTTACTTCTGTTTCTGTCTGAACAACTGGTTCAGTCACTTGTGATTCTCGAATTTCTTCAAGATCCACATGATTATCTCCAATCCCTTGCGCCAGAAACTCTTCCTCTAAGAAAGTGCCTCTACGTTTAGTGAAAATCCTATTTTCAGTGGGGTGGTAGAATAGGTAACCGATCTTCTTACCGTATCCAACGAAAACCACTTTTTCGCCTCTGGGATCTAGTTTATCCGAAGATTCTAGAGTGACATAAGCATTACATCCCCAGACTTTAAGGTAGGATACATGAGGTTTCTTTCCATGCCATATCTCATAAGGCGTTTTATTAACCTTTTTCGTTGGAGCTATATTCACAAGTCTTGCGGCAGTTTCCAAAGCATAACTCCAAAAGGATTTTGGAAGGTTTTTTCGACACATCATTGATCGAATCATATCTAATAGAGTTCGATTTCTCCGCTCAGACACACCATTATGTTGCGGTGTTCCAGGTGGAGTGAGTTGTGAAACTATTCCACAATCCTTTAGATGGTCGATGAATTCCTGACTAAGATATTCACCGCCTCGATCTGATCGAAGCATTTTAATAGTTCTATTTAGCTGATTTTCTACTTCGTTTTGGTACTCCTTGAAATTTTCAAGAGTTTCATGTTTATGCTTCATAAGATAAACATAACCATATCTACTGAAATCATCAGTAAATGTAACAAAGTATCTTTCTCCATGTCTTGACATTGTTCTGAATGGACCACATACATCTGTATGTACAAGTCCTAACAGATCATTAGCTCTTTCTCCAACATTTGAAAAAGGTGTTTTCGTTAACTTTCCACTTAAGCATGATTCGCATTTTCCAAACGACTCTGAACCCTTGGAATCCAGGATTCCTGCGGTTTTGAGTTGTTTAACACGATTCTCACTTATGTGACCAAGCCTACAATGCCACATATACGTATCATTAAAGTCCAACTTATTACGTTTATGGGAGATATTGCATAATATGTTATTGTTTTGGATTTCTATCTCATAGATCCCATTGTTGGGTTTTGCATCAAAGTAAAATACATCGTTAAAATAAGCAAAAATAAATTCCCCATTGAAACGATAATTAAAACCTTGTCCTCGCAAAGCCGAAACTGAAACCATATTTCTAGTCACACTAGGAATGTAATAAACATTGTTCAAAACAAGTTCTAAACCAGAAGGAAGCAAGAGAACACATTCTCCTATAGCCTTCACAGCAACTCTTTGTCCAATGCCAACATGGACCTCCAAGTCGCCTTGTTTCAGCTTTCTAATCTTTCTTAGTCCTTGCAAAACATTACAAATGTGGAAACCACATCCTGTGTCAAACACCCATGTTTTGCTAGGAAAAGCAAAGATTTCAATAACATATATACTTGAGGACTCTCCTCCTGAAGCCTTAGCTTGCTTCAGCTCAGCTAAATACTTAGCACAGTTCCTCTTCCAGTGCCTAGTATCATCACTATGAAAACACTTGGCATCTTTCCGAGGTTTCTTATTGGCAACAGATTTGCCTTTGCCCTTCCCTTTGCCCTGATTGCCCATTTTCTTGGTGTTAGGTTTCTTAACTTGTCCCTCCTTGATCACTAGCACTGGTGCAGTCTTGCTAGGTATGTTCACCTCAGCAGATTTGAGCATCTGATGCAGTTCTGCAAGTGTCTTGTAGTTCATAATGAACTGGTCATATGACTTGGGCAATGAGCTTAGGATAATATCCCCAGCTAACTCATCGCTCAAGGGGTATTCCAGACAAGCCAAGTGATCAAGATATGCCTTCATTTTTAGCACACGAGTGCTAACTGGCGTTTCTAGAACATACAACTTGTTCTCCGCCTTAAGAACAATTTTCAAGTTGCGGTGCCAGTCCATGAAGTTGAAGCAGTTAAGTTTGTCCTTCTCTAAGATGGACTTGAGCGAGAATTGAGAGGCGGAATTGTTTTCAGTTGACATCTACAAAGTTCAAAATCTAATGTATTAGTATTTCATGTTTTAAGTATCCTAATTATTTTATGACCCAAAAAGCAAAATTAATTAGGATGAGATCCCGATTCATCAATACACAATGAACTGGCTTAGCACTGTCCACTGGTATGATTAGGTAGGTAAACAACGATTGTTAATTGTGTCCATTACACAACTCTCCTTTTGGGGTTATCGCTAAAAGCGATGTATGTTTAACCCCAACTATGCCCACTTGTCAAACAAGCGATGTTTGGTCCTTTACTGTTAACTGTAACACCGGCCTATGTTACACAGGAACCGCGATGATTACCTTCACTCATGATCAACGCCCAGATGCAGGGTCAGCACTAACATTTGGGTTCGATATAGAATGAAGTGTTAACTCGTTAAGGGTGGCATGAAACATCAATTTAAAATTGGGATTTAATTTTAATATTTACCATAAATATATTGAATGACTCGTTAGCATGATGTGAGTCACACAACAGTTTATAAAATCCAATTTTATATTGTTCGTGATATTGAAACTTCTTTCAACACTCGACACGGTATAGTTTTAAATACCCTATTTAAACTACGTTGGTCGTATTATCGCGAATGGACTTGTTTTAATATTAATAAAACTCCTTTTATTAAATATGCTTTTCGGTTTTTATAAAACTTGTTTTAATAAAACCGTTGTCATGATTGTGAAAATTTTATTTATTTTGGGTTATCTAAATTATTTACAATAAATAAACCACAACCACAAAACATAATAATAAAATTAAACGAATCGAGCCCCTAATAGGTCGCCCGTTTCGTTTTAGCCAGAAACGAAACGAACTAGTCAAAAGGGTTTCAAAACAATTTTGATATAGCTCCACTTGACCCGAGATCTCTATCTTCATGGAACCTGTTCGTCCTTTATATCTTCGTCTTGATCTTGTACTTGTAGGATTACAACAATAAATTTGAAAATAAAATCAAATCTATTCTAATCCTATCTATTACACCGGATCCAATATCCGTAATAAAAAAAATACAAATCAATAAAGAAATAAAACCATCACAAACACAACCATGACATGGGTCAAATACCTAGGGCTCGATTCACATCACAATCCATGAACAACTAAAAGCTTTTGATCTTTTGTCAAAATAAACAATTTTTGACAAATAAAACATAGATCAAAATTATAACTTTACCATCTATACGCGCGTAACCGTGGCTCTGATACCACTGTTGGGAATCATGGTATCGTATACGCAGCGGAAGCGGTTTATATATTTATCAAAAACGGATTATATATACTATATATATAATGGCCGATTAATATGTATAAATATATATTTAATTTTATTAATCCGATTAATAAAATATTCCTAATCAGGATCTCAGTTAAACGCGTATAAACAAATAAATAATAAAACAACCATAGGGGGTTTAGTAATCAACCTTTGACGACTACACCGGAATTGTAACACGCGGGTTACAACGAATCCTCGCTAGTAGGAAGTTCACACTGAGCACGAACCAACCGGGAAACAACACTTGCAAGAGGAAGGCGGCGGTTGATGGTGGTTCTTGGCCGGCCGAACCAAAACAAAAGGTGGTAGCCTTCTTTTCTTTGGTGGCGGCCGCAAGAAGCCAAGAAGAGGAGGCAAGGGTTTGTTGTTTTATCAAAAGTGTGCATTAGGGTTTACTCCTTAACCCTCCTTTTATAAGACAACAACTTGCAATAAACCCCCTTGCTAAATATCTTAATACTCCTTAATATTAATCTTATTAATATTAAGTCCCTCAAGATACTCCTTAATATTAATCTTATTAATATTAAATCCCTCAAGACTAAAACAATTATTATTTCATAAATAATAATCCACCAACACGTGAACTTATCTTATTCGTGTACCAACGTGTAACTCTTCGGATCGTACCGGGTCGGGTTACGTTGATCTCGACTTTTAATTACATCGGACATCCTATATATCCAACATGATAAGCGTATGATAATTTAGATATATGTAGGACAATTTTTTTATAATGTGTAGGATAAAGTGTAATCACTAATTGGTAATTAGAAGTGTTACTTTTTTATATATACACAAGCCATAATTTTCTTCTTCCTTTTTTTTTTTCCACAGAGGATGACAATAGCATGGTCCCCCTTGTCTACTCTCGGCTTGGGACAGTAAAAATAAAATAAATGGTGCCAAAGGTGATTGGTTTTCATTCGAAAAGTCTTGTATACGTGCTGACATCTTTTGGGGTTTTAGCATTTATAAATGCCATAGAGACTTTTGGAGTTGGTGTGTTGTCACATGCACTTATAACTATTTTATATTTTTATTGGGGTTAGTGGCCCAATGGTAGAAGCAAAGCTTTTAGAAACACCTAAGGGGGAGGTCATGGGTTCAAGTCTCATAAGGAATAGAAATTTGTCGTTCAAAAAAAAAAAAAAAAAAAACTATTTTATATTTTTATATGTTTGGAAATATGGAGAATGAAAAAATAAATGTGTAAGTTCAATCGGCTAAATCATAGAGAATGAAAAAACAAATGTGTAAGTTCAATCGGCTAAATCATAGAGAATGAAAACATAAATGTGTAGAACGTGTTATGAAAAAATGTGTACCGAATTAAGCCATGGTTGAAAGATTCTTCTTTATATAGAGGGCGAACCGTCCCAACGTTTCAATTGGGGAACTCCCTTGTTTGTTAACACAATACTTATATTAATATCTCTGATTTTGTTATACTTAAAACTTTAGGGTATTGTTAAACATACCAAGTTGATCAAACATTTTTGTTTATCCATGTGCACGGAATACTTTGTATCATTTAATTAGTTTTTGTTTTTAACTGTTCTTTTATAATTTGTTTTTCTCTCCCGTGATATCTTTAGATAAAACATAATTAATAATTATTTAAGAAAATAGTGTGCTACTATATACTATTTATTATTATACTGATCAATTAATATTAGGCCTATATAAGTTATAGGTAAAAATAAACAGAAAACGTTTTGTCATAAAAGGTTTTTGTAAAGGTTTTTTTAAATGTTTTTCATTTAGTGTGATATGTTTTCTTTAACTTTTCTAAAGGGTCTTGATATTAAAACCCCCACTTCTATTTCCTTCCCTCAAAGTGCCTCGCTTTGATTCGATACTCGTGTTTGCTTAGGTACAACCCTTCGCTCACACCGGTGGCAAAACCGTGACCCAAGAAGATGAGAAAGTGTGTGTTGTGTGTGGTGAAAGTAAGAACACAAGAATACAAGTGGTTCGGTCGAGAGTGACCTACGTCCACTAGGGATGAGATCGGTACCGTACCCGTACCTATACCCGTACTCGTACTGAAAATACCCGTACCGAATTTGAACAAAAGTGGGTACCGAGTACCGTACCGAATATATAGGTACGGTACGGGTACGAGTACGGGTATTGGTACCGGGTATTTCGGTACGGTACCCGTTTGGTACCATTTTTTTATTTTTTTCTTTTTTGAGCACTCGTACGGGTATCAAGTAGGTAAACAATTACGAGTATCAATACTATACGGGTACCAAATTGAAAATTTTGGTACGGGTACCAATATGGTACATGTACCAAATAAGTAAAATTGATACGAATACCATAAATACCATATTACAAAATAAAACATATAATCAAATTCAATAGTATATAGAATTCGGTACCCGTACCGATACCGAAAGTACCGAATACCGAAATCAGTAAAAGTGGGTACCGATACCTATACCGAGTACTCAAAATCGGTACGGGTACGGGTACCGGTACAGGTACGGTATGGGTACGGGTATAGGTACTCGGGAAAAATTGCTCATCCCTAACGTCCACTATGAAGAGAGGGATATTATTACTTTGGAGATTACAAAGAAGTTACAAGTATTCTCTCTAATCTAGTTCTTGTACAGAAGATGATCGATCCTTTGCAAAGGAGATGAAGTCTTCTTTTTATAGGGAAAGACATGGGCCGGATAGTATGGCCAAAGAAATGGTGTAACCGATAGGGCTGCAAACGAACCGAACAAACACGAAGCATACATGGGGCTAGGGGTGCCCCGGCCCCCATGTTTTTTGGCGCAGTGGTAGAATTTGCGATTTTCGTAGGTAAATTGAGTCCGGCCCCTGCCGATGTAATCTTCAAGCTTCGCCACTGCTTAAGGATGAATTATACTCATTTCTTCAATATTAATAAACCTAATATTATACTCAGGCCCGATAAGGCTCGACGAGCCCGACGAGCTTCGCACGCCAGGCTCGAGCTCGGGCTCAATTAATAAACGAGCTTTGTTTTAAGCTCAAGCTCGGCTCGGTCTCGATAAGGCTCGGGTCGTTTCGAGCTTTTTACCGAGCCGAGCTTGAGTAGCTCGCAAGAACTGTATTTTGTATAGGTCGCGTCTAGAACTTTATACTCAACTTTGTCACCGTGAAAGTGGTTTTGTCGATCTAGTTTACTAAGTATTTTAATGTTTGCATGTTTACTTTTTTTATTAGAGACTCGTATCATTGTTTATTTATAATGAACTTTTGCACTTTCGTATTTATTTATATTTTTTTTATAAAAGATTAATTTAATTTTTTTTATTAATATTATTAATAATAGTACAACAAAATATAAAATTGTAAATAAAAAAAGTGATAGTAGATAGTAGTATAAATAATAATTAATAGTATAATAATGTAAATGTTTATCTATCATTAAATGTCTACCTATCATTAAACTTTATTTAGACAGTTAAACCCAATGTTTTAGACAAAAGAGTCAAAACGCCGCTTGTTTAATGATGAAGATAATTCTTTTTATTTAGAACGGCCAACACAATAACCGCGAGACTCCCACAAGGGGCTCGGGCAAATTGGCTTCCCTTGCTGGGAGCCCCGCTCGTGGTGGTTCCTGAGCCGGGGAAAACCCGATCCCCCACCCGTCCAAAGACCCGCTGTGAAGAACCGATAAAACCCGTACGAGATCAGGACTCGAACTGCTGGCCATAGGCCAGGAGTCATCCATCATTTCTCATCATTCTTGATCGATGTTCAAGTAGTAGACATACAGTGACGTAGTTAACCTTCGTCCAAACCAACTACTACTATCATGGTCTTTCTTTCTATCCCACTCAGAAGCTAATCACTCTCAAGTATATAAACAACTTACATAGATTATGACAAAGGTCTTAATCTATTTACACGAGTGACTAAACTAGTGAACGCCATCATCTAACATCACTTTGATAATGACATCAAACAAACAAATAACTGAAAGATGCCCCGTTGTTTGGGGGACGGGGCGCAACCCGTGTTGTCCACGGGTATCCCAGTACTCACACGGAAACACCACCGTCATAGGGTCTCGGGACCGTTTCCTGGTTTTAACTAATGGGCGTGAACTGAATTAAATGAATGCAACGGTCAAACTTAAAAGGTTAAAATGTATGTTTGTTAAATGCTTTGGTTAGGGGTGTTTAACGGGTCGGGTTCGCGGGTTGGCGGGTCCAACCTGACCCGAACCCGAAAATTTTACATGAACCCGAACCCATTTAAACTAAACCCAAACCCACTAATTTCGTGTTAGGTTCGGGTTGTGTTTCGGGTCGTGTCAGAAATTCACACCCCTAGCAACGGTCATTTTTACCGTTATTTTTAAATGCAATGACCACATGTCGGATCTCAATGAAGATACCCACCCAACGAGATCAAAGCGCAAAAATAAGAAAGTCGTCGCCGCCGAGCGGAACACCTTCTTTGAAGCCACGATTGCGGAGCACCCTGATCTTTCCGAGGATATGGCAATCCAACTCACACAAGACATCAATTTCGAACATGTTGCGGCATGACAATTGATGTGTTAGGCTAAAATAATGTAGTTTGATAGTTGGTCTATGATATTACTGTTTTAATTTCTATTTTAATTTTTAAAATTTCTATGATATTAATGTTCAATGCATTCCTAAAATTTAAATTATTACATTCCTAAAACTAAAATTATTACATTCCTAAACTTAAAGAAATACATAGCTAATAAAAGAAAGAATAGTTGATCAGTTTCGTAACCTTCCGCCCAACTAGGAATAGTTGTGGCTGTAGGCGGTAGGTTTTGCACTGTAAGAGTGTTACGCCCTGGCACTATAACAACATCTCCGATCCGTATCGCTTTGTCTAATCATATACGTAATGCAATTCTTCCGTTGGCGAATCTCTAGGACGTTGTGGCTTGTAAATTTCAAACGTTGGAGGATTTGACCTCGATGGGCTGGTAACCGGTGGGTTTAAAGTCGGAGGGCTTGTTGTTGGTGTGTGTGCAGTCGGTGGGTTGTTTGAGGGTTGGCAGTTTGCACAGGATAATCGACGACGATATGTAATCGGAAACAAATTGTCACCACCCATTTTGACATTAAATGTATGTAGTTGTATAAAATTTTATGTGTATGAAATAAAGTATATAGTGTTTATAGGGTGGTAATTTTTTTTTATCGTAAACAGTCAAAAAAATTGTAGACGGTCAAAAATATTAAACGGTCAAAATTTTTGACCGTTGCATTTAAAAAAATCACTTCACCACCCGTTGCTTACTACGAGGGAAACGGTCCACGGGACCCCTACCAGTACCCACAACGGCCGTGTTACCATGAGGGTACTAAGGTACCCATAGACAACACAGGTGGTGCCCCGTCCGCTCTAATTTCTTTGAAAAAACAAAAAATAACATATTCACTCCCCTAATAAATTGGACCGTATCCACGTTTAAGCCCAAATGTTAAGTCCAATCAGTACGTATTTCATCATTATTCAACAACTGCCTATGTGTTTTATGTATACTGACAAGATAACGTTTATTAAAATTAGCTTTTTGTGAGGATTTACCACAGCCAAAAAAACAAAACAGAGTAAACTAAAATTTTGTCAAGCTACTTCCAGGAATTTTCAAAGCAAGTCCGCTATATTGACCCCTTTTATAACTTATTAAAATGTGGATATCCACTTTTAAAAAATGTTAGTGATATTATGTTGCTAACATACATAAAAGGGCAACAATAATATATTCATTGCCACCGCGGCCACCATCATCATTGCCAGTGTCATCTTAACAGTTGTCGCCACCTCCACCCATTGCCACCATTAGTTAGGATTAATTTGTCCTACGAAAACACATTGAAGCTCAATGATCCGTGTGAGTATGAATTTCTTAGATTTCAACATGAACATAAGGTATCCTTGAAATTATATATATTTTACTTTGCTCCATTCAAGTTAATGAAAAATATAGAAAATATCACTTTTGAAAGGATGTCTAATGCTAAAATTAAATATAGTGTGTTTTGACTTTTCTTTAGATTTCTTGTGATATTTTAAAATAACGAAAACATACGAGTGAAACTATCTAGCAGTCTCGGCTTACGGTTGTGTACATATAATGTGTATGTATGTTATCGAGGGGCAAAAGTAAAGTTACACTAATTCTAATGTTATTTTATAAATTTCGGGAAAATAACGTTAAAAAATGGACGGTTAATCATGCATCATGTGGTGGTGTTGATAGCCAAAAGACAAGGGTGTACATGCACCAATCGGGTTTGTCCCGATTGCTAAGTGTTATGTGTCTTATGTCCAAGACTTGATACAAAACCACTATCGAGCTGAGAGTCTCACTGGAATCAGCCTCTTTATTCTCGCGGGGTAGAGATAAGGTTGTCTACATCTTACCCTCTTTAGACTCTACCTTAGTTTTTACTATTAGACTATTTGGTGTGGTGCATAATTCCCACAACTCCCCCAAGTGTCACATCAACGCCACATCAGCACCCCGATTCCACACCATTCAGTCTTAGTAGGATTACTGAGTACGATGATGATAATAATGTTTTTCATGACGTTTTCCAACATCCCTCGACAAAAATTATTTGGAGTTTTATGATAAAACGTATATAACAAAAATTTAACGAATAATGCAGCATAAGTTTTATTTGTAATTTCAAAAGATCGTAACACGAGGACTGAAATGAAATTACGATAAAGTTAAAAAACGTGCAAATGTTACACATAGATTCACCATGGACACTTCCTTTTAAATTAATACACTCAAAATAATAATGAGAAAATCAGAGATTTCATATATAAGAAAAAGAAAAATAAAGGGTGGTTATATTTAAACCCCTCACCTTCTATTTAAACCCACTCCAAGCGCCTCGCTTAGGCCAAAGCGAGGCGCCTGGGAGCTGAATTCGAGGAGGTCAGTACGAGGGTCAGACCTCCTCGAATTCAGCTCCCAGGCGCCTCGCTTAGGCCTAAGCGAGGCGCTTGGAGGGGGTAATTTATTTTGGTAGTTTTTTGATGTTTTGAGTTGTTTTTTTTTTTAAATTTAATAATTATAAAAAGTTAAAAAAAATTAAAAAACAAAGTAATAACCCTCAACATTGTCATTGACTTAAACTTGACATCATCAACCACGTAAAGTCAATGAATGCGGTATGCGCGTTAAATTTCATTAAATGCGGCAACACAGGCAAGTCCTCGTCTGATAACAACTGAAAAGTAGCCGGTGCAAGTTATGTTGTAGCTTCCAAAACCAATCGGCCCCGTTGTTGCTCATATGTTATTATCTCTTCTCTTATTCTCTGTTTCTCTAGTTCTCGATGGATTATTGCTCTCATATCATGGATCAGAGAGATTCAAGCTAATTAAACTCATATCTCAAGCCGGTGCCAGTTATGTTGTAGCATCCTTGATCATCTTCTTGTTCAACACACACCAGCTTTTTCATCACAGTTTCCAACCACTAATACCAGATTGATGATACTCAATTTCGGTTGATATAGAGTATATCAGAGAAAGATTCAGTTGAAAGTGGATACAATGGATCAGAGAGATTTAAGCTAATTAAACTCATATCTCAAGCCGGTGCAAGTTATGAAATGACACATGCAGAATGTAATGTCATGCACAATGTGATTTGTATTAATGGCAAAGTGATTTGTAAGGGAAGAAGAAGAGAATGTTATATATGTTTACCTTCCCATGGAAACTCTGAAGACCTTAACGGAGGTTTGCTAGAGGGTCATTGGTCTTCAGAGTTTCCAACCCCTAATACATTCATCAAAGGATATTCATGTGAGAATGATTTCGTACAAGATTCCTATGCAAGCAAGTCAAATTCAGTTGTTAGACCGACTTGAGATATGAGTTTACAGGTAAAGAGATGAAAACCACTACTAGGGTTCTTTTCAGTGAAGGCTGCGAAAAGCATGCAGCGGATGATTGCCAGTGAGATTGATAACTGGACAGGTTAGCCAGGTGTTTGTCAAAAAGGTAGAGCACACCACTAGAGCAAAAAGTTGTGTGTATGAATAGTGACCATCTGGCAAACCTGCCATTAATCGGTTTTATTTAGCGTAAAAAGTTCATTGTACATATACCTCCTTATCTAAAAACAAATCACATCATTGTAGAGGTGTATAGGTTACTCATTACCGTTGGACGTTGAAGGTAAACATGGACAGTGAGAAGTGAGATTGATAACTTCTCTATGGAAGTTGCTAAAATAGTTAAACAAAAGCTGAAATTGAACAGTTATTTGGCAACATACTTGAAATCAATGGGAAGATAAACAATCCTCATCCACAATGTTCTTACCTATGAGTTTAATTAGCTTGAATCTCTCTGATCCATGGTATCCACTTTCAGAATCTGAAGAGAAGCTATCATCTCAGAGAGATATCTGTCAAGTCCAAATATTTGCAAGTCCAAATCATTGTACGATGTCTTTTTCAGAGGACCTCGACTCTTGAGATGTTGCAGGTGTTTGAAAAGTTTGAACTGAAATTGAACTTTTCATGCAAGCAAGTAAAATTCAGTTGTTTTACTAATTTCATAGTCTTGATACTTTTAACAATCGGTTTCATATTTGTTTTCTTGAGTTTAAATTTCCATGATCTACCTTTATCATCTCAGAGAGATATCTGTCAACGATGGAAGGGAACCCGAAACAATAAAAAGTAATTACAAAGAAGATGATCAAAGATGCTACAACATAACTTGCACCGGCTTGAGATATGAGTTTAATTAGCTTGAATCTCTCTGATCCATGGTATCCGGTTGTTTTCAGGTTGTCTTCATCGTTGACCGCTATCTCTCGGATAACAACTGAAAAGTTGTCTCATTAATTCCAATTCCAATTCCACCGGTGCAATCAGAATCTGAAGAGAAGCTATCATCTCAGAGAGATATCTGTCAACGATAATGGTGCAGAGGTTAGCGGTAACTTTAAATTTTGAATGATCGTCGGTTTGCTCTCTATATACCAATCAACAGTAGCGATCATTACAGTTATTTGGAATGTTTCTGATCATTGTCAGAGGGTCACTATTCATACATAAAGAGATAAAGGTTGTACACGAGTATAATCAAACAAGGGTTGCCCGGAGTTTGATTAGCTTGAATCTCTCTGATCCATGGTATCCACTAACCGTAGCGATCATTACAGTTATTTGGACTGTTGCTAAATTAGTTAAACAAAAGCTTAAATTATACAGTTATTTGGAATATTCTTGATCATTACAGTGAGATATGAGTTTAACTAGCTTAAATCTCTCTGATCCATGATATGAGAGCAATAATCCATCGAGAACTTGAGAAAGAGAGAATAAGAGAAGAGATAATAACATATGAGCTACAACATAACTTGCACCGACTTGAGATATAGAGTTTAATTAGCTTGAATCTCTCTGATCCATGGTATCCGGTTGTTTTCAGGTTGTCTTCATCGTTGACCGCTATCTCTCGGATAACAACTGAAAAGTTGTCTCATTAATTCCAAAACCTAAAGAGAAGATATCATCTCAGTGAGATTGATAACTTCTCTATGGAAGTTGCTACAATAGTTAAACAAAAGCTGAAATTGAACAGTTATTTGGAATGTTTCTGATCATTATAGTTATGCCTTTTTTGGTGAAATGAACTTGAAGAAATGATTTGGTGGATATATCATGAGTTAAACAAAAGCTGAAATTGGACGGTTATTTGGAATGTTCCTGATCATTACTTTTCATGCAAGCAAGTAAAATTCAGATCATTACTTTTCATGCAAGCAAGTAAAATTCAGTTGTTGGACAGTGAGATTGATAACTGGACAGGTTAGCCAAACCATACGAGGGTGGCAGGAAAAAGTTGACATCTTGATCCAAAGGAAATTCAGGTTAGCCAGACGTTTGTCAAAAGAACATTTTTTATAATAATTATATTAAAAAAAACAAAAAACTAACTCAAAAGATCAAAAAAAAAAAAAAAATTTGATCCGAAGAGCCTCGCTTAGGCCTAAGCGAGGCGCTTCGAATTAAAAATCAGCTTTTTCTGCCCCCTCGTACTGACCTCCTCTGAATGAATTCAAAGTGCCTCGCTTAGGCCTAAGCGAGGCGCTTTGAGGGGGGTGAAAATAGAAGGTGGGGGGTGGGAATAGACGGAGCCAAAATAAAGTACAAATGTGTAATTGTCATGGGTCACTTTCCTTAGCAGGATGAAAGGTCTGTAGATGTTATTCATAGATGAAGTAAATTTACCCAACTAACTTCTCAACTCAAACATTCACAGGACGACTGTCACGTTTTGTTTCTGCAGTAATAATTAATAATTTAAAATGTTTTTAATCATACAAACTACAATTATCAAACATTTGAATTTTTACATAAAGTTTTCACCAATAAATTTATAAAATTATTTGTAAATGAAGGACTAATTAGGTGGATGGTGCTTGGCTGTGAGAAATTACGAATTTAGTATTGTTTGGTATTTTGTGACGGGTTTCCCCTTATCACCAACAAACATCACAAATAAATAGTTAAATATATACAATGTGACCGTTGACAAACACCCCTCTCTCAAACTAGTATCATCACATTCAAATTTGTAACATCATACCCCGGCCAACCGAACAAGCGAACAACTATGAATCCAATGACGAAGCCTTGGAAATAAGAGAGTCGAACATTGCCAAGCGATAATGCCAAAGTTAAGAGATCCTTGAATGACTTTCGTGTTTTGTTTGCGTCTTTCAAACTTTAGGGTAGCTTTCATGAGAAAAAGCACTTGCTTTTGGTAGGAAGATTATCTTTGTAGTATTCTTTCCTCATCTCCAAAACTTATTGAGCACAGCACAATGGAGCGAAATGACATTTCATATAGATCGCTCAATTTCACATCTTAACATAGCGTATTAGGAGTCTTGGAAGGTTTAAACCCCAAAGTGCGACATAAGAGCACCACTTCTATGTAATAGTGTAGGAGTAACATTTGCCTTAAAAAAAGCGCACTCCCTTCTAAATTTTTTGGCGTCTTTTCTTTATTTGGTTATGTTTCTTTAAGCATTGTTTTAAAATTTAAGTCATAGCAAATATTTTTAACCAATGTTAATTCCTAGGATTAGAATCATAGTTAAAGAGTTAAATTAACAACTTTTTAAAGTTAAAACAAGACAATAACAAATGTAACATATGTTTAACTTAGAAGTAAATTTACCTATTGTTCTTACTTCTTATTGTAATAGTACTAATAGACATGACCTATGTGTCCCTTGTCATATATATATTAATGTTAAAAGAGTGACTTAAATATTGATCCTGGAAGTCTAAGAAATGAGGGGTAGGTCATAGTTGAATGCGGTGGAAAAATCTTGTTGGGTCACATCCTATTCATGTAATCTTAATATTAATGCACACCATCTACAATTGTACAAGTGGTTAATGCACAAGTGAGTATGTAAGTATCCTACGGATTTTACACAAATCTATGAGCTTCCTACAAATCAACATTTCCCTTTATAAAGGAGACCTTCAACCATCACAACTCCATTGGTCCAATCACTTGTCTTTCTTCTAGTTTTCATTAGAATGGAAACCACTTGTTTTCTTCATAGAATCTTGGTTTCTTTCTCCTTTTGGCAACCCACATATTTCTTGAAATCATTCAATCCTTACCCAATTGTTTTTGTTTTCCTTTTCTTTAGAAAACATTATTATTACAACATTCTTTCATGCAAACATGATTGATTTAAAAAAAACAAAACAAAAAGACTATGATACTTTCAATAGTCTATATACCCTTTTTGTTTTGTGAGGTGGAAGAGGGGTCAAATTGAGGGTGATCAAATGGTGTCTTTATTCATCTAAAATCTTGCATGTGGGAATGAGGTTTATATGGTATAGCCAAGGATGACTTGCCGGAGACTTGTATCTTTATGTATCGGTAGGTTGATCGGCAAGCCATTTTTGGGTTAAACCGTTACCTTGTTTTCTCATGCTAGGTTTCTGATGATACTTGTAGCATGTTATGATATCCGGTTTATGATGATAATGTTTCGTTGGTAATAATATACATTTCTACTTTTTTATTTATACACGCAAACAAATGTACCCGGTTAAAATCCCACCAAATAACATATACACAGGGTGATGATTAAGATAAAAACACACACGAATATATATTGTGTGTAGCTCGTGAGGTATATATATATAGCTGATGCATATATGGGTCACGAGGTACATATAGTTTTTTTTTTTTTGGCTCGGTGTTCTCATGATTGTCACATGACCTCCTGTCTCTATATTTATATTTGTTGGTCATATGTTATTTGATTGCATTACCTTTAAAAGGCATTATATTGACTTAATTTTCTTAAATTATTGGCTTACTTTCCTTAAATTTTATTAGCTTACTTTCGTTGGTGTGTAAGTAACTAATTAGTCCTTGCTTTTATGGTTACTACGATACTAATTACCATTTTAATGTTAGTTTGGATCGATCCTTAATATTATTTTTAATTTTTTAAAGAAAAACTTATCTACTAAAATGGACATGTTACATAAGAAAAAAAGATGTACCACCGGAAGTGGAACTAGGGGATAACCCTATCCTAGATATTCAATTAAGATGTGCTAATTCAGGTTACATATATTAATTAATAACTTAAAAAAATGTGATAGTTTTCAATGCGGGTACACATGGCCGACTCAACCAGGGGCGGAGTTACTTTGGGAGGAGAGGTATAACACCCGCTACCCCTCAATTTTTCCGGTGCGTAACGCTACCACTAAATACCATTGAATGTTACCCCTGAAAGTTTGTCTAGATCCGCCACTGGACTCAACCAAGGCCTAAAGCTAGTTTCAGCCTTTCAGGATATAGTTGTGTTGATGCAAATTGCAAATACAAAAGTAATACAATGCTTCTGCGCATTAATTTGTTTAACACACTAAATTCATATGTCAACGAATCCATATAAATAACACTTTAAATGTATATGTGTCAAGCCCAAGTTACATGTATATGAAATATTATAAAGTTGGGGGGGGGGGGGGGGGGGGCAATGGTTTAGTACTTGAGTTACCCAAAAGCCGGGCTTGCGGGTACACAAGTGATATATTTTTTTTTAAAGGTTAATTTCTTTTAAATCCTGTGGTCTGTGAGACTTGAACCCAAGACTTTCCACAACCTAAATGTTTTAAAGGCTTTGCCTTTACCAATGGACCACCACCCCATTGGTATGTGATAATATTAACTCGAAAACCTTTTATCCATCCATAGTGGTGGAGTGGTGGAGAGGCCTTTTGTTCACTTAGGTGATCAAGGGTTCAATTCCCACTTCCAACATTATGGTTTGGTATCCGGGTGAAGATCGAATACGGGTGGCGCCGGTTCGAATCTGACGGGCGGCGAGGTTTTACCGAGTTCTATAACACTGTCGTGCCTTCGGGTGGGTGGGGCTCGGGTTTCCGCGCATCGGGAGAAGGCGGGGCTGCTGGAGGTCGAGTAGTCGATTCTTGGGCACGGCGCCCCGCAAGGGTGGTTGCCACACAGTTGTTCGCCGATAAAAAAAAAACTCGAAAACCTTTTCCTAACAAATATAAATAATATTTATAAAAAAACTATACAAAGAATATTACTCATTTTAATGCCAAGGCATGAATTTCAACACACGTGACTTAAACTTATGAATCTTGAAAACTTCTGTCTAATATTAATTGTGAAATTAAATCTTAAAAGTTGAATATGAACAAAGTTACCATCTTAAACAATTCAATTACTGACAATAAATGAAGACTTTGATTTTTAAAATATATAAACATAAATAACCCTAAATCGTAGGGCTGCAAACGAATCGAACGAATACGAACAAGGCCTTGTTCGTGTTCGTTTGTTAAGAAAATTATGTGTTTATGAACAGTTCATGAACACTTACCGAACGAGATTTTTTGTTCGTGTTCGTTTGTTAAGAAAACACTCGTGTTCGTGTTCATTTGTTAATTTTGTTCATGAACGCACACGAACACAAACGGACATTAATGAACACAAACAAGTATTCATGAACACAAAGAAGTGTTCATGAACGGAACCAAATACAAACGGACTTATATTAACTTTTGAATAACATGGAATTCACAAACATTAAGATAAATAAAAATAAAAGAATATAAAAAAGTATAAATATTAAAAACCTTACTAAATTATCGAACACAAACGAACATAAATGAACACGTTACCGAATGTTCACGAACATAAACGAACGAACACGACCTCTGTTCATGTTCGTTCGTTTAACTAAACGAACAGAATTTTTTGTTCGTGTTCGTTCATTTATTAAACGAACAAACACGAACGAACTTCCCGCCGAACGGTTCATGAACTGTTCGCTGAAAGTTCAGTTCGTTTGCAGCCCTACTAAATCGTACAATTGAGCCCAAATATTCTACTCATCATGTCAAACACTTAATTATCATAATTCATATCACAAAATGTATAAAAAGAGAATAATACGATTCGATGAAATATACTTTTAGGGTTCTTGATTCATCTATCGTTACAACTTTAAAAAAAAAATACAAAAACATAACTAAAACGGACCTCATCATATGCTGGTCCATTTTCTTGTTTAGATCCTCTATCAACAGGATTTTACAGAGGATCTAAACGGGTTTCTTGTAAACAACAAAACCGGAAAGTTAAAGAGGGAGGAATCCCTCACCAACAAGAAGCCCGACTATTAGAACGACAAAGCCGGTGCCAATACACTGAGTTGGGCTCATGTATGTCTGTGAATAGGCAGAAAGTGTGATCCCTGCACCCACAACTCCAATCATTAAAGCTTTCATCTTCTCATTCATCATCTTCTTGTTGTTCTTGAATTTGAATGACCAGAGAAAAAGTCAACTTATGTTTCTGCCAGAAACTGAAAGAAGATAATGATCAAGTCAGAATTGGAAGCACATTTAAATCAAGAAAGTCAACTCTTAGAAGCTGAGAAGAAGTTTCATTAGTTTATTAAGGGTTGTGGTTGTGCCCCTATAACTTTTCCAATGGTCAAAATTTGACAAAAAAATAATATGACTAATTACAACTGTTTTTTTATTTAATTTAGTTACTACTAATGTTCTAATAAAAATTGCTAACTAATATCAACTTACAAGAATTAAAATATAAATGAAAAAAAATAGTCAAGTGTGACTCTTTTTGTCAAAAACTATATGTTATTGCTAAAATTTTGGTTTTCCTTAACATTGATTTCAATCCAATACATATTTGTTCATATGTTTAAACATAGTTATATATAGACATAAGTTTTAGCGTGTACGATTTTGTGGGCTTAGAGAATCGTTGATTGAGGTTTTGAGTTGAACAAGTTGCGCCCTAAATTGAAAAAAAAAAAAAAACAAATTAGGTCTTGTTGTCGGGTTGAAAGTATCTAGATTATATGAGTCATAGCCAAGTCCAAATCTGAGTTGCGACATATAGATAAACTCGTTAGAAGGTGGCATGACACATGACACATGACACATGAGGCCTAAGCCAGAGACAACACACTCTCAACAATCAAGTGAGTAAAGCACTAAAGCATATATCATAAGTTTCAAATGTAAATATGCATAAGTATGTAGGTTTTTGTACGTGTATAATATGTCACAAGCTTGTCATTTCTTTAAACACCTCTTATGACTGTGTGTGTAACCTAGGGATGAGCATACAAGGCCGAATACTGATCCCGTCCCGTCCCGATCCCGATACCGTACCGAACCGATACCGAACCGAGGGGTTTCGGGATCGGTATCGGTACCCATATTTATGGATTTTCGGTTTCGGTATTATCGGTATCGGTACGGGATCAGTATGGTATCGGTATTTTAAGGTAAAATACTGATACCATACCGAGACTGTACCATACCGAGACCGTACCATACCGTGTGTGTTCGGTATCGATATCGTTATTGGTTTTTTGGACTTTTCGGTATCGGTATTGTCGGGATCGGTATCGATATCGGTTCGGTACCGATACCGTCCCGAGCTCATCCCTAGTGTAACCCATCATAACTTTCTACGTTACAACATCTTGCTTAGGGCTCATTAGGCTATGCTTTGTTTGCCAATTTATACTTATGGCCTAGCCCATACTCCTATTAAAGCCCAAGACTGAAATTAGCATGTTTGTTTAAAAATATATTTTTTATTGTAAACAAGCCTAATAGCAAGAATATGAGAAGATATAATAGGGAGAGAAAAAAGAGGTTTTATTATTAATTGGTGTGTCTAGAATAATACATTGTCATGACTATATATATAGGAGAAACACATCTTGGAGAGCAAGTCAACATATATAAGGAATTGATAATCAACTAATAATAGATTTATAACACTCCCCCTTGATTATCAACTTCATACGCTTGATGCTGCCTCATTAAAAACCTTGCCAGGAAAACCCAGTGGGACAAAACCATAGCTAAGGAAAAAAGAGTGCAGCGCGTATTATCTCCTCCTGATGATGATCAGTCAAGCTCTTTGAGTCGACGCATCCCAATTCCATGAACCAACTTCTTGAATGTTGAGGTCGGAAGTGATTTGGTAAACAAGTCTGCCAAATTTTCGCTAGAACGAATTTTTTGGACGGTAATATCTCCATTCTTTTGCAGATCGTGTGTAAAGAAGAACTTTGGTAGAATGTGCTTTATTCTATCACCTTTGATGTATTCTTCCTTAAGTTGAGTAATGCATGCTGCGTTGTCTTCATGTAAAATAGTTGGTCCCTCGTCTTTCGAAGAAATACCACAAGACGCACGAATGTGTTGTATTACATTTTTTAACCAAACACATTCTCGACTAGCTTCATGAATCGCCAATATTTCTGCATGATTAGATGACGCGGTTGTGATTGTCTGCTTTACAGAACACCGTGAAATTGTGGTACCTCCACTTGTGAACAAATATCCGGTCTGAGATCGCCCAGTGTGAGGATCAGATAAATACCCTGCATCTGCAAAACCAACCAAACTTGTTTTCGATTGGTTAGTAAAATACAAACCCATATCCTTTGTGCCTTGAAGGTATCAAAATATTTGTTTTACCCCATTCCAATGCCTTTTTGTTGGGCATGAACTATATCTTGCCAATAAATTTAAAGAAAATGATATATCTGGTTGTGTATGGCTAGCAAGAAACATTAATGCACCAATTGCACTTAAATATGGTACTTCTGGACCAAGTATTTCCTCCCCATCGCTCGGAGGTCGGAATGGATCTTTCTCTGCATCAAGTTGCCTTACAACCATTGGGGTACTCAATGGATGTGATTTTTCCATATAAAACCTTTTAAGTAGTTTCTCTATGTAGGTTTCTTGGTGCACAAGGATTCCACCCTTAAGGTGTTCAATTTGTAACCCGAGACAAAACTTTGTCTTTCCAAGGTCTTTCATTTCAAATTCTCTTTTCAAGTATTCAATCGCCTTTTGGAGCTCCAACGGAGTTCCAATTATATTCAAGTCATCAACGTATACGGTAATTATAACATATTCAGATTCTGACCTTTTTATAAAAATACAGGGGCATACAGAATCATTTTTATAACCTTCTTTCAATAAATATTCACTAAGACGATTATACCACATACGCCCTGATTGTTTTAGCCCATACAGTGATTTGTTTAATTTAATTGAAAGATGTTCTCGAGAAATAGATTTACATGAGTTTGGTAATTTGAATCCTTCAGGGAGTTTCATGTAAATATCAGTATCAAGAGAGCCATAGAGATAGGCTGTCACGACATCCATTAGACGCAGATTAATCCCTTCTTGTATTACCAGACTAATAAGATAACGAAAAGTTGTCGCATCCATCATTGGAGAATATGTCTCCTCATAATCAATCCCAAGTCTTTGCGAAAATCCTTGTGCTACTAATCTTGCCTTATATCGCACAATTTCATTTTTCTCATTACGTTTTCGCACAAAGACCCACTTATAGCCAACAGGCTTTACACCTTCAGGTGTATGGACCACTGGTCCAAAAACATTTCGTTTATTCAGGGAATCCAATTCTGCCTTAATTGCGTCTTTCCATCTTGGCCAATCATTTCTTTATTTACATTCATCCATGGATTTTGGTTCTTAATCCTCATTGTTTCTCATTACTTCTAGCGCTACATTATATAAAAATTTGTCATCGACGTCGATTTCGTTTTGGTTCCATACCTTTCTAGACATGATATAATTTATTGAGATCTCTTCGTTTTCAGGCCCTTAGGTTCTTCTGGAACCATCATGTCTAGTGTCTCTTCAGGAGACTCATTTCTTGGTTTTACCGTTACCTCGACTTGACCATCTAAATTATTTGCTCCTTTCTTCTTTCGAGGATTTTTATCTTTAGAACCGATTGGTCTACCACGTTTGAGGCGTGCATTAGACTCATTTCCAACATGTGGTTGTCCTTCTGGGACACTTATTCTTACTGGAGCATTGGCAGCTGGTATATGTGACTTTGTCACTCTCTTAGGGTCAGTGAATGCGTCTGGTAGTTGATTTGCTAATCCTTGTAAATGAATTATCCTTTGAACTTCTGTTTCACATTGTTTAGTTAGAGGATTAAGATGATATAATGATAATTCATTCCAACTTAAATTATTATTTTTCAGCTGCTTTTCCTCTCCCCCTAGTGTTGGGAATGTTGATTCAACAAAATGACAATCACCGAATCGAGCCGTAAATAAATCTCCTGTTGATGGCTCCAAATACTTAATATGGATGGTGATTCATACCCAACATATATTCCTAACCTCCTTTGAGGTCTCATCTTTGTTCGTTGTGGTGGAGCGATAGGTACATATACGGCACAACCGAAAATTCTTAGATGGGAAATATCTGGTTCCTGACCAAAAACCAACTTTAATGGGGAGGAAGTGTGATAACTCGTTGGCCTGATGCGTATTAGTGTTGCTGCATGTAGAATTGCATGGCCCCAAGCAGATGCTGGTAATTTTGATTTCATAATCATAGGTCTTGCAACCATTTGGAGTCGCTTTATAAGCGATTCAGCAAGTCCATTTTGTGTATGTACATGAGGTACAGGATGCTCTACACTTATCCCAATAGACGTGCAATAATCATTAAATGTTTGGGACGTAAATTCACCAGCATTGTCCAACCTAATTTTCTTGATGGGGTAATCTGGAAAATGTGCTCTTAGCCTTATCAATTGAGCACGTAGTCGTGCAAATGCCATATTACGACTTGATAGTAAGCACACATGTGACCATCTAGTTGATGCATCAATTAAGACCATAAAGTATCTGAATGGTCCACTAGAAGGGTGTATAGGCCCACATATGTCCCCATGTATTCTTTCCAAAAAAAAAAAACTCAGGGATTCAGTCGCCACCTTAAGTGGTGATGGTCGGGTAATTAACTTCCCTTGTGAGCATGCAACACATGTAATGTCCTTAGACTGAAGAATCTTTTTATTCTTCAATGAATGTCCATGTGAATTCCTAACTGGTCATGCCAAATGATAAAATTTTCTTGGTCCATAAACTTCTGGTTTATGACTGCATTTGTTTCAGGTGCACTAATTTTAGAGCAATACAAACCAAAGGCAAGTGCGGGTAACTTCTCTAATACATGTTACCCGAAATAATATTTGTGATTTGAAGGTACTCATCATGTCCCTCACATGCAGTCTCAAGATGATATCCATTTAGACGAATATCTTTAAAACTTATTAGATTTCTTTGAGATTGTGGGGAAAATAATGCATTGTTAATTTTAAGTGGAGTTCCACTTTGTAGAATTATATAAGCTACTCCAAATCCTTCAATCAATTTTGATTTACCAGATATAGTACTAACGCTTGCCTCTTTCATAGATAAACTAGAGAAATAATCTCTTTTCTTTAGAATTGTATTTGCAGTCGCACTGTCTATTAGACCTATATCTTCACCATTAATAGTGAGTTTAGTTAAACACTCCATATGCTTCAAAACAAAACAAAGTCATATAAATAAAATGTCTAATATGCTTCAATCATGAAAAAATCCAAAATGTTTCATACGTCTCAAAACAAACAAGAAATAAAAAAACATAACACTCAAACAAATTGTCTTAAAGAAATAAAGGAAATAACTTAAGATCATTCATATGTAAGGAAAATTGCAAGCATCCAATTGGGTTGTGTCAGCCACGATATCACCAGAATCCAAATTAGTTTGCTCGATAAGGAAATCATCATAATCCAAATTAGTTGGCTCAGTATGTTCTTTATGACCATTAGGGACATCAATATTTCCATCTTCATACGTAAAGTTTGTCTCTATTCCTTTCCCCTTGTCTTTGATGGATTGTTGGTAAAGTTCCACCAAATGTTTGGGCGTACGACATGCACGGGCCCAATGATTGTTACTTCCACATCGGTGACATGCATTTGGTGGAGCCACGTTTTTATTTTTACCCTTTTCATCATTAGATTTCTTTTCATTAGCATGCCACTTATGGTGGTTCCCGTTGTTTTTAAATTGAACACAATGATAATTTTCTCGGCCACGTCCACGACCATGACAATGATCACGACCACGACCACGACCACGTTGATAACCACGACCACGTCCATGACTTTCACTTTGGCCATTATATGTTGCCGCATTCGCTTCTGGGAATGGGGCTGCACCAACTGGACGAGTCTCATGATTTTTCATTAACAGCTCATTATTTTGCTCAGCAACAAGCAAACATGATATCAATTCACTATATTTGGTGAAACCCCTTTCACGATATTGTTGTTGCAAGAGCATATTTGAGGCGTGAAAGGTGGAGAATGTCTTTTCCAACATCTCCTTATCAGTAATATTTTCACCACAAAGAATCAGTTGTGACGTGATTCTAAACATTGCCGAGTTATACTCACTTATAGACTTAAAGTCTTGTAACCTTAAATTGAGCCATTCATAACGAGCATTTGGTAATATTACCGTTTTTTGGGTGGTCATATCTTTCTTTCAGTTTGGTCCAAAGAACAAGTGGATCCTTGACAGTGAGGTATTCATTTTTCAGATCCTCATGAATATGGTGGCGTAAGAAAATCATCGCCTTTGCTTTATCTTCGGTATTTGTTTGATTTCCTTTTTTAATTGTCTCCCCAAGATTATTAGCATTCAAATGGATTTCAGCATCCAATACCCATGACAAATAATTTTTTCCAGTAATGTCTAGAGCCAAAAACTCAAGCTTTGCAAGATTCGACATGATTAACTATTAAAGATATAAACATATAGATTAATATATGTTATTAAAATAGTAAACCCAAACATTAAAGTTAAAGTAATATTATTATAAAAAATTTAGACAGAGGATTCTTCTTTACCTTTGCATAATTTGGTTGACAACATAGCAAAGGATGTATATTTTTTTTCGAAAGTTTTATCGGTGGGGTATAGTAATTTTCTTGAATTTAACAGATCCCACTCTTTTATAAAGAAAAATCGATAAATAAAATTGATTTTAATATATTCAAAAATAAAAATAAAAAATATTAAGTCATGTAAACCTTACTTAGAAAAATCATCTGTTACTTTATTATTAAAAAAATAATAATTTCAAATGTACTATGAACTAATTTTTGAATAGTTATAGTTATTGAAGTTTCGACCTATAGGTGCTACGACAATTACGGTAAGGTCATGGGGTATACTCTAACATATGTGGTGTTAAAGGTGACATGTCATGTTAACTTGCATTGTACACCACTCCCTCCTTATGTTAAAGGGTGTTAAAGAGGTTATGTGTTAACATGTTAACATGGTGTTAAAAGTCTACATTAATTTTTTTTCCTTTTATAAATAAAAAACCACTAAAAATATATGATTAGGTGAAGTTAATGAGATTAAGCCATTTTTAGGGTGAAGTGGAGTCAAATGAGAAAAAAAATGGATGATGTGGGATCTAGGTGGAGTTAAGAATGGTTAAAGTATACCCTAAGGCCTAATAGTATTGAAGTTTCAACACACACGTGAAGGATTATAAGTTTATAACATACGTGCTTTTTATGATACCATATCTCGTAATTTTTTATTTTCTTAGATTTTAGTAATTTTCTAACAATGTAATTCGTATGTTATAATTTAAACTAGTTTAACATGATGAACTAAAATTATAATATGCGATATGATAGAACATAATATGATTAAACAATAATAAATATCAATCTCGATTTAACCCAAAATTGTATTTGTTATAATAAGGGTTATTTAAAGAGATCAAAGAGAATAACAAAACAAGTCTCTAATACAACACAAAATTGTATGAATTACGATATGGATTATATATGAGATAATAAAGAATAAAAGTAACAAGAAAATATGATATACCTTATGATGGTATGATTCTACTCCAAAAGCAACTCGTGCTGATAACGTACGTAAACAAGCCTAATAACACGAATATGAGAAGAGATAATAGGGAGAGAAAAAGAGGTTTTATTATTAATTGGTGTGTCTAAAATAATACATTGTCATGACTATATATATAGGAGAAACACATCTTGGAGAACAAGTCAACATATATAAGAAATTGATAATCAACTAATAATAGATTTATAACATTTTTATATTTCTATATAATTTAGCTTTTACTTTTATTTTTAACGACTGAAATTGAGTACGTAGTTGAACATATCTTGCCAAGGTATGTCGAACAATTGTAAAATTGCCACCATATGATCGTTTCCAACTTAAGAAAATTTTTACCATCAAAGTTGAAAGAAATTGGTCTTTAAAACAAATAAATTGATGTGGAACTCACCTTGTTACAACCCAAAACCGATTTCACTGGGGAACGGTGGTCTATTAAGAAAAGGTTTTAAACCACTTCAAGTTATTCTTTAAATGAAAAAAAAAAAACCCA
The DNA here is from genome assembly GCA_028751855.1 of Ambrosia trifida. NCBI lineage: Eukaryota > Viridiplantae > Streptophyta > Magnoliopsida > Asterales > Asteraceae > Ambrosia > Ambrosia trifida. Next base: position 63,507,794 of record CM054125.1, read on the forward strand.
AATGTGTGCACCTCTTCTTTGTAGGGGAAAAGTGGGAGACCGCCTAGAGGCTAAGGCCCATTCTCACTCACGGCCAATTTTTTTAATATATATATAAAATAAAGGAGTAACTATTGCTGAGGTGGCACCTCTAGATGGCCTCCATACTATCCATTTTTGTAATATATATTATATATATATATATATATATATATATCTATTCTATCTATATAATAATTGAGGTCACTTGGGTTGAATCAAGGCCTTAGAGTTGGCCTTTATGATCCAACAACTAATATGGAGCTCCGAATTATGATTATAAAAACCTTTTTCTTTTTTTTTTCTTTTTTTCATTCTCCATATCAAAACTCTCCTATTCTTCCTAATTCCTAACAAATCTTTCAATCTTTCTTCTTCACCTTGCATCATTTGTTGATTATCCACAACTGATTAAAGGTAAACATCCATACTACTCTTCTAATGTTGATTCCTATTATTATTTTGACTTTTTTTTTATTGTTAACATTATTAAGAACAAATCAAACCGAATGAAAATTCTTATTCTTTTACGTGGAAATCATTCTTCTTAAACACATGTTCTAATGAAACAGATTTGTGATAAACGGATTTGTGATAAACACATATTCAATCGGATTTATTATAAAGTGATAACAAAGATACTATCAATTCCTATTGTTATTTTTTTTATTCTTTTTAAGATTTCCCAATCTAATAACCATTTGAAATCATTCTGGTGTTTATCACATGTTCTAATGAAACGGATTTGTGATAAACATATATTCAATCGGATTTGTGATAAAGGGATAACAAAGATACTATAGATTCCTATTGTTACTTTTTTATTCTTTTTAATATTTCATAATCTAGTTACCATTTGAAATCATTCTTGTGTTTATCACATGTTCTAATGAAATGGATTTGTGATGAACGTATTTGTGATAAACACATATTCAATCGGATTTGTGATAAAAGGGATAATAAGGACTGCGTTCAATCAGATTTATGTTAATTTTATTATTGTCATCACGGTTTTTTTAGACATATATTGAATCGGATTTACTATTCGATCGGATTTAGTAATGCTATATTTTAACATTTGAAAAATAGGATTTGATCCAAAGACACAAATGCTATTATGTCTTATCATAATGGTTCTCAATTATTCAAGGTATTGCATGACCCTTCGGCAACAGTTTTGGTATATTTGTTATTTTCATGTACATATGCCTATTTAATTTTCAAAAATGATTCTTTATTTTTTAATGTTGTTTTTAACGTGTCAATCCAGATTGTGCTGAAGGTCATGAACAAATTTCTGTTGTCTAAAAACATACATAACAGGGATGTTACAGTTACCACATACGAAGGACAATCTTGGTTGGTACGATTTTTAATGTTTTTAATGTAATTTATTTGAATTACTGTTTTTCGAATTTATGTTTAATATTATTGTAATAATTGACTGTTTTTCGAAAAAAATTTTAATCACATTTATTTATATTACTGTTTTTTGAAATTATTTTAATATTATTGTAATATTAGACCAAATTTAATGTCATCAATTCTGAATTATTGTTATTTATTTACATTAATAATAATTAACCGAATTTAATGTCATTTAATCTGAAATTTGAATGCGAATTATTGTTACTTATTTACATTAATAAAAATTGACCGAATTTAATGTTATTTATTACTATCTTTTAATAATTGACCGAATTTATATTAATATTAATATGAATTTTAATTTACCATAAGAAGCCTCATTTATTTTTTATTATGAATGATTGATTATTAATCAATTTAACCTTCATTTATGAACGAAATAACTCTCATTTATTTTTAATATTACAATTTTAGTTTTACTATTTGTAATAATAGTATTGTTTACCGAATATATTACTAATACTAATTGACATTAATAATAATTGACCGAATTGAATGTTATTTATTACGAATTTTTAATCTCATTTATTTATATTAATATTACTACGAAATTATGTTTAAACTATCTTTATGAATTATTATTGGTCTTGCCTGCAATTAATAGGATTTATTTTGTTTTTTAATGTTATTTAGTATGAGTTTTAATGACATTAATTATAATTGACCGAATTTAGGGTTATATATTATGATTTTTAAGCTCATTTATTTATTATTGACCGAATTAAATTACAAATATATTACTAATACTAAAACTAATATTACGAATTATTATTGGTCTTGTCTGCAATTAATAGAATTTATTCATGTTTTAATGTTATTCAGTATGAGTTTTAATGACATTAATAATAATTGACCGAATTTAGTGATATATATTACGATTTTTAAGCTCATTTGTTTATTATTGACCGAATTGACCGAACTAATTACGAATATATTACTAATACTAAAACTAATATTACGATTTTTAATTTTAATCCCATTTATATCTTATTGACCGAATTAAAATTTTCTATTACTATTTTTACGAATATATTACTAATTACTAATACTAATACTAATATTACGATTTTAGTTTGCTTCAATTAGAAGTTATTTCCATTGGCAAATATTGTGTCTTTAAATGGTGTCCAATCCAACACAGGCTGTTTGTTACAAAGGTTCCAACACAAGAAGTCATTGATTTTCAAATTAAAATTACGATTTTTTATGTTTGTAATGTAATTTATTTGAATTATTGATTACGATTTTGTGTTTATTTATTAATATTTATAATCTCATTTATTTATATTACTATGTTTACGAATTATGATTCGTCTTGATTGCAATCAATAAGATTTATTCATTTTTACCGTTAATTATTAAGATGTTTAATATTATTTATTGACATTAATAATAATTGACCGAATTTAATGTTATTTATTAAAATTATTAATCTCATTTATTTATATTACTTTTTTCGAATTTATGTTTAATAACATTTAATTATTTTTAATGTATTTTTAGTATGTTAGAATTAATGTTATTTATTGACATTAATAATAATTGACCGAGTTGAATGTTATTTATTATGATTTTTTAATCTCATTTATTTATATTAATATTACTACGAAATTATGTTTAATCTATTTTTATGAAATTATGTTTAATCTGTTTTTATGAAATTATGTTTAATATTATTTATATTACTATTCATTCGAATTATTATTGGTCTTGCCTGCAATTAAAAGGATTTATTTATTTTTAATTGATATTTATTATGAGTTTAAATGACATTAATAACAGTTGACCGAATTTAATGTTATATATTATGATTTTTAAGATCATTTATTTATTATTGACCGAATTAATTTACGAATATATTACTAATACTAATACTAATACTAATACTAATACTAATACTAATATTACGATTTTTAATTTTAATCTGATTTATTTATTATTGACCGAATTAAATTATGAATATATTACTAATACTAAAACTAATATTACGATTTTTAATTTTAATCTTATTTATATCTAGAAGGGGGTGGCGGCGCAGCTTGTTGCCCGCCTACCTGCTCTTGTTATGTAATTTGCCCCTTTTGTTGGAATAAAAATTGTGAATTTCTTTAAATTTATATCTTATTGACCGAATTAAAATTTTCTATTACTATTTTTACGAATATATTACTAATTACTAATACTAACTAATACTAATACTAATATTACAAATTTAGTTTGCTTCAATTAGAAGATATTTCTATTGGCGAATATTGTGTCTTTAAATGGTGTTCAATCCAGCACAGGCTGTTTGTTACAAAGGTTCCACCACAAGAAGTCATTGATTTTCAAATTAAAATTACGATTTTTTATGTTTGTAATGTAATTTATTTGAATTATTGATTACGATTTTGAGGTTATTTATTAAGATTTATAATCTCATTTATTTATATTAGTATGTTTATGAATTATGATTAGTCTTGATTGCAATTAATAAGATTTATTCATTTTTACTGTTATTTATTAAGATGTTTAATATTATTTATTGACATTAATAATAATTGACCGAATTTAATGTTATTTATTAAAATTATTAATCTCATTTATTTATATTACTTTTTTCGAGTTTATGTTTAATAAGATTTAATTATTTTTAATGTATATTTAGTATCTTAGAATTAATGTTATTGACATTATTAATAATTGACCAAGTTAAATGTTATTTATTATGATTTTTTAATCTCATTTATTTATATTAATATTACTACGAAATTATGTTTAATATGTCTTTATGAAATTATGTTTAATATTATTTATATTACTGTTCGTTCGAATTATTATTGGTCTTGCCTGCAATTAATAGGATTTATTTATTTTTTAATGATATTTATTATGAGTTTTAATGACATTAATAATAGTTGACCGAATTTAATGTTATATATTGCGATTTTTAAGCTCATTTATTTATTATTGACCGAATTAATTTACGAATATATTACTAATACTAATATTGCAATTTTTAATTTTAATCTGATTTATTTATTATTGACCGAATTAAATTATGAATATATTACTAATACTAAAACTAATATTACGATATTTAATTTTATTCCCATTTATATCTTATTAACCGAATTAAAATTTTCTATTACTATTTTTACGAATATATTACTAATTACTAATAATTACTAATATTAACTAAAACTAATATTACGATTTTAGTTTTACTATTCGTAAAAATAGTATTGTTGACCGAATATATTACTAATTCTAATTGACAATAATAATTGACCGAATTGAATGTTATTTATTACGATTTTTAATCTCATTTATTTATATTAATGTTACTATGAAATTATGTTTAATATATTTTTTTGAATTATATTGGTCTTGCCTGCAATTAATAGGATTTATTCATTTTTTAATGTTATTTATTATGAGTTTTAATGACATTAATAATAATTTATCGAATTTAATGTTATATATTACGATTTTTAAGCTCATTTATTTATTATTGACCGAATTGACCCAATTAAATTACGAATATATTACTAATACTAAAACTAATATTACGATTTTAATTTTAATCCCATTTATATCTTATTTACCGAATTAAAATTTTCTATTACTGTTTTTACAAATATATTACTAATACTAATACTAATATTACGTGCAGAAATTGTTTCACAAGTCGCTAGGTTTGTTATTTGCATATTCAACAGTTATGTTTACAATATTCTTATTTTATAATTAGTTACACATTTTAAATTTTCTATACATAATTCTTTTGTAAAGGTTTACTGTGATTGGATGACCTGATTTACTTCAATCAAAAGATACTTCCATTGGCGAATACTGTGTCTTCAAATGGTGTTCAATCGAGCACAAAATGTTTGTTACTAAGGTTGCACCACAAGATGTCATTGATTTTGAAATTTAAATTATGATTTTGTTGTTATTTTTGAAGAGTTTTAATGTTATTTATGATAATTTTAATGTCATTGATTTGAATGATTGATTATGATTTGGTTGTTATTTATTAAGATTTTTAATCTTATTTATTGATATTACTAATATTACGAAATTCATTTTAATATTGTTGACCGACTTTAATTTTGATATTACAACTTTCCTTTAATCAATTGTGATGAAACGATATTTTTTTTTAAACATATACGACTTTCTTTCAAACATTTATTTAAATCTATTTTACAATTTATAATATAAATATAATCCGAAGATAACACTGTACATTTATTTTCCTACACTTTTATTTTTCTTTTAATAATAAATATAATTTAAATATAATTAACAGTTTCCTAAAATATATATAATGTATTCAAAATAATTTTCAATGCTATTACTAATATTACGACCTTAATTTTAATATCGTTGCCCGAATCTGTATAAAAACTTTTTACGTTTTTGTTAAATTAATGGAGGTCAATTCTTTGACTATATGTCTTTGAATTTGATTGTGCTAATTTTAACCGTTGTTGACCAATTCACGTCAATTACCAATCCTTCCCATTTTTATAATTCAAAGACTTTCCTTTAATCATTTGAAATGAAACGATATTCTTTTAAACATATACGACTTTCCTTTAAACATTTATTTAAATCTATTTAACAATGTTAAATCTATTTAACAGTTTATAATTTATATATAATCCAAAGATAGGAGTGTACATTCATTTTCCTACACTTTTATTATTCTTTTAATAATAAATATAATTTAAATCTATTTAATAGTTTCCTAAAATATATAATGTATTCAAGATAATTTTCAATGCTGTTACTAATATTACGACCTTAATTTTAATATTGTTGATCAAATATTAGTAAAAACTTTTTACGTTTTTGTTAATTTGATGGAGGTCAATTTTTTGACTTTATGTCTTTGAGTTTGATTGTGTTAATTTTAAGCGTTGTTGACCAATTCACGTCAATTACCAATCCTTCTATTTTTATAATTCAAATATATAAATAAATATTCCTACTCGATCACGTCAATCGAGGCACATTATTTCCGATTTTGTAGAATTGTTTGAGACACAACAATACTATATAAACCTTAACAAATAATAAAATCATTTAATCGTCATACCAAATTTAACAACAAAATTAAATGATAATATAAATTTTCAAAATGTTACTTTTGGTACAACTAATAATGATTACTAATGATGTCAATAATAAATTGTATATAATGGGTAAGGCAATTTGAGACGCGGATGATTTTAATGTCATTTATTTGAATGATTGATTACGATTTTGATGTTATTTTTTAAGATTTTTAATCTTATTTACTGATGTTACTAATATTACGAATTTCATTTTAACATTGTTGACCGACTTTCATTTTGATATTACGACTTTCCTTTAATCATTTGTAACTAAACGATAATCATCATCTTGATTTCAATAAGTGTACTAATTTTAAGTGTGCTAATTTTAAGATGTTAATAATAATTTGTATATAACGGGTAAGTTAATTTCAGACGTGGATTATTTTAATGTCATTGATTTGAATGATTGATTATGATTTTGATGTTATTTATTAAGATTTTTAATTGTTAAGTACTATATTTACACAGTTTAAATAATGACGTTTTTTGGCGGCTTTTTGTAACATGTCAAAAGTTGCCTAAAGTGTGTGTACAATGGGTCCTTTTGGCTACATGTTGAAATGGGTCTGGGGTTGATCCTTTTGGTGTTTATTTTTTAATAAAATATAGGAAATTTATATTACAGCATGTGACATTGGACCCATTTTCTTATTAGTTGTTTTTTAGCTATGTAATCGGTTTGAACCATTGGAGAGATAACATGAAAATTTAAGCTACCCATTCAAGTAAGTGGGTTAAGGATTGTTTCTTGATTTACTTATCACCGTATCCATATCTTTACAACAACTATATTTTATGTAGAACACAAATATGGAATACAATGGTGGAGGTTTTCATAAATTATTGAAAATGAGCTGCACTCCGAGGATCATGATGACAATGATAACAACTTCGAAGGTGAAAAATCAGCTATCAATGAGCAAGAGTTGGAAGATTTTGATTGAAGTAATGAAAATGGACCATTGGTTGAAGTTCGTTAAGCCCCAACTAAATGATAAGTGTTCTATGCTTAAGCTTAGTTATGATTATAATATAGATATTACCCTTACCCAAATGATGTAATGTGTGATATTGGTTGAAGTTCGTTAAGCCCTGTAACACCCCAACCGATGGCGGAAACATCGGGATGTCACGTAATGATGATTGTTCAGTAGCTCATGGTGAATAATAAAATTTCATTAAATAATTTAAATGAATTACATACAATTGTTCTAGGATTTGTACATCAAATTGAATAAAACTATACACATATCTTCAAGCATCAAATCAAATCTTCAAGCAAATAGAACCTGAAACATGTTAAGTTGAAAATATTTTGGGTCAACAAAAGTTGGTGAGAATTACATAGGTTTTTGATAATTGAATAAAAATGTTGTGCAATTCATGTGTCATGTCAATCTAGTCCATATGTGAGAACATACTAGAAATAAATCGAGTGCATAATCAACCCTGATGACTGTTATAATATGATACATACCATACGCTCATGGTCCACTTGAATATGTTATACGATAACAAACACCCACGCTACCTTTGTAGGAGGCACGTATCCGGGTGGGATTGTCAGTCCAATAGATCTATCAATGTTTACCGCCGGCTTGTACGGAGTTAATGATTATGCTAGAATGGTGCTTACTCTAATCATGCTCAAGACATAATGCAACATAGAAAACACATAGACACATTGATGATTGAATTGCATAAATGATGTTGTAACATGTTTCACCCCAAAAATGGTGATAAATAGAAAAGGGGCTATGTAAAACTCACCTTGGTAAAATGTTATCTCTTGAAAATAGTGTGTTGCCCAAATGTGTCAAGTATCACCCTATAATAAGGTAATAAATATGTCTAAGTCTATCTAGTCTACAAATGTATACGTTCTAGGGCTTTGAATTGGGGATAATTGCTCGTTTGATTAATATAAAAAATATTCGCCAATTGAGAGAAATTTAGTAAATAAATAACCAAAAATCTTTTTATGAACTTTAAACTTAAGATGGTTACAAGAATGTGTTTAAAGTATAAAAATAATTTTTATAAAATTATTTTCTTTAAAATAGATTATTAAATCTATTTATTACAAATAGCCAATATTTAACTTTAATATTCAAAAATACTAAAATTAAAGAATTATCATTTTAAAAATCATATTTCTGTTCTAAATATTTAAAAATAAATTGTATAAAATTTTGGTGCAAAAATACCAAAAATTGGATTTATTATGATTTAATTATGATTAAATCTAACAAAAATTGCTTAAAAATATTAAATAAATGATTTTTCAGAAATAAAAATCATTTCTGAATAGCTTAATGTTATAAAAACTTAGGATAATTTTTGTGGAAATTTATAAGATCGTTTTGATATTTTAATGGATTTTTATAAATAAAATGGAATAAACTTGATTTATTTATTATATATATTAAATAAATGAATTTCAGAAAAATAAAAATTGTAGATAAAGCTTTGTCATTAGATTTGATAAATATATTTTTTTTAGAATTTATAAAATAGTTTTAATATTTAAAAATGAATTTATAAGATTATAATGTATAATATATATATATATAATTGGTTTGGTAAAAAAAAAATACAAAAAAAAGAGTGGTGGCAGCCGGGTTCGAACCCGCGTCTGCTGGGTGATAAGGCCACAACACAACCACTTGGTCTAGACCTGTGGTTGTGTTTTAATTCAGTTTGTTTAAATGATAACCGTTAACTGTTCTTCCCCAAATTACCTTCGAGCCCTAGAAAATTCAATCGAGCAATCCACACATCTTTAACCCGATTAATCTTAGGGCTTAAGCTGTGTAGGTGCCGATTAAAGAATCCCATAAGAAAAATTGAACTTACAAACATGTATTGGGCTCGCACGATTAATCAAAGGTTCGGTCAAAAAAAAACGAACAGAAATTGATTAATAGAGGTTTGATACTAGAAATTGGAGGTTGAGAGAGATTGAGTGGCGAGTTGGGACTGCTCGCAGATGGCAAATTTATAGTGTGGGTTACTGGATTGATGAATTGGCAAGGATTGACCCCTAATCAATGTCATACGCGTAAAGCTTCAATTGGTCAACGATTGATTGACAATTAATGTGTTGCTTGGTCACTGATGGCCGATAATCAAGCAAACCTTCCAAAACCGGATCAATTACGCGTTTAATGATGATGATTATGATGGCCGAGGACCACAGTTGACTTTTCATAGTCAACTGTCACAATACATTACATTATATAATTATAATCGGTTGAGTTTAAAACAGATAAGGTTTCTAGATCAGCTGGTTGTGAGGGTGAGTGTGTGTTGGTTTGATTCGGGTTCGATACTTGGCATCAGCAGTTCCTTTTTTTTTTTTTTTTTTCGCAGCAGAGAAAGGAGAGGGAAAAAGGGGGAATGGGCCGGCTGTTTGGGCTTCCCTATTGGGCTACAATTAATAGTTGGGTTGTGTTTATGTTTTGGTTTGGTTAGGTTATGGACTTGGGTTAAAGATGGTGGGTTAGCATGTAGGTTTGATTAGAGTTTGTTTTATTATTATTATTATTATTAAAAAAATGCATTATATATATATATATATATATATATATATATATATAGGTTGCAAGTTAGGGAAAATAAATATAGACTTGGACACATTAGTTAAGGATAATAAGGGCTTTTCGTAAAAAAAATTCCGTGAAAATTTTGCGATGTTACAAGCCCCAACTAAATGATAAGTGTTCTATGCTTAAGCTTAGTTATGATTAGAATATAGATATTACCCAAATGATGTAATGTATGATATTGTGATAGTATGCTATGTAGTTTGCAGTTGTCAAATTAAACTTTACTTACTCGATATATCCATCATTTCGTTACATTAAACTGTTAGATGACATTTTGCATTTAACATCAAAAATCATACATATTGCATTATCACACATTTAGTAACCAAAACAAATCGTATAATACAATTCTTATTTTCCTACTTTTTTTTTCATTTTACTTTCGGGTGAACCGTGGGTCCCCACGGGACTCTAACCTAGTATATAATAAAGGAGTAACTATTGCTGAGGTGGCACCTCTAGATGGCCTCCATACTATCCATTTTGCTTACCCATGGGTTAAAAAACCCGACCCATGATACCAGATTCTAACCCGGTAACCCGGGTATAAATACCCTAATACTCAATTAAACATAACCGTGTAATACTCTAATGATCCATTGTTATTCAAATCCTTTTCTCCACAAACCCTAACTCTCCATTTCTGTGTTCCTCTCGATCGTGAAGAATCATATTCAGGTAATACGAATATCTATTTCATCCTCATTTATGCCATTAAAATTGATTATTTTTTTTAGTTATCGCCTTCGTATTGTATCTCCATAAACGGATTATCTGTTTTTTTCGTATCTAGGGTTTTAAGAAAACCTAAATATATTTTTACTTATTCGATCCGATAAACTGATAATTGGTTATTCTTCTGTTAATGTGCAGGTTATCAGATATGTCCTACCATAATGGTAATCAATTTTTCAAGTTCTTGTATGACCCATATGCTTCAGTTTTGGTACATTTTGAATTTACATTTATATGTAATATAAAACTTTCCTTTTACCCTATATACGATTCATTATTGATTATCTCTGTTATCAACTGCAGACAATCCCTGCATCAATTAATAAGTTTTTTTTTTTATAAACAAATTGCACAACAAAATTGTTACTTTATCAACTGGCTTGTGTCAATCATGGAGTGTTCGCATTGAACTTATTGATGATATACTATGTTTTACTGATGGATGGTCTGAATTAGTCAATGATTTATCATTTGCTCCGTTTGTTATTGTCTTTTTTTATGTTGGTCATAAGACATTCATGATCAAGTACTACTCTCATGCTCCACAATTCCAGTTAGGAAATTCTTTTTTCAAAGTCATTGAACATGAATTAATAACTCCTCCTGTAAGTATTATTCAACTATATTTGAATCTTATTATGCATATAGTCAATGATATGCTATCATTTCTGTTAAATTAAATATTTATTTTTGATAAACATTTGTAGGTGTTACCAGACTCATTTGTTAAAAAACATTTCCCTATTGGTTTACCTACCAATAAGGTTAAATTGTTTATATCTGAAGATCATAACTGGAATGTTTCAATTGAAAAAAAATGGTCCAAATGTGTGTTTCACTAATGGTTGGATTAGGTTCCTTGGTGACCTTCGCTTACAAGTTGGTGATGCAATATGTTTTCTACTGTTTGACCCACACGTTTCAATGTTGTTACTTTTAACAAAAATGGTAGACAAATGAAGCTATTCAAAGTGTTGTCCCAATCCAATGAACAACATTATAACAATCAAGTGGTTGTTGAATCAAACACACAAGTTTATCCAAATACAACTTCGTTTGCATGCAATGTTACTAACCAGTTGGTAAGTTAAAATTTGGCTACTTATAATTTTGCTAAGCCTTTAACTTTCTCATTTCCAATTTGCAGATTATTCCCAACTGTATTGCTGAATTGGCATGCTTAAGCACAAACAACAAATTGAAAATTAAATTCATTCATGGAAACTCTTGGAGTCAACATGTTCGCATAGAAGTAGTTTCCGATGTAACCAGGTTGGTTTTGCTAATTTTTTCTATTCAATTTAGCGATCCATTGATTAATTATTACAATGTTCTAACATATTAAAACAGTTTCTTTGTTCATGGCTTGGATGCTTTGATTGATGCAGAGAATATTTCAATCGGAGATCGTTATATGTTCAAATGGTCCACTACTCATAGTATGTTGTTGGTTGGGAAGTATTAACAGTAGAAAGTATAATTTATTATTTTTAATTATGTTTCAAAACTTAACCTATTACAAAATTTCATTTTCCTGGTGGATTGATTTCGTTGATGGTTTTATAATTATGTTGGTTTATTTTGTTTTTTTATATTTATGTTTCATGTTTATTTTTTACCAATATCATGTTTAAATAATCCATATAAATTGCATATATGATATATATTCATTGCATATTGACATGATACTGTTAAGATTAAGTTATTTAAGTTTATAAGAATAGGAATTGTTTAAAAAAAAAGAAAATTTGGTAAAATACCTTATAGTAGTAATAAGGCAAATATATCATGATATTGGTAAACCATTTTTTCGCAAACAGCATATGTTGTTTGCGAAACAACATATGTTGAACATCATTTTAATTAAATTTGAATAAAATTGAGAGCTGGTAAACCATTTTTTCGCAGACAAAATATATGTTGAACATCATTTTAATTAAATTTGAATAATAAAATGAAGTAATTAAATATTTTAAATTTAAAATGATATTATAACCATCATTAACATGTGTTAACCATTCCTAAAATATGTAATTTATTTTTATTATTAAACACATATACGTTTCGTATAGAAACTGATTAAATTGTTTACCTAAATTAGTGCAAATAGTGTATTTTCATTTTAAAAATGATATTGAAATTGAGTAATTTACGGGAAATTGCTAATTATGAATTATATTTATAACTCCTTCTAAAGATAAATCTGTATCGAAACACTATATATTGTCTTACCAATTACCAATTACCTCATTCATCACACTCTGTACTCTCTCTCAATTCAAGCTTTTTGATCTGTTCCTCTTAACAAGGTACCTTCAACTTCTTTATTTTCATTATATATGTATATATATATAGAAAATAGATATATATTAATCTAAAAAGTATCGCTATGTTTGCTTATTTTAGAATATCAATGGCTAACCAGCAAGAGTTTAGGTTGGTTAATAATATCAATGTCAACCAGAACAATATTATGTTTAAAGTTCGTATAATCCGTGTTTGGCGTCAACCAGATCGTCGTAATCCTAATGAGTTGTACTCAATTGAGATGATACTTATCGACGAAAAGGTTAGTTTTTAGATATTTGTTTACATACAAGTAATTGATGTTTATATTATTTATGTGTCATGTTTATGTTATCGAAGCCTATTAAAGCGTCTACTAATTAATTTTTAATTTTGTAAATTACACAGGGTAATAAAATCCAGGGAAATGTGTTCAAACGATTGTTCTTTAGATTTGAAAACTTCTTATATGACAATGCTTGTATTGTTATTAAGAATCCTGGAATTGGCATGAATACAGCCAAGTATAAGTATGCTGCAAATGCAAACAAATTGTGTCTTAATCCAGATACTCGCGTTTACCCTACATAAAATTTCAATGGTCCTCCAGTTGGGTTTTCTTTTGTCCCATTTGAGACCATCCAGGTAGAAGATCCAAAACTTTAGGTATATATTATCTTACTTATTACTTTCAATAACAAGTACATATATGAATTTTCTTTATATACTTATTTGAACAATTCCAATTTCACTAGATGTTATTGGGTGCATTGTCAAGTTTTTTAAGAACAATGACGAGGGAAGCAGTTTCAGCAGTAAGAAGCGGTTGACTATGGAAGTTATGGATACTGAGTATGTATTTATTGCCATATATAAATAATGTACCGATTTATAAATTGTTTATGTTTTTAAAAGTGTAATATTTTTATTACAATAGGGGATATAGCATATATTTGACTCTTTGGGACAACTATGCCAACCAAATGTCCCAATATTTTCATCAAACACAAAGGTTGAACAATTGATAGTCATCTTGCAATTCGCCAGATTGAAGTATTTTAATGGTATGTACATTTTAAATAATGTATTGTTTTTGTCTAAATATATCTTTTATAATGACATTAGAGATCTCATATTATGTATATGAAAATTATACATACGTATTTTCAAAAAATGTATGTCTAACATGTTTTTTCACATCGTACAGGAAAGCCTTATGTGTCAAATTCATTTGGTGATTCTGTAAGTCGACTATTAATTAATGAGGATGTCAATGAAATTACTTTATTCAGGACAAGGTATACCAATTTATGACCTGTAAATTTTATGTTATAATATAACTGAATTGTTACAGTTTGATTTTTTCTGATACGTTCACCGTTTGGTTAAAAGATTGTCTGAAAATGGGTCTGTTAATCATCGTCCTTATGGAGCCTCGATGTTTTTGTCCGATGAGGATGAGTTTCTTGGGAATACTTCCATCACTAACATTGGTGATATTTCTGCCATTGAGGAGGTATACAATTTCTGAATAACTTTACATTTATAACAATATTCTATTAACTTTGTAAATAATAAAGTACTTACATATTTAGTATTAAATAAGTTGATTTTTAATATGTAGGATCAATTTGTGGTTATATTGGGTACTGTGAAGGATTTGTGTAAGGAAGTTGGCTGGTTTTACCTTGCATGTCCAAAGTGTACCAAAAAAGTTAATACTGAATACATCATTCATGAGGTTGGTGACGGTAAGGATCAGTTTGAGGAGGAGAAAGTTTATGAATGTGCAAATACTAAATGTCCATCAAAGGTAGTTACACCATCACCAAGGTTAGTACTTCATATAAAGTCTTATCTAATTTATCGTATCTGTTTAGTTAAGGTGTCACACCCTCAAATTCCACGTGCGGGGTTTTACCGCGAGGCGCGTGACACACCAGGATCTCAGTCAACGATCACAATAAACATACAACAAACATGCATTCATATATATTTTTAAAACCAAAATATCATGCTTTGAGCCGTAAACCAGCAGCGGAAGCATTTCTTGTTTACAACCAAAAGACATATCATTGTTTACATAACATTGTTTAATATGCTTCAAAATATTAGACGCTGTGTATGACTTCGTGCGCCTAGCCCATTGACTGCTACCTTAGCGATCTGAGAAAACATGCCAAAAATATCAACATATAATGCTGGTGAGTTCGCAGGTTTTCTTTTATAAAAGTGTTGTCACAAGTTCACAAAGATCATCCCCGTTAATACTATGTCATAAGAACGTTAGCTAGACGTTAAGTGTTTTTACTACTACGGTTGGGAACCCATTACTAAACATGTACCAAAAGATGAATCCAGCCCAGATTGACTGGGTTACCGATGCCTCGATAACCCGAGAGTTAGAGACAATATGCACCCGCCCGGCATCCCCGCCGTCGAGTGGGGTTTGTGAGGCCCAATAGATCTATCCACATTTCTCTCGTTGTGCATCCCCGCACATTCATGGTTTCCCCCTGGGACTTTCCATAAATGTGACACCCCAGGAAAATCCCACATCGGCCGTGGCCAGGAGAGATCCTTGGTTCATAAGTAATGTCTTGCCTCTTAAATCACCAACGCGTTTTGGGGCTTATTGTTAGTGGATGAGAGGAGAACTCCACAGGTAACCGTGCTCAGGTGGGAGAAATTTCAGGATGGGTGACCTCTTAGGAAGTCTTCACTTGGGCAACCAAAAACAAATCCGTGAGCTCTGGATGGGCAAAGCGGACAATATTGGTGATGAGAGGGGCGGGGTGTTACAGATGGTATCAGAGCCAGGTTTATAGTGAACTAGGACTGCATGTTGAGTCAAGTCTATAGCCGAGTCGCACACACTAGACGGTCACATTCATATAAGTCATGTCATATGGGAATTCCCGGGGTGTTTGTATTACATTCGTTATTATCATTTATGCTTACATCATCTATCTATTACTCTTAATTCCTATCCTGTTCTTCATCTTCGTGCTGAAAACGAGGAGCCTTACTATCCTTGCACGGCAGTGGCGTACGTTGGAGTGGCTTCGGCATCCTTCGGAGATTTGTCCATGATTCGGACATCTCCCATTTCTATACTCCAATGGATGCACTTGCTTGCACACATTACTGTGACACCCGGCAAATTCTGGTTAACAACGTTGTCTAGATGAAAGTCTACCTTAGCGAGTCACGCGTATATTGTACTTAACTGGGTTAGTTAAGTCGGGTTATGGTTCGGGAACTATTGGTTAGTCTAGAAGATCATTGGATGTTGGTCTAGAGGTTCGTTAGATGTCAGTCCTTAACCAAGTGTACAAACGGTGACGATTTGTAGGATCGTCGGGGCATACGGAACGTACGAGTCTCGAGTCCCGGGAATTGGTGAACGAGTGTAAATATGTGTATTTACTTGTGTTATGTGTTTACAATCATTATGTGACTTGTCGGTACGTGAATATGCATTAACATATGTTAAAACGGGGTTTAACGCGCAAAACGCACAAAACCAACCCCTATAGGCGATTAGGAAGCCTAATCACCTATAGGGGAGGCGAGTAGGGAATATTAGACACGAGTAGGAGGCTACTCGTGTATACATAGGGGCGAATAGGCCCAATCACCTGAACATTCAGGCGATTAGAACTCCTAATCGCCTGAAACTGCTGCATACTCGCTAGTTACGTGCTGGACGACTAAAAACGACTATAAATACCATACTTAACCTCCTAAACTCCATTATACCAACCCTAGTCGTCCCATAACCCGCCCCAACACATAAACAACCTCTGGAAGGCGATTTTTGATCAAAACTCAAGGTTTCAAGCTTGAATCATCATATTTTCATAATCCTAAGGTTTGATTTTCATCCATAACTCTTTATAAATGTTTTTAATCAATCCCTAATGGTCCAGACCTGTTCTTAAACGAAAAAGCTTTCTGAAAATCGTCAATAAGGGTTGTTAATCGGATTATAACTAATATGCATGCATTATGAGTGTGTATGATTAGAAAGTTAGGGTTTTTATGATTCATGATGATGATTTGATATGTTATTATGATAGATCAGTATTGATATTGATATTATGATAATAGGAATCTCAGTAATTGGATATTAGGGTTATGATTACACGTGTTAGTATGATGTTGCATGCTATGTGAATTGGTGTTTGGATTACTTGGTTGCATGCAGGACTGATTATACGAGGTTGAACGAAGGATTTTTGGGTTAAACATGTTTAGGATAGTGTTTGGGATGATATTGGGTGGTTACACACGTTCTGGATCTGATTTGGAGCGTTAAACGCGCGAAAAACCGGAACAACAAGGTTACAGGCGAGTAGCATTCCTAATCGCCTATGTTATAGGCGAGTAGGGTGCTAATCGCCCATATTATAGGCGAGTAGAGGTCTACTCTTGTGTAAGATCAGGTGATTAGCCCTAATTGCCTATAAGTTCAGGGGAATAGCCCTAATTGCCTATAAGTTCAGGGGAATAGCCCTAATTGCTAGTAAGTTCAGGGGAGTAGATCCTAATCGCCTATAATAGAGGCGAGTAGGATTTCTAATTGCTAGTTGACTTTCCTAATTGCTAGTTGACTTTTCCTAATCGCGTGTACTGCTGCTGTAAGTGTAAATTAGCATTCCGAGACCCGATTTAACATGTAATAACATGCTAGGAACCCCGTAACATGTCTAATAACTTGGTAACATATATTTGGATGTATTCCGGTGATACGTGAACTATGTGCTATAACTTGTTGTGCGTTAACGTATGTTAAGTGTACTTGCGTTATTGTATGTTTTGGAGCGTAAACATAACACGGGGAGTCTCGGGTCACCAATGGGATGTCGAGTCTTGTACTTTGGGTCGGTTAAACAGTCACGGTGTTTTCAAACGAACTTGGTTATGGTCTGGACATCTAGGGACTAATTAGCCTGCGGGTTATTAGTCTAAGTACTTGTAACTGTCGTATGTTAGGTCGCCGCTTACGGGACTAGCATAGCAGCTGGGTTTACTCGGGTTAAGGAGTAACGCAATTTAAGGTGAGTTTACGGCCCCTCTTTTAAACTGGTTTTATACTTTCGGGGGAGAAAACATGTGTTAAAACGATTATTTGGTAATTACTGTCATACTATGGGTTACACTGTGTACTACACGATCTTTGGAAGTCCCGGGGGGAACCATGAATGTGCGGGTTTGCACAACGGGGAAATGTGAATAGCGCTATTGGGAGTGACCAACCCCGCTCGTCGACTTGGAGGGTCGGCGGGTGCATATTGTCTCAAACAGGAACAACAGGAACAACAGGAACTACATCGGGCATACTTTTGGTATTCGCGTTAGTAATGGTTTTCCAATCGTGGTAGTAACAAAACGTACGCCTAGCTAGCGTATACTGGTTTTCGATTGTTATAGTATGGACAGGTGGACTTGGTACTTGGATACAAAACCTGTAAACTCACCAGCATTTTTGTGCTGACGTAAACTTTTACATGTTTTCTCAGGTCGCTAAGGTAGCACGACTGGACTAGGGCGCACGCGTCTGCACGGCGTCTTAATAGGGTTGCATGGTCTTTTGAACGTTGAACTATTGTTTCATTATTGAGATATTGTTTTTAAATAAGCTTCCGCTGTAAACGGGGATTTTAAACTATGTTTTGAAATTGCATTTATATTCATTTAGACTTGTTTATTGTGATCGTTGGTTTGGATCCTGGTTTGTCATGCGCCTCGCGGTAAAACTCCGCAAGTGGATTTTGAGGGTGTGACAGATTGGTATCAGAGCCAATGGTTATAGTGAACTAGGACTGCATGTAGAGTCTAGTCTATAGCCGAGTCGCACACACTAGACGATCACATGGTACTAAACGTTATAGTGGTTTACGTATGGTCTTGTCGGGGTGTCTCTAAATCATTGGTCTTTCTACGTTACATCATCCGTTCTATCTTAGGTTGGATTACTTGTTTTCTAGGCAGTGTAGTCTATTGGGGTAACTCGTGTACTCTTGAGATTTGTCCAAGGCTCGGACATCTCCCTTTCGCACTCCAATAGAAACACTTGTCATGAACTACCGTGGTATTACGGTGGGTAGCTAAGAGTCTATGTGCGGTGATTTGAACTTTGAACTAGGAGAACACTTGGAGGACCATGTAGAGCGTTTTATCATTTTGGGTGCACACAAAATCATAAAACGAAATGCATGGAAGCCCTAGTGAACTCTGGGTTTGGAGGGATAGTCCTGGATTGGATCTAGCTTTGATCTTGTGAACATTTGTGGTTATTTTTAACTGCGAAACTAAATTTTCTCGTTCTTTCTGCCAGAATCATGTCTGGAGTGCGTGGAGGACGTGGAGGTGGTCGCAATGGTGGACGTGGTGGTGGTCGCGGTGGTGCTGGTGGTCGTGGTGGAGGTATTAACCTATCGCAGGCTGATCTGAACAACTTGCTCCAAGCTGCCTTTCAGTTAGGGCACAACGGTGGTGGTAAGTTGATTTATCCATTTCCTTTGCCTCATTGGTGAACCTTGTTTACGTTATTCGTAGTTCTCATACGTTTCATTTCAGGTGGTCCTGTTGACCCACCCCCACCCATGTGCACCTACAAGATGTTCCGGGACTGTAAGCCCCAGGAATTCTCTGGCACTGAGGGTGCGGTTAGCTTGCTTAGGTGGTTGGAGAAAGTGGAGTCGGTATTTCTAATGTGTAACTGTCTCCCAGAAGATCGGGTAAAGTATTCTGCTGCGTTATTTCAGGACGTGGCATTGACTTGGTGGAATGGTATCACCCAGAACATGGGTATTGGGGAGGCATATGCTATGCCATGGGAGAACTTTGTGCAGTTGCTGAAGCGTGAGTATTGTCCGAGGGAAGAGGTACAGAAGCTGGAGCATGAGGTGTGGAACCTCAAGATGACTGGGTCGGAAATCGAGAAGTATACTGTGAGGAGGAATGAGTTGGCAGTGCTGTGTCCCGATCTGCACGTGCCAGAGTATCGTAGGATTGAACATTATGTCTCAGGGTTAGTGCCGGAAATTGCAGGGTTGGTGGCTGCTGGAAATCATCCTACGTATGCCGAGGTAGTTCGATCGGCCCACAGGATGACCAACTTAAAAGTGAATGAGGGGATTTTGCCTGCGAAGGGTTCAACAGTTAAGGCCCCAGAGAACAACAAGCGCAAGTGGGAAAATGACGGGAAAGGATCTGGGTCTGCACAGCAGGGTAAAAGGTTTGATAATGGGGGTTCATCTTCTTCGGGTAACAAGCATGGTGGTTATGCGGGAAAACTGCCCAAGTGCAACAAGTGTGGACGCCATCATCAAGGGAACTGCGACAGTAACCGTTGTCACCGCTGTCAGCGAACAGGCCACTATGCTAAGGATTGTCGGGCTACACTTCCATCGACTCAGGCTCCGACTAACAGCTCAGCTCCGACTACTCAGGGGACTACAGGGAAACAAGGATGCTATAACTGTGGTGACACTGGGCATTACAAGAAGGATTGCCCAAAACTGAAGCAGGGTGGAAACAACGGGAATGGGAACAACGGGGGCGGCGGCAGAAATGCACGTGCCTTCGTCATTGGAGCCGCTGAGGCTAGACAGGACCCTGATACAGTCACCGGTACGTTTCTTCTCAATAATCATTCTGTTAGCGTGTTATTTGATTCTGGTGCCGACAAGAGTTTTGTATCCATGGATGTTAGTCGACTGCTAGATGTAGTACCCGTACCATTAGAGACCAAGTATATTATTGAGTTGGCTGACGGTAAAACGATTGAAGCTACTAGTGTTCTTCGGGAGTGTCAATTAGAGTTGTCGGGTTTATCGTTCCCCATCGACCTTATGCCGGTACCTTTGGGTAGTTTTGACGTTGTGGTAGGAATGGATTGGTTATCTTTGTATCGCGCGGAGATCGTCTGTTACGATAAGGTTATTCGGATTCCTCTCCCTGATGGAGAATTTCTTTCTGTGTACGGTATCAAGGGTGGTGTTCCGCTAAACATCATCTCTAGCATGAAAGCCCTTAAGTGTCTTCGAAAGGGTTATCCAGCCGTCTTGGCGCTTTTATCTGTTTCCTCTGGTGATGAAAAGAAGATCGACGACATTCCGGTGGTACGCGAGTTTCCTGATGTTTTTCCCGATGATTTATCTGGTCTTCCTCCTCATCGTCAAGTCGAATTCGGTATTGATCTTGTACCAGGGGCTGCTCCTATTGCTCGGGCCCCCTATCGTCTTGCACCTCCCGAGATGCAGGAATTGTCCAGTCAGTTACAGGAACTCTTGGACAAGGGTTTCATCCGGCCAAGTTCTTCCCCTTGGGGAGCCCCGATTTTATTTGTTAAGAAGAAGGATGGAAGTTTCCGATTGTGTGTGGACTACAGAGAGCTGAACAAATTGACCGTCAAGAACCGTTATCCTCTTCCACGTATTGATGATCTATTCGACCAGCTTCAGGGTTCTAGTTATTATTCCAAGATCGATTTGAGGTCCGGTTATCACCAGCTGCGCGTCAGGGAGGCTGACGTTGCGAAGACTGCTTTTCGAACACGTTATGGCCATTTCGAATTCTTGGTCATGCCTTTCGGTCTCACGAACGCACCAGCGGTTTTCATGGACTTGATGAACCGCGTCTGTAAACCATATCTGGACAAATTCGTCATTGTATTTATTGATGACATTCTGATCTACTCCAAGAACGAGACCGAACACGGGGAACATCTGCGGTTAGTTTTGGAACTTTTGCGACGGGAGCAACTTTACGCCAAGTTCTCAAAGTGTGACTTTTGGTTACGCGAAGTTCAATTCCTAGGACATGTGGTTAATGAACTAGGAATTCATGTCGATCCAGCTAAGATCGAAGCGATCAAGGACTGGGGAGCACCAAAGACGCCAACTGAGGTGCGGCAATTCCTAGGCCTTGCGGGCTATTATCGTCGTTTCATTCAGGGGTTCTCGAAGATTGCTCAACCCCTCACCACTCTCACTCAGAAGGATAGGAAGTTCGACTGGGGTGAATCACAAGAGTCAGCGTTTGAAGAACTGAAGTCTAAACTGTGTTCTGCTCCTATTTTATCTTTACCTGAGGGTCCTGATGATTTTGTTGTTTACTGTGACGCTTCCATTCATGGACTCGGTTGCGTGTTGATGCAACGCGAGAAAGTGATTGCGTATGCTTCTCGTCAACTCAAAGTGCACGAGAAGAACTACACAACTCATGACTTGGAGTTGGGTGCTGTGGTATTCGCGTTGAAAATTTGGAGACATTACTTGTACGGTACCAAATGCACCATCTACACCGATCACAAGAGTCTCCAACACATTTTCGACCAACAACACTTGAACATACGGCAACGCCGTTGGATCGAACTTTTGAACGACTATGATTGTGCTATTAAGTACCATCCTGGCAAGGCGAATGTTGTAGCAGACGCCTTGAGCAGGAAGGAATCTACTAAACCTCGTCGCGTTCGGGCGTTGCAGCTCACTATTCATTCATCGTTACCTGATCAACTCCGTTCTGCTCAATTGGAAGCTTTGAAGGAGGAAAACCTTAAAGCTGAAACTATGCACGGTGCCGACAAGCACCTAGAGCGAAGGTCTGATGGTCTGCACTATTTCGCAGAACGTATATGGGTTCCTTTGTTCGGGGGACTACGGGAGCTTGTCCTTGATGAGGCTCATAA
Source organism: Ambrosia trifida (assembly GCA_028751855.1). Classification (NCBI taxonomy): domain Eukaryota; kingdom Viridiplantae; phylum Streptophyta; class Magnoliopsida; order Asterales; family Asteraceae; genus Ambrosia; species Ambrosia trifida. Next base: position 63,530,680 of record CM054125.1, read on the forward strand.
GTCCCGGTATTCTATTCATCCTGGTTCGGATAAGATGTACCAAGATCTAAAGGTGCTTTACTGGTGGCCAAACATGAGGTCGGACATAGCCTCATACGTGAGCAAATGCTTGACCTGTGCTAAGGTCAAGGTGGAATACCAGAAACCGTCGGGTCTCCTGCAACAACCTGAAATTCCGGAATGGAAATGGGAACGGATTACTATGGATTTTGTCACACAACTTCCTAAATCACCAAGCGGGAATGACAAGATATGGGTGATTGTCGATCGGTTGACGAAATTAGCTCATTTTCTTGCTATTAAGGAGACCGACACCATGGATCGTTTGGCTCGTCTTTACTTGAAAGAAGTTGTTTCTAAGCACGGGGTACCAGTTTCTATTATCTCGGATCGTGACTCCCATTTTACTTCTCACTTCTGGAAGTCTTTGCACAAGGCTTTGGGTACCCAACTAGACATGAGTACGGCTTACCATCCACAGACTGACGGTCAGAGTGAGCGTACGATTCAAACTTTAGAAGACATGCTGCGGGCATGTGTGATCGATTTTGGAAAGGGTTGGGAAGCTCATCTGCCGTTAGTAGAATTCTCGTATAATAACAGTTATCACACGAGCATCAAGGCTGCTCCGTTCGAAGCACTGTACGGACGGAAATGCCGTTCTCCTCTTTGTTGGGCTGAAGTGGGTGAGAGTCAACTCACTGGGCCTGAACTAGTGTACGAAACTTCGGAAAAGATCGTACAGATTCGTAATCGGTTGGCGGCGGCACGGGACCGGCAAAAGAGTTATGCTGATCAGCGTCGCAAACCACTGGAATTCCAAGTCAATGACAAGGTACTTCTAAAAGTCTCACCGTGGAAGGGCGTCATACGCTTTGGGAAGCGTGGCAAACTCAATCCGCGATATGTCGGCCCATTTACGATCCTGGAACGGATTGGGCCGGTGGCATATCGACTTGATCTACCGACGGAGCTCGGTAACGTACATAACGTCTTTCACGTGTCAAACTTGAAGAAGTGTCT